>CM076584.1:238396485-238483985 GCA_034641835.2 Pinus albicaulis | reverse complement strand
CATTATTTGTGTACTAGTTTGGATTTTAAATATTTGACTAGTGTACTATTAGGTGAGTGTTTATACTTGTAGCAGTTTAATTGGGTGATGTTAGAGTTTTGTTTGGTTTGGAATTATTATCGATTTGAGTTAATTTAGGATAGGTTAAAGTTTAACGAGCATAGAATTTGGATTATAGTAAAACTTTGATCATTAAAATTTTGATGGTTGAGCTTATAATCCAATTGGGATTATAGTAAAATTTTGATCATTAAAATTTTGATGGTTGAGTTTAAAATTTGGATTATAGTACAATTTTGACTAGTGAAATTTGGTTAAATTTAATTTAAAAAATTATTTGAAAATTAAATTTATTTACTAGTGTAGTTATATAAATTAAATAGTTGATAAAATATAACTTTTTTATAAGGAGTTGAGATTCATTTTAATTTTGGATTTACTAAGTGTGTAAAGGGATCACATTTATTTTCATTCTAAAAGAGGTTTGTATCTCAAGAGATTTATCTCTCTTTGCCCTTAGTAGGTCAGAGTTAAGATAGATCTAGGCTTGTTTAATTTCAACTTTAAATATGTTATATAACAAATGAATACCATGGGTGAATACCATGAATTCATTTTTATTTTAAAGTTATTTTTACTAAAAAAAGTGAGGAGTACCTAAGGCTTCCTAGAGGGCTGGCTAAATTTAATGAATAAACAAATCAACAATAAAATTCCCACAGGGCTGGCTAAATTTAATGAATAAAGAAATCAACAATACAAATCTTATACAATTGCTTTTAGTTAGGGAGATCAATTGTGTTTAGTTAGGGAGATGAAACAACCTACTAGAAAATGGGACTAATTCCTAATTACAACCAAAATCCTAACTATATTTGATGAATAAACAAATCAACAATACAAATCTTAAACAATTGTGTTTAGTTAGGGAGATGAAACAACCTGCTACAAAATAAGAACTAATTCCTAATTACAACCAAAATCCTAACTATTACTGTTTCTCCATTAATCTCTAAATTTCCCCCTTAATGGAGAAATTATTAACCTCCACACCTAAGATCTCCCTAAAAAATTCAAAGTTCATCTTCCCAAGGGGCTTTGTGAAAACATCAGCAACATTTTCACAAGTATTACAATATTCAAGAAATATTTCTTTAGACTATATCTTCTCTCTAATAAAATTAAATTGAGCATCAACATGCTTTGTCCTTGCATGAAAGATTGGATTATTTTCCAACTTGATCAAACTCGGGTTGTCACACTTGATCACTGTAGCCTTCTTTTGTTCTTCTTCGACATCTTGAAGAACTTGCCTCAACCAAACAACTTCACAAGTTGTTACACACAAGCTTTATACTCTGCCTTTGTAGATGACAAAGCTATAGTAGGTTGCTTCTTGCAACTCCATGAAACAATCTCGGATCCAATACAAAATGCATGACCTGTAGTAGATCTTCTATCATCCGGATTACCAACCCAATCTGAATATGAGTAACGGGTCAGCTCAACATCAAATGATTCAGTATATTTAAGACCAAAAACAATTTTTCCTTTAAGATACCCGAGGACTCCTTTTGCTGCTCTCTAATGGATTTCTAGAGGTCTCACCTTAAATTGACTTAACATACTAACAAAGTATGTTATGTCATGTCTGGTTGTAGTAAGATAATTCAAGCTTCCCACCAGTTGTCTATACAATGTACCATCTACCTCCTTTGAGCCATCATCAAAATACAGTTTCACATTCTGTTGCATTGGAACAAAAAAAACTTTACATTGATCCATATTAAACCTTTCCAGCACTTCTCTAACATACCCTAAGTAACAAAAGTCTAGCATGCCTCTCTCCACACTTTAAGACCTAGACAGTAATGTAATTCACCAAAATCTTTCATCTCAAATACTTGTGACATTTTCACCTTAATTTCATCAATCAGTTTGACTAAATTTCCTGTAATAGTTAATTCATCAACATACAAAGAAATCAGTACTACAAGCCCTTTGCATCAAACTTGGTATACAAATTTAGATTGCTTTGACTCCTTATAAAACCCTACTGAAGAAAAAAGGAATCTATCTTTTCATACCATGACCTAGGGGCTTTCTTTAGACCATACAAGGCTTTATTTAATCTAAAAACTAAATGTTCCTTCCCTTTTTCCACAAACCCTTCAAGTTGTGTCAAATAGACCTCCTCATTTAAATCACCATTCAGAAAAGAAAATTTTACATTTAATTGGTGAAAATTCCAATGGTACTTTGTAGCTAATGCAATTAAAAATCTAATAGTATTCAATTTAGCTATTGGTGCAAATATTTCTGCATAATCAATGCCCTCCTTTTGTGAGTACCCTTTCGCCACCAATCTAGCTTTATATTTATCTATACTACCATATTCTTTAAACTTGAGTTTGTACAACCATTTGCATGCTATGGACTCTTTTACTTTAGAAATTTCAATCAATTCCTAGGTTTTATTTTTAATTATAGATTCATATTCTTTCCCTTTTCCTTTTCTCCACTCTTCATGTTCATTAGCTTCATTAAAAATCACGGGTTCTATGCCATTCAAAACACTAGTCATGAGAGCATAGTCCTTATACCTTTGACGTAGTCGAATCTGTCGAGTGGATCCACTATAAGGAAAATACCCTCTAGTGGATGTTTTTGAGGAAGCCCTTATAAAAATATCCTAGATATCCGTTTGTAGTGGAGATCACTAGAGGAGGTTGGTGGGTGGAGGTATTTTCGAACATTTTTTTTTGCGGTGTGTTTCTAATCATAACATGCACCAGTGCGTTTTATATAAAGCGCACCAGTGCGTACTATCAAATGGCACACCGAGACACTGTGCTCTTCGTATGAACCGACCCGGTGCGTCTCAGTAATCTAGCACACCGATGTGTACTATCAAATGGCACACTGAGACATTGTGCTCTCTGTACAAATCGGCCCTGTGCATCTCAGTAATCCAGTGCACTGTAATGAAGCGCGGTGCGCCATTGATACAACCACCTAGTGCGTCTCATAATCGAGCGCACCGAAAAAGGTTAATTTTAAAAAAAATTACTGGCCATAAAAAACTTCATTTTTACTTGTTACAATGCTCTAGAGCTGTCAAGCACCGGTGTGATTTTTTATTCTCTAAGGCATCCTACCATCGATGCTCCCATTGCCCACATTGCTATCGTCCATTACTCATTGTGTGGAGTTCGAATTTTGCAAAATGGCAGACAAATTTGATTTTTAGTATTCCATTGCAAAGATGCCTCCTTGATGCACAATGTGCAGGTAATCTACTTGTTTCTCACCAACTTAGGCTTTTAGCGGATTAATTTCTTAAATTGACTTAAAATTTACTGTTAAAAAAAAAAAATAGGCGTGGTGCATTCGATTTGTTCAACTCGCAGTATTTGTGGTGCTCCCTGTAAATTTATAGGCTGCACTGCAAACGGTGTTAATGGAAACCGTACCAGGCAGTCCGATGCAATACTCATAAAAAGTGCACCGAGAACAATAAAATAGTGTGGTGTGTGTCGATTTCCAACCACACCGACAATTTAAAATTTTTAAAATAACACTATGTATGACGGTGCAGTCGTTTACTGGAATGCACCATCCATTATGTACAACGGTGCATGCTCTATAACAACTGACTCGAGACTTGGTCAACGTACCGCAGAAAAATATTTGTTGTTTTCTCGATGCATGAAGTTTTTTCATGCACACCATGGGTGATGCACGATAGGCAAGTACGCACCGGTGGCAGTGTGTGACTATTTTTTTGGGCGCACCGAATGTTTTTTTTTTTGATAAAAGTTATATTTATATATTTGTAAATACATTTGTCATTTAATAATAAAAAATATGTTTTATGTATGAGGGAGGCTAATGTATTTAATCTGTAAATCATTCAATGACGTCAACGAAGAGAGGAAAGGCAACAACAAGAGCAGAGGAAGGACCATTATAACATGATACAACACTGCAGTACAAGGAAAATAACCTCTAGCGGATGTTTTTGAGGAAGCCCTTATAAAAATAGCCCAGATATATGTTTGTAGTGGAGGTCACTAGAGGAGGTTGGCGGGTGGAGGTTTTTGCGGATGTTTTTTTGTAGTGTGTTTATAATCATAACACTCACTAGTGCGTTTTATGAAAAGTGCACATGTGTGTATTATCAAATGGCACACCAAGACACTATGCTCTCCGTACAAACCGGCCCGGTGCGTCTCAGTACTCCAGCGCACCAGTGCGTACTATAAAATGGCACATCGAGACACTATGCTCTTCGTACAAACTGGTCTGGTGCATCTCAGTAATCCAGTGCACCATAAAGAAGTGTGGTGCGCCATTGATAAAACTGCCCAGTGCGTCTCATAATCGAGCACACCAAAAAAGGGTTAATTTAAAAAAAAATACCAGCCAAAAAATAAATATATATATATATATATATATATATATATATATATATATATATATATATATATATATATTTTAACTTGTTCAGTGCTCTAGAGCTCTCAAGCACCGGTGTGATTTTTTTTCGTTAAAGCACCCTTCCATCGGTGCTCCCATTTCTCACATTGCTTCCATCCATTGCTCACTGTGTGGAGTTCGAATTTTCGAAAACGGTGGTAAAATTTGTTTTTTAGTATTCCTCTGCAAAGCTGCCTCCTCGATGTGCAAATGTGTAGGTAATATACTTGTTTCTCAATAACATAACCTTTTAGCAGATTAATTCCTCAAATTCACTTAAAATTACCATTTAAAGAAGGAAAGAAAAAGTTATGTGCAGTGCGTTCGAGCCGTTCAACTCTCACCGTTTATGGTGCTTCTTATAAATTTATAGGCCACACTATGAACGGTGTTAACATAAACCATGCTAGGTTCTAGTGTGGTACTGAGAAAATGTGCACCGTTGTAACACTAAAATAGTGCGATGCATGTCAGTTGTCAGTCGCACCAACCATATATATTTTTTTTAAATAACACACTATGTATGGTAGTGCGGTCAATGGACCGCACCGGTGATCATGTACTATTGTCGGGCGGTGCGTTGACCAAACTAACCACCCCAGGGTGGATAGTTTGGTCAACGTACCACACAAAAAATATTGTATGTTTGTGCGGTGCATGAACTTTTTTCATGTGCACCGTGGGCAGTGCGTGATAAACAAGTACACTCCAGTAGCGGTTCGTGATAGTTTTTTTGGGCGCACCGAATGTTTTTTTTTCAATAAAAATTATATATATATATATATATATATATATATATATATATATATATATATTTGTAAATACATTTCTCATTTAATAAAAAAAAATGTATTTAATATGTGAATCATTCAGCGACGTCAACAGAGAAAGAAAAGGGAACAAAAAGAGCATATTGAGAACCATTATAACATGATTCAGTAGTGGAACCATTATAACATGATTCAACATATAAGAGACTTTTGTACCCTCGCCCTATTACGACACCCACCCAGTTTCTCTTAAGGGAGCTAGGCCTACTTAAGTTCTACGAGGAGGCTACATCCCTGAAGGGGCATAGGGGGTTATTGGGGAAGTTAATCCACATTGGGATGCCCACCGATAGGATTTCCGGGTCGGTCCTCGCCAGTGGTACGAGCCCACTAAGGAGGACATTTATTTTATTACTGGCACGAATTTCCCTAGTTCCCAGATGTCCTCGTTGATTATGCAATAGGGAGTTAGTTGGTGTACTCCCAAAGATACATTATGGACGATATACTTTCTCCTGCAGATTTTCAAGTGTTCAGTGGTCAGTTACACATTTCTTCATTTGGTCCAAAGGAGGTGAGGTGCCTCTCACTACTACTGATGACCATTGCACACTATACTTGTGACAGACAATGCATTAGTTACCCACTTTTATTTTATGTTGATTCTTTGTTCCAAACGCCACGACTTGTGAGATGGTCTGCCATTTTTTTGTGGCTTTTTTGTATATCATTAGATAGATGTTGTTCTCAGGCATGTGGGAGGTTGACCTTCCCTTTTTCTTCATAGTTATTTTGTTTATTTATTTAGAGGTTTCCGGAGACGAGGCGATGTTACATGTACGGATGTAGATGTGAGGCTAGATGATGCCCAAGAGGGGCATGTCCAACTATTCGGCTAAGATATCTAGTGATGCACTAGAGCTGTTAGCCAATGTTGATGATCACATGTTCGTGATGGTGCCATGCCCATATGCAAGTTTGGATTGGCAAGGGTGTACCAATGTCCTCTTCACACAAGATGAGCCACCAGATGCTAGAGGTAATATTAGTGTTTATTTAAATTAATATAGTTTCATTTTATTGTCTTAATTAATTAATTAGAATAAAATTCATTCTAACATGTTAATTAACTTGTTTTTTTTAATTGTTTAATGAAATCGTCTAATTATTGTTGTGTACCATATATTTTGTATATATTGGCACATTCGTTGGGGACATGATTCCACCCCGGCCACTAGATGATCCTGTAGATCATGAAGAGGAGATGTAAAAGGTCATGGATCATGGTAACATACCTGATCCTCAGGTGCAGATACCCTCAGGGATGCGGCATAGGGTGGAAATTCGATTTAGGATGGAGTTGGGCGACCGACTGTGTTGACTCCTGGTTGATGAGGGAGTCTGCCCTAGTACGATTAGAGAGATCTAGGTTGATCATAGGCTCACAAAGCTCCGGAGATACATGCCCCATGATATGATGACCCTTATGCGTCATATCGTTGGAGCTTCCATGATATTGGCGGCTAGGAGGAATAGGTGTCATGGAGATGCGTGATAGAGCAGCTCATTGGATGATCATGATCACGAGGGGAGTGATCATCATTCTAGTACTCCACCTCCTCCTCCTTCACCTCACACAAGGATGAGCAGCCAGTATCAAGTCCTGATCAGCAAGCATATTATGAGCAGACACCATCTCAGTAGGCACCTAATCCTAAGCAGACACGTCCATCGACTGAGCAGGCACCTGATCTTGAGCAGACAGGTCCATTTGAGAAGGCACCATCAACTGAGCAGGCTACACCATAAACTCATCGGCAAGCACCTCCTGAGTAGACTGCACCATTTGATCAGCAGTCACCTCCTGAGCAGACTATACCATCTGATCAGCAGGCACCTCTAGAGCAGGCACGTGATGTATGGATTCTGCTATAGAACAAATATGAGCATATAAAACACACACTCCCTCACTCAACATAAAAACTCTCAATAATTCTTTACTAAAACCATAAAAATATTCAGCTCAAAATACACATGAAGGAAAGAGAGCCACATAAAAAAAATACTGACAATAAACCAAAAAAATTTTGGCAAAATATTACATTGGGCAGCCTCTTAGCTCTCGACCCTTCAAACCATATTTCACTCTCACTGTACTACTCACTGCTCTCAGCTATCTCTCATCCTCACAAAAACACTCCTATTTATACATAAATAATGAATTTATTTCACTCCATAAATTCCTCCACATAAATCTCAACTACAAATCTAATTTGGATTTATTTTAGTTTTGGAATCAACAAAGTCCCATATATGGAATTCCTACTCCCTAGATTATCTACCTAATTCCATTCCCCTCATATCCTTTAATTATTAAAGAATATTTACAAAAATCCTTACATTTATAATTTCTCTCCTAATTTATTAAAAATAAGTAATTTAATTAATAAAATAATTAAAATGTCTCACCCCCCTTATTACATATTTAAATAATGAAAATTTGGCTTGGATGCTCCTACATCAGACTCCCCATGTAGAGAAGTTTCCATAGACTCCTATCTATGAGGTCTGTCACTTTTCTGTAATTCTGCGATAGCCACAAGTCTTGACGACTTGCTCCCTCCAGGATTCCAAACTCTGTTCTGCCGCTAGTCCTTCGGAGTATCAACTCGATTTGATAACTCATCATCCACTCTGTCGATCAGATTCCATCAGCTTCTCCAACACTTTCTTTCACCAATTCCTCGGAGTAATTCCTCTTTGTCAAATTCTTTCACCTCCAACTGCGTTGAACTCTCAACTTCCTGCAATGGAAAAAAAACAAGAATTTCTTCTTGATCATAACTATAGTCATTGATTTATTTTATAGCAACAATTTCCTTGTCTGGTATTGTACCTGCATTTACCAACAAACTGTTAGTTTTAAAAAGATAAGACCTTTCGGTCTCTCCTTCTTCTGGCAACATTTCGATTTGCTGCTCTAACATTTTCTCCTTTACCAACACATCAGTATGTTGATTCCACTTCTTCATAGAATTCTCAAGACTATCAGTTAGTCTTTCCTCCACATCATCTGTTTCAAGGATTTCTCTTTGCTCTAGTTCATAATAATGAACTTTTTCATTCTCATTCAGCTCTGACTTTGCGACTTGAACACTTATCCTCTGTTTTTCTAGCCTCTTCTCCAAAATGCTCAATTCCTGCCACAAATCTGTCATTTCATTTGAAAAAATCTTTGTACATTCTTCACTATCTTCTTCTTTGTCACGAGTCAAGTTTCTTGTTGATACTATCTCTTCATTCTTCATCAGAATAGAATTCTGATCTTCTATCTCTCCACTGAAACAATTTCTTTCATAAAACAAGGAATTTATGAACTCATTTTGTTGCAAAAAATCAATTTGATCTTCACCTGAAAGATAGTCATTATCATATTTTGCTTGGCAACTTTCAACCTCACTCAATATAGTTTCATCCTTTCTCTAGCAGTCCTCATGAGTTATCTTATTTTCTATTTCATCACACTGCAAAATTTCGTCAGCAATTTCATTAAACAAATACATTTGTTTACCTCCTTGGAATATATCCTCACCATCTTCAGTATGCTTCTATTCCATAACAGCTTCAACTTGTTGTTTTACCCCAACCAAGAATTCATTTATGATTTCTTCCTGTTGTAACAAATCATTACCTTTCCCCTCTGAAAGGCATTCTCCACCAGACTTTACCTCAAAAGTTTCCTTCATCTTTGTGACAGTTCCATTAGACTGCTTGCCATATTTCGCATATCCTGCAAACATACATAAACTGTGAGAAAAAATGCAAGGCTTCATAGCCTCATCTACTTCTCTCGCCAACACATCTTCATATGCTTCTGAACTATCCCAATAGTTCATGAGATCTTCCTCATTGATCTCTTCACCCATACTTTCACCCTGTTCTGGGCCACAAATGGAAACATCCATTTTTAACTCAGCCTCTCTGAGTTCTTCACAACTCAACATCTGCTCGAGCTTCCTCAGATCTTCTGCCAACTGTATGTTTACCTGCTTTTCCCTCTTTGTGTGTAGCTTCTACCACTTTACCTTCTTTCTCATGGTCCAACCATGTGTCTGGTTTTTCACATTTTTCTGTAACAACCCCATTAACAATTCAAGGTGAATTTTTATCTTAGCCTTCTCCCACTTGTACTCTTCATCCGTCAATTGTTCACATATGCCACTTACCTTGGAATTTTCCTTCTTCTTTTTGTTGAGGTCTTTTTCAGAACCTCTGAAATGACTATCAACAGTCATTTTTTCCTCTTGCATTTGGCTTCTCTTGGTTCTTTGTCTCGGAATCAATCTCTGGAAAATCTCTTGCTTCACCTTGCTGCAACAACACTTTAGTAACTCATGTGTTACAATGATACCAAAAAATGATGTAGATCTACAACAACTTCTATTTCCAAAGATACTTTGGATAAACAATTACAATTGTTTGCTTCTACCAAGGCCCAGGCTTAGTCTTGTTTCAACATAAAATTGATTAAATTGCTAATTTAACATTGCAAGTTCAACACAAACCTTTTCTCAATACTATGATTATCATATCCACAAGGATCGTTACAACTATGCACCACCATATGAATTTCATTTTAAACCCATGCCTCACTTGCATTGCAAATGGACATTTTCACATACAAATTTTATGTTGATTTCACTATTGACAAACCAATCAAACCCTTCATACTTACACACGCATCTCATGAGCTGCGTTATGCTTTTGCATCAGGTAATTCATTACAGTCGTTTCAAAGACTTCGACGTTGTTGTTATGATCTACGCACATAGCAAAGCCTCCACGTGAGTTTAATTGACACAGTGTGACACCACCCGTAGCATCATATATAGTATAGTGTGAACACGGTAGTGCTTTCCATGCTGGTGATCCGATCATGTCTCCACGTAGATTGGTAATTCACCAACGAAATTCACACAGCCTTCTAACAACCCATGATTTCGATGCCATACGCTGCAACTCCGTACAGTAACAATTTTAATGTTGGCTCGTTGGCTCTGGTGTGATGTAGGTCTAGCATCTCTGGTGCGAACACAACCTTTACTAATTCACCAAAACACAATTTTTTCCATTTAATTTCCTCCACAAACACTTGACAACTCGCGTTGTGATTCCGGCACTGGTATGATATGTTAGAATCGGGCTTCAATGCTGTGCGATATGACTGTCACTTACAAATTAATATCACTGCAGTGCATTTTTAAACTACTGCTGCAACCCTCGACTGTCCACGAGAACGTCGAGCCACCTGTTAGCAGCTTCCCTGCATCCAATGCTTCGTCATGTGCTTCGAGCCACAACTCCACCTAACCACGCGCTACTTATCACTGTCGGTCTTGGAATTGCTCATCCATATGTTATACGCAAATAGAGATGAGCTACTTATCTGGTACCGTTGCACACCACAATTTTTTATCCGCTCCAGATCTATTCATAGCTCACTTAACCTCTGCTCAACACCGATAGCAATCAAAACATAGGTTGCTTCTCACTGAAAAATTGATCCCACGAATAAATTTTGATAGTTTTATCAACGAGTTGATCTTCTTCAAATGCCTCTACATGTAGGGATCCACAAAAACCACACTACCTCACTACCTCATATCGACGTTGCTCACTATTTCCTACAGACCGCTGCAAATTCAACTTACAAATCAGAGATGGGTATGCTTCCGCAGGTTTCACTCTACTTCCACAAGCTTATCACAACCTTATAACTTTCTTTAAAATCCTTAGCAGTCACCGACTCCCTCACGGCCACCACCACTGTTGTTTGTGGGCTATTCAATCACCAAAGGCACGAACATATATGTACGCAGAATATGCACACAGGCCGCTCCAACCTCTAGAATTTACCACTGCTGCCATCACACAACTCCAAACTCCTTGTCAACTCCCGTGGCTCGAGTGATAGCCATTCATGAACTCTGCAAGGTGTTGATCATGACCACACCCATGGTATCATCGAAATATGCAGATTTCGTTTGCTGTGGAGTCACAGCCTCCCAACCATGCATAGACTCTTTTATCTGCTGAGTGCGATCTCTTCGATTTCGATTTCGCTACCTTGTCCTTGGATACATATCATTCATGCATCCACATAAATACAACATATACATATATAGTTGTAGACTCAAAGCACCACAATCTCTTACACAATTCGATCAACTCTCTCCAGCTATGATACCAAATGATGAAGGGATTCTGCTATAGAATAGATCCGAGCATATAAAACACACACTCCTTCACTCAGCATAAAAAATCTCAATAATTATTTATTAAAACCATAAAAATATTCAGCTCAAAATACACATGAAGGAAAGAGAGCCACATAAAAAAAAATACTGACAATAAACCAAAAACTCTTTGGCCAAAAATTACATTGGGCGGCCTCTTGGCTCTCGGCCCTTCAAACCATCTTTCACCCTCACTGTACTCCTCACTGCTCTCAGCTATCTCTCATCCTCACAAAAACACTCCTATTTATACATAAATAATGAATTTATTTCACTCCATAAATTCCTCCACATAAATCTCAACTACAAATCTAATTTGGATTTATTTTAGTTTTGGACTCAACAAAGTTCTATATATGGAATTCCTACTCCCTAGATTATCTACCTAATTCCATTCCCCTCATATCCTTTAATTATTAAAAAATATTTACAAAAATCCTCACATTTATAATTTCTTTCCCAATTTATTAAACATAAGCAATTTAATTAATAAAATAATTAAAATGTCTCACCCCCCTTATTACATAATTAAATAATGAAAATTTTTCTTGGATGCTCCTCCATCGTCACGTCATCCATCTGAGCATGATACTACACCATCGACTGAGCAGGCCTCGACTAGTACTAGTTATAGGACCACCATATATTTGACATTATATATATATATATATACTAGGTATGGCAGAATATTACCGAGACTTGAGGGCTTCAAATCATGATGACAACCACCCACATGTTGAAGACATATGTACAATCATGTGAAGTGATCCTTCTAGTGTAACCAATCTAGTAGATGGATACTTACTTGAATTATGCTCTCACTTTCCTCGAGCAGGCAGAAAAAACAAAAACTAGGCCACTCCAAGTGTCTATTGACAATGTCCTCATGATACATATATTCAAGAAAATATATCATCCTTATTGACAACAACAAATCAGTGTAAGTATCTTCAATAACTTGAAACGTTACATTGTCTTGATATCCAACAACAAAAATACAAGTATTCCTTTCATTTTGATCTGTAAGTACACTTGGTTGTTGATCCATAAGAAGGCTTAAGGAAGTATGAACTTCTGCTATCTGAGTGTTGGTTGTAAATTCCTGAAGCATGGGAAACTTTGATTCTATCTATGAAATATTGTCTCTCTTGGACTCATTCTCCTTCCATTCATATCGTAAGTCATCTTTGAACATAAAACATTCTTCAAGATTGTTAAACATGACAACCCTATCATATTCATGAAAGAAAATAGTCCTTATTAGCTGATCTCTTTGCAGGAAATCATCATAAAAATTTGGATTACTCACAAAAAATTCCTGTATATTTTCATCAGTCTCATGACTACCATCATTTAAACTCAGTTTTTCATTTCAAAAAATGGAAGAATTTTCACTAACACATTCTTGACTATGTGAACAGTGCAAACCTGCATTAGCTTGGGCTATAACATGACTTTTCAAGAGCTGATCTATTTCATCTTTAGACAGAGGAGAAACTTGAGTTTTATAGCAGTTAACATTGGCTTGATGATTTTCATTTTCAGGATCGGGAATAGGCTTTCTCTTTTTTGGTCCGAGTCTATTTCATCCAAGTAGGAAGCTACTAGTTCTTTTTGGGAGGAAAAATCATAAAGGGCTTCTATGAACTCATCATCTAGACACTCTTCATCCCCATACAAATTTTCAAGAAACCCAATGAAATTTTCAGAAATATCACAACAACTATCAATCATCGACAAGGAAGAATTAGGGCTTTGCTAATGTTGAAATAAAGTTGAATGAAAGTCCTTTAGAGAATATAAACTAGCAGATGGCAGAACTTCATACCATGATCTCACTTTTTCCTCCAAGGTAGCCATAAACATCTTCTTCAGAAAATCTTCAGGAAACTCGATCTTTAGTCTCTGAATATGAAAATGAAATTTGACCAAATGCAAACTAGCATCTTCTCCATCCTGACCTTTAAACTTTGGTAGTTTTGTTTGCCAATCTATACAAGGAATACGATTCAGAAAACCAGGAATATGAGCTTGATTCATAGGAGCATACCTTCGAGTAATTGGATCCATTTTGACAAAAATTAAGTCACCAAGAAGTTCTTCAGACTACCGATTCTTGAACAGTGGAGTCACCATGAAAATTTTGAACCTTTGGATTCTTCGACACTAGAGTCGCCATGTGAAATATGCACAACCTTCTTGTGCCTGATCATTTTTCACCATCAACAATTAGATTTGATCATTTTCTTTCTTTCTAGGGGAATATTTTTCACCTTGCTCCCCGAAAATTACGCCAAGATGTTAGCACTCCACTAGTTCTCCAAAGGCTGAGAAGGAGACCAGCAAAGGTAACCACATGCCACTTTGACCTAGTAGCTATTCCTACTAGGCTGAGAGGGATCTCTCAATGAGATCACAACCAAGGATTAACTGTGACATGAAATATATTAGGCTAGGTATGTGGATTAGGGTTTAATGGATTTGATGGTTTTGCGTTGGATGGTGGTTTAGGTCTAGGAGGACTAGGTCAGGGCTCTGAAAATTAGATTTGCAGAGATTTAATGGGGAAAGGTAGGTACATAATTTAGCATTTTAAAGGTATCTTTGTGTATAGGGTAGATTTATAGGGTTTCAAAAGGAGCATGAATTTCATGAAAATGTTTATATCAGAAGAATATGAAACAAAAATGTGAAAGCTTCTCCAAAACAGAGCATTAAATCAATGAATTTTGTTTATCATCTTAGAAATCAAACACGTGTAGTATGGAAATGGAAATGGAAGGTACAATACATTCAAACATATGATCATAGAAGGAAAAAAATTTCTAAAACACATACGACATGAATCCCACCACAATAGCTGCAAACTTTGTCTATTAGTTCATGCCAAATTCACTTGTACACTAGTATTCAAGGCTCAATTCCACAACATCCAACCTTTGAAAATGATTACAAAGTACCTCATATATCCACTGAGGTCTAAATCCTCCCTTGGAGGTTGAATTTATAACAATAAAAACCAAATACATGCACCTATCCCAAGTCTGCTACACACTAGGGTGGTTACTCAACCAATTCCTCTTTTTTCTAACCATCATGAGACATTTCCTCAAAGCATTAAATGGAGGATAAGACACCTAAGTAACCTTATTTTTACCCATTTACATTCATTTACTATTACCCCTTTACTTTTACAAAATTTAAACTGAAAATTGTCAAAATTTACACAGTGAAATTTCATAAAAAATTATCAAAAAATTGCAGAAGCGCATCGAGCTGTTTGAGGTCATTTTTAGGTGCCTTTATAAAGTCAAAATTAAAATTTGAGACTTGTTCAGGAAGTATGAGAGATTTTATATGTCTTTTTAGTATTTAAGCATCCAAAATGACCCATTTTTGGTTGAGATATGGTCATTTTCCCAAGGCGTCTCTATGTGCAATGTCGTGCCCAGCGTAGTGTTCCTATGCACAACGTGCTTGGAAAAAGTGAATTTTGGAGGCCTTACCGAGGTCCAAATCATGATCTAAAGGTAAAACTGGAAATATTAGGATTTTCTATACACAATGGAGTCATAAAGCACTGCAAAAACCTTCTCCAAACCCATGAAAAATTGTCTTGAAGTCAAGCTGTCCATAAGTGCAGAAAACCTCTTGTGGAAATTGTATTTTTGTCATTTCTCCCAAATAATAATGCCTGTGTATAAACCAAAGGAGGTTTTTGTTCCTTGGTCTATAAAGGACAAAAAATTCTTTTATGTTTGGAAAATTCATCTCTATTTGATCATAAACACATTTTTAATCAAAATTGTTCATGTGTGCATTGTAAACCCTAGGCAACCCATAACTTAGAAAGGTAAAGCTATGCTTTCTTGGAATTTGGCACTGCTTGGAAAGTTGAAAGGACATCATATCATGTGTGTTGAGTGGTTCATATCAATATATCTGACCTCCCTTGTGATAGGGCTTCTTCTTTTCCTCCATAGATGCTTTGCAAGGGGAAAACCCTAGTGGTGCAAAACAGGGGATTGTGGAAAAGGAGTGGATGGTGGGGTCAGGAGAGGGAGAAAGGAATGGAAAAAATTTTGGAGGTGGGGAAGGGTGTTATGAAGTCTTGGGAAGTGATAAGGGAGGTAGGGAAGTTAGGAATAGACCTAGAGAATTTAATTACAGGTCTAGGTCTAGGGTGTTGCCAAAAACACATCATAGGGTAGTGATGACGATGTAGGAGCTAGGGTTTGAGTGTGAGGGAATGTAAGGGGTTTAGGTAATGTATTTGAGTGATTTTATTGAGTAGGTAAAATTTAATATTTAGTAAATGAGTGAGGGGAGGGTGTGGAAAAGATAAAAACACAATTCTACCCTAACAGAACATAGGGTAGACTAGGGTTTATAGGGGAAATGATATAAATGAAGGGATGAGGTTTTGTAGTAGATGGAGGTGGTATATCAACTGAAAATAGAGGTTTAGGGTCAAGAAAAATAGGGTTTGGATCAGAAATTTAGCATTTGAAGACTAAAACCATGAGATGTAAGCAAACCCTAGGAGAATAAGTTTCTTGATTAATTTCTTGGAACAAAAGGAAAAGGAGGGTATGAAATGCTTCGAATTACTTGTGGTAGAGGCTAGAGGTTGTAAGAAATGGAGAGAAGCTTTGAAAAACCAATTTTGGTGACTAAATACCAATTCTAAAAAGCTCTGCCTTGTGCGCAGTGAGCTCTGCAGATGCGCAAAGAAGGCTCTCTGTACATAGGGAGCTCTAGTTTTTGCTAGTGAGAGCTATGAAAACCAATTTTGTTTCCAATGAGAGAGGGGAGATCAATGATAGGATGGTAAACAAGTGCAAATGAGTGTAAATGAGTCTCTCCATGTATTTTTATAGCTTGATTTTGGAGTCTTTTGTCATTAATGAGGTAGATGGCCCACCACATCAATTCACTCTATTTTTTGAGCCTTGTAGCCTTAGGACCTCTTCTTCTAAATTTAGAAATTTAGGAACATTATTACACATTAGAAACATAAATTACATTTGAAATCAAAACTTATTGAAGAAACTTGCATATTACCACTCCTCCAATTGCCAAATTTTATGCATGAAACGACAGATTTGGTGACCTTGAAACCCTAATGACTCAATGGAGACATTAAACTGAATGAAATCATGATGGCGATGAAATCGTGATGATGAAGATATTTGAATTATGATACACTCAACTGAGTAATATAAGGACCAACATGTGAAAATTTTTGGAAGGAGTGGAAATAATCCTAAACTTAGTACTCGGTGACCAAATTTTTACTTGAAAACTTAATGAAATGACAAAAATTTGACTATGAGATCATAAAAGGGCATGAGAAGAGCCCATTTGATCATTGGTGATAGGTTGTATAGAATGACATTAACACGACACATGGTTGTGTCACTTCAGAATTGTAAAGAACGAATTTATTGATTGCTTCAATTTTTGCATTCACTGATGAAATCAAACTGACATATAGTACATATGAGATAAAAATATACATTATATCAAAGTTAAACGTGAATATTTACTTTGTGTAAATTTGAAAAATTATAAGTTTCTCACTCTTTATCAAGCGCATTTTTCCCTTCGTTTGTAGAAGCTCCCCTTCTCTTTTGTCTTCATCCCTTTCACTGTCCCAAATCAACACATCTGGTGTGTTGTCGATCTACTTGATGTACTCACTGTCATAATAGAAAGAATCATATGATATGTACCCCTCTTCCATAGACCCCTCAGGTTTTCCCTTTTTTCGAACAAAAAATTTCAATTTCTTCATGTACCTCTCTAAGAAGTCCATCCAACGACAAGAAACCACCCCAATTAATATTGCCTCATCTACTAGGTGGATTAGAAGATGAACCTGCAAGTCCATGAAACTCATTGGAAATTCCTTCTTAAACATACAAACAATCTCAACTATATCTTGATACCATCGTGGAATGCTAGCCACATGAATCTCCTTTGACGTGACCCAACGTACAAATGCATATAATTTAGATATGGCACATCCTAAGTCTTGGGGGAAGTCATGTGTCACACACCCACACACGAGAAAAGGATAATGACACTGCAAAGTTATAAACACATGCAATAATATACAAAATTAGTTATGTTTTATGATCCCATGGGATAAAATTTATTAATATAACAAATAATAAAATCATGCTTTTGAAATAATACGTACTCTTAGAAGATTCAAATGGTCATGCGATTTCAACCCTGACAAATGGTTTTCCACAGTGAAGCAGTGCCTTAGTGAAGACCCATATGAAGATGGAAACCTCACACCCATTATAAATTCCTTTGCCAAAGAAAGATCATCTTTTTTTTAAATCCATGGGGCATCACCTTATTTAAAATACCAATTAGAGGGACCAGCCTCTATTCTTGTACTTTCTAATTGTCTTGGCCAATGTTTCTTTATAGTTTTTGAAGTAATAAGATCTTTCCTAATAACCAATGTATCACTTTGTTTCGATGATATGTGACTCCATAAAGAAGATGAAACATTTTTAAATATATGCATGGGATCTACTAAGTGGGTAATCTTAAGATGCTCCCAATATGGGAGGTTATAAAAGATAGATATCCTTTTCATCCCAATCGGAAATTTCTCAACATAGGTGTCGAAGAATTATGGATCACTGAACATAGGCTCCCCATTTGAATCAAACATTTGTATGAACCCCTTCTCCTTCTCTCTCTCATATGCTCTAAGCCATTCAGTTGGTGTCATTATTGCAGGCCTTTGGGTTCTCTCTTGTTTACCATTGAAAGTGGATGTTGCTCTTATGTAATGGTGTTCTTCTAGGAGGAATACCCTGGAGCAGTCATACACTGGATTTCGTAGGTCATTAGACCATCTAGCTTTCAGAGAAGGTCCACAAAATTTACATCCATAATACCCTTTTGTTACAAGACCTACAAAATTATTGTATACAATATGCATGGCACATTAAATAATATCATGAATATCAGAATAATTACAACGAATTAAATAATTAATATGCGAAATAATATTGTTACATATATAAATAAATCAATAAACATGTAATTTACTATAGAAAACACCTAAGCCTGGATAATCATGTGTCATACAACGTAAAACTCCTCTCTGCTATGATGGGTCTTGATACATCGTATACATTTATCCCATCCCATAATTCCTTCAATTCATATACCAATGGTTGTAAGTAGACATCCATATTCTTCATTTTTCTTCTACCAGGGACTATGAGAGCCAACATAAGATGTTCAGTCTTCATGGACAACCATGGGGGGATATTATTATTGATCACTACTAAATGCCAAAAAGAATAGTTGGTGTTCTTGAGGGAATATGGGTTGACGTTGTTGTATCTCAAGAAAAAATCCCTTGGTTGTGGTAAGGAATCAGTCCTTAAGACATTTTTAAAATGTATGTCAAAATCACAATATAAAATGGCCTCTCTTTAACACCTTTGGAATTTAATTACTTAATACCCTCAACAATATGATATAATGAAAGCCTTCACAATGCCATAAACTGCTGATATTTGAATGAAATGAAAAGAAGAATTGTAAGGGAAACTCAAAATGATATGCTGAAAACGCAGAATCTACCACTTTTAAGCTTCAGAGGAAATTCATGGAGCGAGAGGAAACTCGAAATAATATGCTATAAACACTTAATCTATTACTTTAAATTTTAATCAGGAGTTTCTGAAGAGTGGAGAAACTCAAAATAATATGTTGTAAACACAGAACCTATTACTTTTAAGTTTCAGAGAGAATTTGTGAAGGGAGAAGAGATGGAGTGAAGGAGCGCACATTAAGGATTGTTCAACTCTTACTTACAGATGTAAAATGAGACCCACAACTACATTACTTCACTACATTCAAAGAGGAATAAACACAGAGCGAAACTGGAAAGACATATCAACATCAACAGGTGTAGGAGACTTGATCTTCTTTCATTAATTTCTTAGAAAATTCAGTACCAAATTAACAGTCATCTAGAGGTCCAAAAATCAGAACCTCTTTTCTTTATTTCTACCTAATTAAATAAATCAAAGTAGTTCGTAACTCCTGAACTTCTTGAAACCACTCGACTACCTAAACTGTTAAGATTACTTATGCAATCATACCAAGAAAACAAATTGAAATTGGAAGTATCGTTTGTTTTGTTGAATCTGATGTTGTTGATGCATCCCCCCAAAGTGTTGAGGTGTCCTTTCTGGTTACGATGCTGTAGCTGCACAGTTTTGTAACAACGCCTCAGTGCCCGACTTGACCCAGCTGTCGTGCTTCCCACAATGCCACTATATGTTCTCCTGTCTGACTTTGCCTATGCCTCTGTGTGTGCCTGTAGCATTCCGTCTTCTCTTCGTCAACCGCCGCAAGACTTGGACTTGAACCATATTCTGCTCACTTTTGGAGAATGCATCATATACTATTTCTATCACATTATGGTGTTTCACTGGCTTTACGTTATAATCCTCCTTTCTTCCTCCGATGCGATTTAACACCATAAATACCTTACCTTCATATTTGAAAACCTTTGGAGTTCACCTTTAAAACCACATCGCATCCACTTGCAAATCGCAGATTGGGGATTTTTTTATGAGACATGGAAGGTAAGTGTTAAATTTTGTGATGTGAAAAGTGCGACAGGCAGAGGGTGACATGGCAAGAAGAGGTGGGGCCAATCACAATCTCAAATCAATAGATTTGTTATGAGACATGGAAGGTAGGTGTTAAAATGTGCGATGTACGAAGTGCGATGGGTGGAAGGTGATGTGGCAAGCAGAGGTGGGACCAATCGCAAATCACAATATACTATATGGATCTTTACCGCACTTCACACTTCGACGATCATAACATATTCCTTTAGCACCTTTCTACCAAACCTTGCGATGCGCGATATGCGATCGCATCGCATCGCAATATCGCAAGTTTAACCATATTACAAACGCGTATCCTTTACCGAATGTGATATGTGATACAAACTCCACCATTCATCTCTCCATTCCAGTTTTCGCTTCGATCCCGACCATATTTTTTTCCCTTTACGCCTCCTCCAAAACTATTAAATTTTTAAGGGAAATGCGCCATTTCTCCACCTTCAGGAAATTAGTTTTTTTTCTCCACGGTGTAACCCTTCTGAGCTTATCCGGTGTTCTTCCGCGCTAGTCCCTCCTGAGCTTACGAATGAGCCCGACTCGACCCTTTTCGGTGTGCAATGTTCTGAATGTGCCCATCGGTCCAGCGCTTGAACTATTCTACATGTAAATGAGCCCGACTCGACTCACCTTCACATCTCATCACATAATGTTAATGCACCGACGTATAAATCAAAATTCTTCTACGACACACAACATTTTACATTTTATATCATATATTATTTTTGGTGTTTTGAAAAATATTTCAAAGGTAAATGAAAATGAGCCACAACATCTAGCTCCACCTGGGGATAGTACTTTTTTCCACGGAAGCATTAAGAACCGCAGATTAGTGCCTTATCCATTGGGCATGGAGTCAAATATTTTTTGGTGACATATGAACAATGAGCAATATGGTATTTACAATGGTGGAATGATGACTTTTAATGCTGGAAATAATGCCTCAAATACTGCCCATTCACAGGCAGTTGTACTGACTCCATCTAAATCTTCCAAAATGAATGTGTTATTTGACCTTGCCTCAGAGATTCTGTATAGACCATACCAGAGAGGGTCAAATTTACCATGATTCCTCTTTTCTTCTCGTCTGGTGTCCCATCTCAATACCAAATATCCTTCTTGAAAGAGAACTTATTTTGCTTTTCTGTCAAATATATACTTCATATTTTCCTGATAAGTAATCTCACTATCCATGACTTTTTTTTTTCACTTGATTCAATTATTTTGTTAAATCTTCTTACCAGAGCATTAGGTTCTTCCTGAGCTTCTTGAAGGAAAGAAATCATTGGTTTGGCCAGCTGAGTAGGAAATAGTGCTTGAGTTCCTTAAACCAGTTCATAGGGAGACTTTCCAGTAGATCTTTTGGTAGTGACTCAAACTGCCCAGAGGGAAAACTTCGACTTCATATCCCAGTCCTTCTGATTCTCAATGATCGTCTTCTTCAAGGTTATGACCAATGTCTTATTGGAAGACTCTGCCAATCCATTCCCTTGGGGACAATACACTATGGAATGTGATACAATTACGTTATATATTTGACAGAATTTAATGAAACGAGTAGAGTTGAATACCTGAGCATTATCAGTCACAATTTTGACTGGACATTTGAATTTGCTGAAAAAAATTTCCTCCAGAAACTTCATCACTACTTGGTCATTCGCCTTCTTAGTGGGCATTTCTCCAACCCATTTTTAAAATAATCAGTGGCAGTAAGAATCCACTAGAACTGTCCACTTGATGGTGGGTTGATCTCTCCAATAAATTCCAATCCCCATTCAACCCATTTTGTAAAATAATCAGTGGCAGTTAGAATCCACTTGAACTATCCACTTGATGGTGGATTGATCTCTCCAATAAACTCCAATCCCCATTACCTGAAAGGTTCTTCAATAAATACTAGGATGGGAGGCAATGGAGCAAGTTTTTTCTTTTCAACAAACAACTGACACTTCTGACAACTTCTAACCAGTTTATAAACATCTGCAAACAGGGTTGGCCAATAGAAGAATGACTTTAGAATTTTATGAGCAGTGACCTTCCAACTATAATGTCCTCCACATAGGATTTCATGATATTGTTTGGTGACTTCAATAGATTCTCCTTCAGTCAAACATAATAGCAAAATACCAGCAAGATATTTCAAGTATAGCTTTGCTTCTACGATAACATATAGTTGAGACTCGAGCTTGATAGCTCTGTATGTTGTTCTATTTAGTGAAGTTGGACAGGAAAATAAACACAAGTAATGCACAATATCTTTATACCAATCAGAGCACAAAAAATTGTATTGAATACCTGTTTTGGACTTGGTTTGACCTTCTTCATTAATAGCTCCATCCATTGGTGCCAACAGATTAACTTGAAAATTTGTCTCTATCAACAACTTCGTTAACCCCTGTCCCTTGACCAGCTTGGTGGGTTTGATGTCCAAATCATACTCCTGGATTTTTGATATCCACTTCCCCATTTTTCCTTCAACATAACTTTGGACCAACACGTCTTTCACAACAGAATTAGGAACATAAGAAATTATTTGGGATTGTATCACAAGTCCTGAAGGCTTTTAGTGCTTTGACCAAAGCATATACTTGTTTCTCTAGAATATTTTATTTGAGCTCAGCATCTCTATGAACTTTACTGAAAAATGCAACTGGCTGCTCCTTACTATCTTCATTTTTCTGCAAACACACAACAACAATAGTAGTGGGGGATGCAAATGAGAATACTTGAAATGCCTTTTGATAGTCTAGACTAATCAGAAATGGAGCTTCCTACAATGCTTCCTTTATTCTAGCAAATGCTTCTCTTTCACCCTTATCCCATTTCACTTCTGCATTTTTCTTCAACATATCCGTTATACTTCTCACAATATCAGCATAATCGGGCACAGATCTTCTCATAAAGTTTATTTTTCCCAAGAATCTATGGATATATTTCTTGCTTCTGGGTAAAGGAATCGTCTGAATGGCTTCCACCCTTGCTGGATCAATATTTGTTCCTTGTTTAGAAACCATGTGACCCAATAATTTACCTTCTTCTAAGGAAAATAAAGATTTTTGGGGATTTAATGATAGACCAAACTTTCTGCACTTTTGAAAAGTTTTTTTGTAAATGCTCCAAGTGTTCATCATCTGACCCTGAGAAAAAGGTTACATCATCTAGATATATAACTACAAACCTGTCACAAACGAAGGCTATGTCCATGGCCCTCTGAAATGTTGCACCTATGTTCGAAAGGCAAAATGGTATCCTTGCATACATGAAGGTGCCCCAAGGCGTCGTGAAAGCAGTCCTCTTCTGATCTTTTTTTTCTACTGCTCCCTGATTATACCTAGAAAATTTGTCAACCATAGACAACCTGTAAGCTCTTGTCACCTTCTGTAAGACATAATCCATTTTCGGCAAAGGATAATTATCTTTTAGAGATTCTCTCTTCAAATTCCCAAAGTATACACACAATCTTATCTCTCCATTCTTATTTCTTACAGGAACCAGATTAGAAACCCAGTCTAAATATCTGAGAGGGACTATAACTTTTTCCTGCAACAATTTCTTCACTTCTTTTTCGATTGGAGCTAGCAATAATGGATTGATTTGTCTAAGATTCTGTCTTTGTGGTTTGATTCCTTCTTTCAATGGGATCTTATGTTAAATTATGATTTTGTCATATGTTTTCAAGTCTTCATATGACCATGCAAACACATCCATATATTTATTAAAAATATCAATGTATCTTTCTTTGTAGTTTTTGGGAACACCTTTGAATAATTTCACTATTTTCTGTTCTTGCTGAGTTCCCAAATTACAATATTCCATATCTTCTTCTTGATGTGTTTTCTTTGAATCAACAACAACATAATTAGAATCAAATAATCTTTCGAGGGGAACCAACCCTTTAGGGAGCACATTATCTTTCAATTGGATAATCTTCTGTTCACCTATCGACTACTTAAGGTTTCTTATTTATGCTTTCTGCTCTGTTTTTTCTTCCTCTCGGTCTGTCTCAACATCTTCAAAGTTTCCAATCATTGTCAGGAACTGATTTATCTGTTCATCATCTTCAAATGCCTGCTATTGTTTCACATTGTCAAGGATAGAAGATCTATGTCTAATTTCAATTTCATACCTTAGCCTTGGATTTATTGGATGTTTGAAGGTGCTAGCTACAACTGCTAAAGAATCGGCCAATCTATTCTCCTCCCTCAGAATATACTGAAGATTGAAGGCTTCAAAATAGTTTTCTATAAGATCCCAAACTTCGTTCCTATATGATCTTAATCTCGGATGCTTGGTTTGACAAAGATTTTTAATCTGTCTTATTATCAATTCAGAGTCACCAAAAATTGAAATACATTGAACTCCCATCTGTTTAGAAACCTGAAGGCTTGAGATTAAGGCCTCATACTCAGCCACATTGTTTGTTGAATCAAAATCTAGTTTAAAAGAGAAAGGCATGAGTTTAACTTCTACTGATATCAACAAGAATCCAACACCTGTGCCTTCCTTGGAGTAGGCACCATCAAAGCAGCATTTCCAAATATTCCTTTAGTGCAACTCATTATTTACAACTGCTGAAGAGAGTTTCTTCCCTGTGTCTTCAACAAATCCAACATCTTCATGCAGCATGAAATAAGAAAGATCTTTTGTTTCTTGACTATAAATGGGGGAATTTATTACATATTTCTTCGAGGTGGTCTTTACAAACCTTGTTTCCATGTACAATCTCCTTTATTCCCCATTAAAAAATGGAATGATAGCATAAGTGAAATCTAATTTTAGAACACCTCCCAACTTTGCTCCCAAAGATCTTGACAGGAGAATTCCAAACTTGGCTGGGATGTTAGCAACCACTACATCCATGACTATACTCTTTGTTGGGATTTTTCCAACGAAACTGCTACATATTTAATTAACCCAACACATTTCACCCTTTTGGCATGAGATTATGGGACACTCCCGAGTCTAGCATGCAATTATGTAGAGTAAAATCATGAAGCAACAGAGAAATATAGAAGGGTGGAACAGAAGGATCTACTTCTTCTACATGATGAACAAAGGTGACCACTGGATTTTCTTCTTGTAATTTCACCGTGTTACTTATATCTTCCACCTGTGTGAGATTAATAAATTCTGAAATTTATTTCTTGTAAGATGGTATTTTAGCTAATTCCAGAAGAGGTACCTGAATTTTAACCTTCTCCAACACTTTTTCCAAACTGAAAGCATGAGTTTGCTTAACATTTTTTTTAGGTTCTTCTTCACTCTTTCTAGAATTTTCCGCTTGTTCGGGTACATGAACAACTCTCTCCAAAATATTAGTGTCAATTGATTTGTTCTAGAAAGATTCAACTTGCTGCACATTTGTTCTATTAAGTGAATTTACAGGTTGTTTCCCTTACTGACCTGTTTCACAGGGTCATTTTGTTGTGGAGTTTCTGTTGGAGGAGGAATGGATCCCTGTTGTTCACCTTCATTATCCTGAACTCTAGATATCTTTCTAGACCTTAAACCATATTTTTTATGTAACTCAGCTTGCATGAAATGTGAATTTTCTATAGTATTCATCCATTTCATCTTGATCAAAAGATACTTCAGCTTCAACATATTCTCCCTCACAATATTCCTCTTCATCCTCTTCTATTGTATACATAGCATATACCTGATCCTCAGCCTCCCTTTGGTCATCTTCTGCTAGCTCTGTGGGTGCTGCTTCTATATACAATGATGCTTGAACCTGGTCTTGATCTCTTCTTTCCCTCTGCAAAATTTTTAGGGGACGTCTTCTGAATTGAGGGTTGAACCCCCCTTGGTTTTGTTGTACTTGTGTTTGGGAGTTTTTGTTTTCCAACTCCATCTTAGCTAGCTTATTTGTCAAATTTTTTATCACCTTTTTCATATCTTCAATTCTTAGATCTTGTGATGATTCTTGTTTTTCTTCCACCTTCTCTTGGACTGGCTATTTCCCTTTCACCTTTCCAGCTGTAGTCATATTAGCTTCAATCTCTAAATAATCTATTTGTATTTTCTCTAGAGTAGGGGATTTGCTTTCTCTAAGCATGAAACTAAAATTGGCTTCAAAAGCCCCAGAAAAAACCACTTTGCTCCAAATGGAGGGGGCTTCATTTCTATAGGAAAAATGTTATACAACTTATTGAATCTTTCGATAAAATCCGATAAATTTCCATTTGATTTTATTTTGATTGCATTGAATTCTGTCAGTGAATCTCCATGATCCATTTTTTCACCCCATCTCTGAGTGAATCAATTTTCTAGTTCTTCCCATGTATTAATAGAATCATTTGGAAATCCCTTAAACCACTTCCTAGCCTCTCCATCCAGATATTGAACAAAGAGCCTCATTACAACATAAAGATGTTCTACATTCAGATTTTCAGTAAAATTACAAAACATAGGCAAGTGTTGTTTTGCAGTTATTTCATCTTCTCTAGTAAAACGTGGGAGTAATTTAAGATACTCTTGAGGCATTGCATTCATTGGTTGAGGAAGGTTAAGTGGAGCACATCTGTTCAACAAAAATGCTAGTGCTGCCATGTTTGCACCTTGATTTATTGTTCCTTGGTTAGATGTAGTCGACGGACCCACTGTGAAAATGAACGAAGGTGGAGTAAAAATTGATATGGGGATAGGCTGATGGACAATAGCACAGGGACCAAAAATTAGAGTTTGTTGAGCTTGAGTAAAATTAAACGAAATAGACTCAAAGGAGTGTTCTTCCACCTTAGGTTCTTTAAAATAAAGTGGTGTTAAAGATTAATCTTGTTCCAAGGAAGGAAGTATTTCAAAAATATCTTCAAACAAAGGATTACTAGAACTACTATCAGGAGCAAACAATGTAGGATCAGGTGTTGAAGGAGTTTTAGGTTTCCGAGCCTTTTTAGAAACCAATATTTCTAGATATGGAAAAGTAGGGACTATCTGCTGTGAGGTACTTGACCTCATGTGAGGCCTTTTGAAAGCCATAATTTTGAAAATAATAAACACAACCCAATATTTCCTCCTCACTGAACAACCAAAGGAAATAATGTGAAAAACCTAGGGAAAAATAAAATTCATTTCTTCATCCCCGACAGTGGTGCCAGAAAATGTTGTATCTCAAGAAACAATCCCTTGGCTGTGGTAAGGAATCAATGCTTAAGAAATTTTATAAATGTATGTCAAAATCACAATATCAAATGAAATCTGTTTAACACCTTTGGAATTTAATTACTTAATACCCTCAATAATATGATATAATGAAAGCCTTCGCAATGCGATAAATTGCTAATATTTGAATGAAATGAAAAGAAGAACTGTAAGGGAAAATCAAAATAATATGCTTAAAACAAAGAATCTACCACTTTTAAGCTTTAGAAGAAATTCATGGAGAGATAGAAAACTCGAAATAATATGTTGTAAACACAAAATCTATTACTTTAAAGTTTCATGAGGAATTTGTGAAGAGAGGAGAAACTCAAAATAATATGTTGTAAACACATAATCTATTACTTTTAAGTTTAAGAGAGAATTTGTGAAGGGAGAAGAGATGGAGTGACAGAGCGCACATTAAGGATTGTTTAACTCTTACTTACAGATGTAAAACGAGACCCGCAACTACATTACTTCACTACATTTCAAATATGAATAAACATAGAGCGAAACTGGAAAGACATATCAACATCAACAGGTGTAGGAGACTTGATCTTCTTTCATTAATTTATTAGAAAATTCAATACCAAATTAACAGTCATCTAGAGGTCCAAAAATCGAGACCTCTTTTCTTTATTTCTACCTACTTAAATACATCAAAGTAGTTCGTAACTATTGAACTTCTTGAAACCACTCGACTACCTAAACTGTTAAGATTACTTATGCAATCATACCAAGAATATAAATTGAAACTGGAAATATCGTTTGCTTTATTGAATCTGATGTTGCTGATGCGTCCCCCCGAAGTGCTGAGGTGTCCTTTCTAGTTATGATGCGGTAGTTGCACAGTTATGTAACAACGCCTTAGTGCTTGACTTGACCCAGTTGTCGTGCTTCCCACAATTCCACTATATGTTCTTCTGCCTGACTCTACCTATGCCTTGTGTTTTCCTGTAGCGTTCCATCTTCTCTTTGTCAACCGCCGCAAGACTTGGACTTGAAAAATATTCTGCTCACCTTTGGAGAATGCATCACATCTGCTTTCTATTGCATTCTAGCGTATCACCGGCTTTACGTTATAACCCTCCTTTCTTCCTCTGATACAATTTAACACCAGAAATTCCTTACCTCCGAATTTGAAAACCTTTGGAGTTCACCTTTGAAACCGTATTGCATCCGCCCACAAATCGCATATCGGGGATTTTGTTATGAGAGATGGAAGTTAAGTGTTAAATTGTGAGATGTGCGAAGTGCGATGGGCAGAAGGTGATGTGGCAAGCAGAGGTGGGGCCAATCGCAATTGAAAATCGACAGATTTGTTATGACACATGGAAGGTAAGTGTTAAAATGTGCAATGTGCAAAGTGCGATGGGCAAAAGGTGACGTGGAAAGCAAAGGTGGGGCCAATCGCAAATCATAATCAGCGATATGGAGCTTTACCGCACTTCGCACTTCGGTGATCATAACATATTCCTTTAGTGCCTTTCCTCCAAACCTTGCGATGTGCGATATGCGATTGCATCGCATCACAATATCGCAATTTTAACCATATTACAAAATCGTATCATTTACCGAATGTGATATGTGATATGATCTCCATCGTCCATCTCTCCATTTCAGTTCTGCACTTTGATCCTGACCCTCTGCTTTTCCCTTTTTGGCTCCTCCAAAACTCTTAATTTTTTAAGGGAAATGCACCATTTCTCCACCTTTGGGATATTATTTTGTTTTCTCCACAATGTAATCCTCCTGAGCTTAACCAGTGTTCTACCTTGCTAGTCCCTCTTGATCTTAAGAATGAGCCTGACTTGACCCTGTCTGGTGTGCAATGTTCTAAATGTGTCCATCAGTCCAGATCTTGAACTGTTTTGCACGTGAATAAGTCCGACTCGACCGACCCTCACATCGCATCACGTAATTTTAATGTACCGAAATATAAATCAAAATCTTCTACGACACACAAAATTTTACATTTTCTATCATATATGCTTTTTTAATGTTTTGAAAAATATTTCAAAGGTAAACACAAATGAGCCACAACAGACGCCATCCATGGCTATGCTGAGTCATAGACTTCGTACTTCATCCTTGAAATTTTTTTCCATGTATCCTCTATATGCTTCATGGCTATTGAATCTGTTGGGATTCACATAAATCCCAACTCACTTCTCTATGAGGCATGCCATCCCTGCAACATAGCTAATTATTTGCAACGAAAGAGTCTTTGAATCCTTGGGATTATAGGCATGTGCCTCAATATCTTAAAAGGAGGACCACGTGATTTACCCTTATTTTTTGATTTATCATACCTATCATGCCCACATTTCAGACATATCTCTTTGTTTGCATATTCTCTTCTATATATAATACAATCATTTAGACATGCATGATATGATATGTACTCAAAACCCAACATTTCAACAATTTATTTTCCTCTTCGCAGCTACCGGGCAAGACATTATCACTCGAAAGAACCTTATCTTTGAATAACCTACAGTTGGTCATGGACAATATTAAATGTACAATGCCAATAATTATTAACATTCATAAAATTGAGCATTTGTAATGTTGATTGTGTGATAAGATTGATCAAAATATAAGGGATTTGATAGTCAATTACCTCAAAATTTCCGAGAAACATGCATTCGACAAGCCAAAATTTGCTTTCAAGTTTTACAGTAACATCATTTTCCCCAACTGGGTATACTTTGACTAACCGCTAGGTCCAAAGAGAGGGGTGGTGGAAGAAAATTTAAGGCTTTTGAAAAATGTATTAGCGATATGAGCATCATCCCCTAACTGATCATCGTTCTGGAATGCATATAACAACATTGTCTCCATGTTAGTCGTATCCCTTAAGTAATCATCCATACCAACCTCTATTTGATTGCCTCCATTTCCAACTTGTGAAGAACTAATATTACTGTAATCATTCCTAATTGGTGAATCTGGATGTAGTGGGAATTGAATACGTGGTCGATTCAACCATTCTTGGTATCATTCCTGTCTGATTTTTTCTCTTAATTCAACCTTCTCTCGATTTGAAATTGTCGTTGGGTGCAACGGAAGATGGTAGGTAGGTTAGTCATCATCACTAGAATCCTAATAATTTCAAAATATATATTTGAACTTAATTAGTATAAAATCGATGATATCAATTAGTAAGCACGTCAATGCATAATTAATTGGTTTGATGTTAAAATAACTACAATATACCAAATAATTATTACCATCATTATCACAGGATTGTGGCTAGAAGATGGCATGTTACAATTGGAAGGGTGAAGTGGTTGTCCATTTTCATCTACCAACCGTGTTTTGCGGTATGCTTCTCTTGATAAGAGCTTCCAACATTTTGGAACTGTTTGAATATTTTGTGCATATGAACGCGATTGTGAATCTGCATGCACCTGCTAGTTTGCATACATTAATTTTTTTCAACTGATTGACACGGATAAAATAAATAAATTCAATTAGATAATGAAAATATAACTAAAATATGAAGTAATTACGTCTAGAGATGGATAGGAAGAACTCCGCGATGAAATTTAAGAAATATTATGGAACGAGCTGGATTTTGAAGAATTATCCATTTGATATAATTATGAGATTTTCTCCCTGCATTTGAGAAAAATCAATAATAAATTTTGGTGTACATACCTAAAAGTAATTTCGATGCCTTAAAAAAGGAATTATTGTTATCGGTGCTAATGTACTATTAACTGCATTGGTGCGGTTTTATTACGGGACACACTGGTGCTGTTAGTTAAAAAATGCACCGAATATTGGGAAAAAGAAAACGCAATTTTTTTTTGAAGTGAAAAAAAGCGGTAAACTTAAAAATGAGCAGAAAATGATTTTCGGAAATCTAATTTCATAAAACAATTCTTTAAATAGTAAAAACTATTCATTATTTCATTATTTTTTCAAAACATGTCAGCGATGTACTTTCACGAGAGGCATACTTGGAGCAAGAGAGAACGAGAGAACTGTGGAGCAGCAAAATAATTTCGAACAACAACACTATTCAGAGAACCAAATTTTGAAACATTTGGTGATTCACACAAAAACCCTGTAGTATAGTAAAATTGTTAAATTTTACTATAATAATTGTTTTTTTTACAACTTCTGTTAGATTTGATAAATGCATAGTAAAAATTTTAGATTTTATTGTGCATTTTACTAATAAAATCATTTACAATCTTTATTCCTTTTTACATTTACTTAAAATTAAAAAAAAAAAAACAAAAAAATCCATTCTTACGTCAAACCCTTGCTTCTTCTTGTTTATGTGACTTCACAATTATGGCTTTTTATTTTAGATTTATAGTGTTTGTATTACTATATATAGGCGTATGCCATCTAATCCCCGGGACTACTTGCAGAGTCAGATCCCAATCCTTGTCAGCCCTTGCACGTTTTTTTTAAAAACAACTTTTTTTAATCAATGCACACTGTTAAAATAGCGCACTAGTGCGCGATTGTAGTATAGTGCACTCAACGCCTATTGACAAAAAACATTGTTTGATAATTTTTTTTTTTTATTAATTTATGTTTATGTTAATCAGTGCTTTGGTATTAATATAATGCACCGAATCTCCTATTGACAAAGAGAATCATATAATGTTTCCACTGTATTGGCGGTGCGTTTATAAAAACCTACTGCACTGTTTTCAGTGTGTAGGTTGCGAAAGTTGCACCAAGAATCTAATTTAGATAGATACACCATTTTATTGATTTTTTATTTTATTTTTACCTGAAAAGTATGTGATTTATTTATAAAATATATTAATGAATGGTACAGGTTTTATATTGATAAATAAATGGCTGACAAGAATTCAAGTAACAAAAATACTGATAGCACATCCAGAAAAGCAAAAAATGAAAATTATTTGTAAATTCTTTACAAAAATTATTATTTTTGAACTATATGTAATTTTAACTAATATGTATTGTTTAGTGTGTATCATGCAGAGCCACAAAATGACGAAGCTTGATAAGATTCTTTCTGATCTAAGAGAAAAATAGCATAAAAGCTTGATGGAAAATTTGCAGAAGGATGAATTAGGTAAATGAAAAAACACTATCGATCCAATATGAGTTTCTTTTTTGAATTTTCATTAATAATATAGTTAAAAATATTAGATAACATGTTTCAAACAATCTATTAATTCATATATGTTTAATTTTCTGTATGAACAAACAACGAAGAAAATGAATGTTTTTCTAAGAAAAGAAAAAAAATAGAACATGCAAATGAAAATGAATTGATCCTTAGCTCATCTGGAGTGGTTTTGAAAGTTAATGAAAGGGGGGAAAACTTTTACAAAACTTTGAGGGATCTAGTGGAACAAATATATAGATGTTCTTTCCACTTACAATATAAAAATCAATCCAATGATTCCAAGAACCAAATTTTATTTAAATTACAGGAAGAGTTTCCAGAGAATTGGTCAATGAGACATGTCAAACTTTTAATAACAAAAATGTACAAAAAAAAAGAAGGATTGAAAAAGTAATATTCCTTTAAATGTTTTTCTAAAATTATATGTATATATTACTACAAAGCAGTCATTTATAAATATCACTTTTTGTTATATTTAGTTTTCATATATCGATATAAAAATTAAATATTTTAATGTCATGTTACTTATTCAGGAAGATTATGAAAATCTCAAAGGATGAACGATCTGATATTAGAAATATTCCGGTAGGAATGTCCAAAAAGGTGTACAAGGAGATGGTCAAAGAAATGGACATAATTGCATCGCACGAGGAACCATCTCAATAACAACGTGCTTCAAATGAAATATGTAATCATTGAATTTTTTGATTAGGTACAATAAATAAATAATTTAGCATTAAACATTAATTTGCAAGTATTTTTTTGCAGAAAAGAAAAGAAAAGAAAATGGAACCCATTCAACACATAAAACAAGACTACAAGGAAGAAAAGGGTTGATATTTATGTTTGTGAGTAATTGTTACTTCCTTATAACAACTTAACTATATTTCATTTTTGTATATTTTAAGTTGTTTTACAACAATCATCATTGAATGTCTTCAAACAGGTGCTAACATACAAAGAAGAACCATCAGAAGAATTGATTAACATTGGGTTAAATATGGGTTGTCAGTATATGTTGGCATATTAGAAATTAATTGTGGAATTTGTAAGTATCTATCTTGTTTTACTTAGCTTCATCTATAATTAGTAGAACAAAAAAAATATTTTATATTAAATCTATTATTTGTTATGGTGTATAAAACTTGCAGGAAACAAAGTATGGAACCATGCCAACAAATGATTTGTTGAAATATGGCATGAAATTTGGGTTTGAAAGAAAGTTCATGAGTCAATTCTTGCTATGGTACATTTTTTTTTCGATTTACATTTATGTATATTATTTAATATTTCAATTTTCATTATTCTCACCAATGTATATATACTCATTACACTTTATTTTTATGTTTGTAGATGGAACTTGAAGAAGAAGAAAACAATCAACACAATGAACAAAACATTTCTTCAAATAAGCCAAGTCATGGAAGTAGCTCGAGCAATGGCAACAGTTCCAGCGAAGAATGATGATCAATATGTTTGGATATCAAAGAAAGGCGTTGTATTTTTTGAAATATTTGTTTATGAAAACAAACATTTGGTTTAATGTAATGGACATAGTGTCCCAATTGAAAGACAAATGGATACCAATAATTGTCCCATTTTGTATGACAAAGAGTGTCTTATTCATATATATATAATACATTTTAATTTATTCTATTGCGTTCTCCATTGTCGTTGTGAAATGTTACACCACTGATTAAATATATGGATGATTAAATATTATAATGAAGAGATACGAAATATGATGATATGATATAACAAATTTATCCAAACATCACATTCAAATTCACTAATAAAAATTTAATTGATATGAATATTGTTATAAGATATGTGTCGACTTTTGATGAATAATGAATTTTAAAAAATCACAATAATTGCACTGTCACAGGTTGATGTTTCTAAAATAGAAAATGAACACCTGTGCATGTGTATGATACTGCACACCGGTGTGTTTGTATGATACTATGCATCGGTGCATTTATATGACCTATGAGCACCACACCAAATACCAATACCAATTATAATTCTCGGTGTGCTTTATCGACGACTATGATCCGGGCGGATAGGCGTTGCATGCACCAGAATAGTTTTCCTTTAATTCTCCAGTTCATTTTTATAACTTAACAACTCGATGTGTTTTAACGCCTTAACAACCCGGTGCATTTTTACACCTTAACGACGCTAGTGCATGTACCTTCTATCGTCTCGATGCATATTAGTGGGTGACATGGACAGGGATGTTGTTAAATGCCTCGGGACATTGCTAAACACCTTGAGGCTTCCGAAATTTGTTTTCCATCCCAGTGCGTGGTATGTTTACAGTACAAGTGTATACAAGTTATAACGCATCGGTGCATTCACACATGATGCGTGCACCGATGAGAAAAACATCTGTAAAAACCTCCGGCCACCCATTTTTTTTTAGTTGTGTTGAATTTCCATTAGAAGCTCTGTCAAAAACTCCGTTACAAAAAACAAATGTTGTAGCAAATGTTTTTTTGACAATTATGGCCAATTTTATAACACTAAAAACCTCCTTTATAACCTCCGCTAGAGGGTCTTTTCCTTGTAGTGATCTTCTTCTCACTTCACTTTTTTCACCTCTGTTCTCTGAAAGTACTTCTCCACTTATAATTGCTGGTGATGTCTACATCATTGGATTCTTCTCCAAACTTGTGTTGCTCACTATCTTTTGATTTTTCTTCTAATTTATTGTCTTCAACTTCGGGAAGAATGTCTCATATTTCATAGTTGTTATCCTTATTTCCTTCATCTTCCTTCTCATGGAAAATTACATCTCTACTTGCAAACACTTTGTGAGTAGAGGGATCAAGCATTTTATAGGCTTTGACTTGTGAACAATATCCTACAAAAATTCAATTAATGGCTTTAGCGTCAAGCTTCATTCTATTCTCCTTCAAAATATGTTCAAAGGCCTTACACCCAAACACCTTCAAATGATGTACTGCTGGTTTAAACCCATAAATTGCTTCAAATAGGGTCTTAAGGTTAAGATACCTTATTGGACTTATATTCTTTAAATAAACAATAGTACTAATGGATTCTGCCCAAAAAACATTCGAGATATTCTTACCTTTTATCATACTCCATGCAAACTCCACCAATGTCCTATTTTTCCTTTCTTCAACACCATTTTATTGTGGAGTGTAGGGTATTGTAAACTATTGCACTATTCCATGATTGTTGCAATACTTGGTGAAGTTCACCAATGTGTACTCTCCCTCTTGATCTTAATGTAAGATATTTATCAACTTCCATGTTTTCTTCTCTGCCATGTTTTTGAATACTTTGAAATATTAAAAAACATCACTCTTTTTCGTGAGGAATTAAACCCAAGTGTACTTTGTGCAATCATCAATAAACACCATAAAATAATAGGCACCTCCTAAGGATCTAGTCTTCATGGGTCCACAAACATCAGAATGCATAATTTCTAATACATCTCTTCTTCTCCTACCAGAATTAGAGGGGAATTCATCTCTGTGAATTTTCCTATTGCACAACCTTAGAAAGAAACATATTCATTCTTTAACATAGGGAATCCTTCAACCATACTTTGTTTCTGCAACAACAATAAATCATGATAATTGATGTGACCATACATATTATTCCAAATAATTTATGTTGACATATTTGTAGAAGTCAATTCTTAATGACTTTTGTTGGTAACATCAATCTTGTACATGCCTATGACTTTGACTCCTGAAGTAACAGGTTTGCAATAATCCATAAATTTTTTCACTATGCAATGTGTTTTGAAGAATTCAACCTTCAGGTTCTGATTTGTAATTGTAGACATAGAGATAAATTTTTTCTTGATCTGAGGCACATACATAACATTACGAATGTGTCTGACATTTTCATTTGGCAATGCTACAAGAATATCCCCACATCCCTTAATTTGATGTGGGTGATCGTCTCCAAGATAGATATTAGCACCATTGCATACTCCCTTGAAATTATCATACCATATCCTATTACATGTCATATGAATCGAAGCTCCAGAGCCCACAAACCATGTATTAGCATCATCCATTTCAGCAAACAATGGAGCATTAGACACAAATAGCTTGATATTTTTGAGATCATAATTCAGGGCTTCTCCTGCAAAATGTCTTGACTGCCTTCTATGTTTATGCCTAGATTCATCATTTTTCTTCTTATAACAATCTTTGGAAAGATTCCCACTTATACCACCGAAAAATCATTTTAGTTTAGATGACATACCTTGATTTTATTTCGGGAATGGCCTTTTCTGAGAAGAGCTTCCACCTTTGTTTTCTCCTCCTTTTTTCCATTTGAATAATTTCTTCTTCGCCACAAGTGCCAAATATGGATTTTGAGGCTTCAATTTCTTGTGCCTCTCTTCTTCCTACAATAGTATACCTTTCAATTCCTCAAATTTTGGTGCTTTCTCCCTTGCTGCAAGACCTGTAATAAACATTTGATAGACCTCTGACATTCCATTTAAAGTGATTGTCACAAGATCAATAGTGGGTACATATTCTCCTATATTTCCCATCTTATCTTTCAAATCTTTAATTCTGGAAATAAAGTCACTAACAGATTCATTCTCTTCCATTTTAATATACAAGATCTTACTCTTCATAAACATGACTCGGTTTTTATTCTTGATTTCATACAACTCCTTCAATGCATTCCAGGTTGCATTAGAGGTATGAAAATAACGCATATAATGGATTACATTATCTTTAACATAAATCCTTAATATTACCTTTGTTATCTTCTCCTGCTTCTCCTAGTCATGAATTGATGCAGTTGTCGAGCCTACAACAGAAGTTTGCTTCTTCTCCCTTCGTGATGGACCAAGCACCATAACCTTCCAACAATGTTTGCACCTTGAATTTCCAGTTGACGTAGTTCATGCCATCCAATTTATTTTCTTCATTCAAGTATGTCTCTGCATGTGGATTCACCATATTCTCCCAATGTCTTTCAGGGGGACCTCCAATAGCTCCAAACAACGCAAATTATGAATTTGTAAATAGGTGCTCCTTTAAAAAAAAGTATCAAATCCCTTTCAATAAATTTCAAATGGGTGCTCTCTTTTTGAAAAGAAATATATAAAAAAAACCCTTTAAAAAATATCCCCTTCATATGGGCACTCAAAACAAAGCCCTTTTTAAATATATATAAACCCCTTTTAAAAGAAAAAAATCAGTTCCAACAATACCCTTTTGACGACACAAAAGTCAATTTCGGCACAGTTTTTGGAATAAGAGTGCATCACGGTTTTCAGCATGCAAGGACAACATTGCAATGTAAGAATTTTTATTTCATAATTTTCCCCTCTTTAAATGCAGGACACTCTCTATTAGAGGGAGAGTTGATCAAACAGATAAAAAATGGCTTCATAGTTCTTTGATCTGGCTGATGCAATGACACAGATCCGTAGTTGGTTGATATGATCCGACAAAGTCATGGTCTATTCCCCTTGGTAGATGAAATGAATTTACGCTTTTCTCCCTTGTGCACCCTTCTATAAAGCATCAACTGCTTCAATAAGCTTTCCTTCGGCTAAAAAATGTGCAGCATGAGAAATGACAGATCCAATACCTTCAGAATATAACCCATCTTCTTTGACCTTCATTGCAGAAGTAAAGTGAGTCAAAGCATGAGTCAAAATACCTCCGTCACCAGCTGGAATAAGTGTGATCACGAACCTTTTTTCTAGCTGATCCGATGTACACAAGGCTTGAAGCCACCAAAGACTCTCCACACTCGACATTGGTATGTGTTAGGAGTGTTCGACACTCACTATTGAGCCTCCAAAATGTCTTCAAAATTTCATACAATTTTACCTTCATTGCCACTATTTCACTCACATTTCAAAACTCTATAACCACATAACCCTACACTAGCCTCCATTCTCATGCTCATATGGGGTTACATTAATGTTTTCCAAAGTTAATAATTTCTAGTATTATGAGTGAATTTATGATTAAAATTTTAAAAAATTAACCTATATTTATTTATACCTAAAGGTGGAAAGAGTTTGCTGACATGTGTAGGTGATTAGGAAGCTTCCAAGACATCCTTATGTGGCTTCCAAGGTTCACTTTCGAATTATCTTCAAGATTTAGAGGATATTTGGATGGGGATCAACCATATCTCATGGAGGAGAATCATGAATAAAGGGATATGTGTCTTATAGTTAGCTAATTGGTTGAAACTTCAATGGATCTAAGGAGAGAATGGTGGCTCTTTGTTAATGAGTTAGTTGCTTAAGTTTTTGTATAAATAAGAGAGGCTTCTCCTTTCACTTGTAATCTAGAACTTTGTAATGTAAATTTGGGAAGTTTAGAATCATGGAAGGAGATGTGAAATGGTCATGTAATGAGATAGATAGTAGTAGGCTTATAGCATAGAGTTTGAGTATGTAGTTAGAAGTTTATTTGGAGATTAATGTAATTATTCTTTCATTTATACATAAAGTCATTTCGAGTGTGCCGATTTGAGCTTGAGTGTGCTTATCATGGTGTTCATATGTTGTTGAAGAATGGAGGGCCTCCATCACAAAAAACATACTTTGGTAGAGGTAACTTAGAAGTTTGTTTTCATTATTTCATTCCATTTTCAAGTATGCTTTAATTTCATGCAAGCATGTGTGTAGATTAGTTTGTCAATTCATGCAAGGATATTAGTTTTTCAATTCCACAAGTGTGCATTTCCATTCCTGCAAGAGTGCTTTAAATTAGTCATTTCAATTTTTGCAAGTGTGCTTAGACTAGTTATTTTATTTCTACAAATGTGTGCTTTCAATTCTCGCAAGTGTGTTTTAATTCAGCAGGTGTGGTGTGATTTACTGCTTTCTAGATTAGATTTATTTCCATGAAAATTGTTGTTTTTCATTTCATAGATTAAAATTTCTCTTTCGAAATTGTAAGCCAATCTATAGCACATATAGTGCATGTGCGCCTTGCAATTCCACGGACCCCCGGGTTGACAATTTATGGAAAGGAATTTAAGTAATTAAATTACCTCAACATTTTGGCACCGTTTTCGGGGAGGCGTACATAGGGATCAACATTCAATTTTGAATTCTATTTGTTTAAATTTTTATTTTTACTTTTTTTGTCTTGCATCAAGTTTTTAATTTAGAATTTCATTTCGTTTTTTATTGCAATTTAATTTTGTATGTAAATTCATTTTTCATTCCTCAATGCAATTTCATTTTTTTAGTTTTCATGCGCAGTTAATTTTTCATTTATAAAAAATAAAATTCAAAAAGATAAAAAATAAAAAATAAAAAATCATTTTGATGCATTTCGAATTTTAATCAATTTTCAGAATCATAAATAAACCCAAGCTTGGAAATAGTTAGTTTTAGATTTTTTATTCAATTTCCAGTGGTGTAGTAAGAGCCACTCCATCTAACCATTTGTAGGAAAATTCACGATAACAAGACTTCTTGGAGAAAAATGGCAGTGATGTTCTCTGTGGAAAACATGAAGCTTGAAAAACTGAATTTTAAGGTTTGAAATCAATTCTTCTTGATGAATTTTTAAATGCGTTGACAAAAACTTCTAAGTATGCTCTCTTCTTACGTCTTGTGCGATCTCGAAGATCATAAAGGGAAATTGAATATGTTAGTATTGAAATAAAATTTTGCAATAAAACTTATAGATCTAAAATCATATATGAGATATAAATTCATTATTCTTTCTAAAAATACTTAAAATTTAATCTCCAAATTTCAGTTGGATCTATCTCAAAATTTGCTAAAATATTTTTTTTTCTTAAGAAAAAATAATTGCAAAAATTAAAGTGAAGATATCTCACAAGCCAGTAACTGGGTTTTCGTAATTTGTTTACAGGAAGTACATAATATTATGATGAACAATCCCTGAAAATTTCATCCCAATCCGCTTCATGGTTTTCTAGAAAATGAAGGTCATCACCTACAACCATTTCTCTTATATATCGAGATCCGTCCATTGGATCGATCTTATTTTCGGTGTGCAAACAAATTAGGACCATATTTACCTTCATAAAAAATTTCAGCCTAATCCGATTTGTATTTTGTGAGCAAATCATTTCTTAAGTTTACACCAATTTCGATTATATCTCGAGATCCTTGCATTGGATCGATCTAATTTTCGGTGTGAAGGAGCATTAGGATCATAGGAACCTCCTAACAAATTTCAGCTCAATCCAACCTACATTTTGTGATAAAATGATCCACGAATTTTGCTGTAACAAACCTTGTAGCAACCTGCAATAAATAAAAATAAAAAGAAAAGTAAAATTTTTGAATTGTATATTCAATGTTTTCCCAATTTGTATAGAATAAATCGGTTGTGAGATCCATTCTTTTTGGCAAGAAGGTGAGTTCAATTGAAAATAAAATATTTTGGTGGCATGAAATTGATTAACAAGTGCACTTAGACACTTGATTTTCTCTTAAAAATATTGAATTTTGTTTTGGTAGGCATTTGTCAAATTGTTGTCCCATTAATCAAATTTTTTAGTTTTTATTTCACAAATTTGAATTGTGGTTTATTGGTGAGCCTTTGAATTTTTAAAAGAGAGATCAAAAGTTCAATTCCAATAAAAGCTAAAATTTGTTAATTATTTTACACTTCTGACAATCCTTAACTAGGCAACAATTTCACTACCATGTGGCAATGCATTATTGATCAATATTACACAGCCATTGCCTCATTGTCCATCATGTCACCTTGAACAGTCAACTCGCCATGTTTTCATGCCATGTCAGCATCCAAGCGGCACTCCCTGGTGCTGCCACATGACACCTTTACACAATTTTTTCAATGTTTCCTAAAAACTTCAAAGGGGCATAACTTTCTCATACGATGTCCGTTTCGGGCGATTCAAACGTCATAAAAAATATCACGATGAGAAATATTCAATGATTTAGTTTTCATAAATATTTGAGAGAATATAAAATGGTAATTTTTGGATTTTGCATCAATTGGACTTGTGAAACATCATTAGATCATTAAAACATGTTTCTAATATGGATTTATTTTAACTTGCATTTTGACTCACTAAAATTGGACATCAAAAGAAGAAATTTCATGCATTTTGTTTTCTTAGAATATGTTCTATTTGGCATTTAATTATGCATATTTTTTTATGCATATGTATCAAGAGAAATTGATCACTTCTCCTTTGAATACACTTATGTTTTATTGTAATATTAGTGCCAAGTTTTTTTTTAGGTTCCAAAATTATTGAAGAATTAACGAATACCAATTTATGCGCAAAATTGTTTTTCAAAGGCTAATGTATTTTTCAAGAAAACATGAAACCAGTTAAATCCGTTTCTGTCATCCATAAATGCCATTTTTCCCTCTCTAAAATTTGCAATCCAACCAAGAATTTCGAGCATAACTACAGTTCCTGGAAAATGTCACATGTTCCATTCAATTTCCACTCACCACCATTCATTCCATCCACTCCTAACCCATTAATAAAATCAGTCAGCTCACTTACATGTTAATTGTCCTTTTTCCTTTTCCGTTAAGAAACCATGCTTCAATCACAAATATTTTATCTATGATCATGAAATTATTGTTTTGTACTCGTGTTCGATGATGGAGGATGCATTAGTGTATCCCTTCTAATAAGTCTTGGCCCATCGACATCAAAAAATTATTTGGGTACAAGACTGGAGTTTTTTTTCTAGTTCATGGAGGCTTGCATGCCTTAATGGCAATTCCTCTTGCCAACGAACAATTGGAATACATAAATGTCCCTTGTTTGTTGGATTTTTTAGGTGACTCGACTACAACACATCTATTCGTACCGAGTAAGATGTACTTAGGCATCTTGAATCTCATTGACATTATTGGTGAGTAGTCTCGAGTTGGTTAACGAAATTCATTAATGGTCGGTAATCCAACTATTTCTTTCTATGTTTGACATCAAAAAATTCATTCACATAGATAAGAATTATGCCAATTTGTGTGAATGATATGAAGATTGTAAGATTCATCACCATTTAGCATCTTTTATCAAATGCAACACATTTAGTCGTAGTAATAAAGAATCCACTTTCACGACTTCATCCACCACTTATGCAATCAAGAAGCAGATCAACTCCTTGTACTTCACATTCCATGATCCAACAGGAGTTACATTTTTCTACATATACAAAATTCATCCACTTCTTAGGTAAGTAAAGGTATGTTCTTTTCTAAATTTTAACCATGTGATTCCTTAAATACTGAAATTATAATTTTTGGAAAATACATCACCATATTCCCTTTCTAATTTCACAAAAAACCCGAAAACATCTTTAGTTGGGGGGAAGGGATATCCATTCATGTTTACCTTTCGTATTGCTTCATTTCATTCCAACCTAACCAACATGCTTTTCCAAACAACTACTATTGCATTATTATTCAAAAAGGTATGTGATAATCAAATAATGAGCACATTAGATGGCTGATTAAATGTTTTCAAAGTCTTTGTATGCAACAAAAATAAGAAAATTATCGTTATACAAGAACTAATACTAATAAAATTTGGTTGTCACAAAATAACCAACCACAGTAATATGTTGCAATCAAATGTTTTTCAAAAGAACACTTTGCAAAAGGAACAAAGTTATCAAATGATTATGCAAAGTTGAAAAAAAAAAATCAATATCAGCCAAAGTTCATGTAAAAGCAAGACAATTCAAAAATATCAAATCATGATTAAGTGAATAAATGTAATAGATTGCATGAGGACATGAAATAACTTCAATCGGGGGTATGTTGGGCCTCCAAAATGTCTACAAAATGTCATACGCGTTTACCTTCATCGTCACTATTTCACTCACATTTCGCAACTCTATAACCACATAACCCTACATTAGCCTCTATTCTCATGCTCATATGGGGTAACATTAGTGTTTTCCAAAGTTAATAATTTATAGTATTATGAGTGAATTTATGATTAAAAGTTAGAAAAATAACATATATTTATTATACCTAAAGTTGGAATGAGTTTTGTGACATGTGTAGGTGATTAGGAAGCTTCCAAGACATACTTATGTGGCTTCCAAGGTTCAATTTCGAATTCTCTTCAAGATTTGGAGGAGATTTGGATGGGGATCAACCATATATCATGGAGGAGAATCATGAATAAAGGGATATGTGTCTTATAACTAGATAATTGGTTGAAAATTTTATGGATCTAAGGAGAGAATGGTGGATCTCCATTAATGAGGTAGTTGCTTAAGTTTTTGTATAAATAAGAGAACCTTCTCCTTTTATTTGTAATCTAGAACTTTGCAATCTAAATTTGGGAAGTTTAGAATCGTGGAAGGAGATGTGAAATGGTCATGTAATGAGATAGATAGTAATAGGCTTATAGCATAGAGTTTGAATATGTAGTTAGAAGTTTATTTGGAGATTAATGTAATTATTCTTTCATTTATACATGTCATTTTGAGTGTGCCAATTTGAGTTTGAGTGTGCTTATCATGGTGTTGGTATGTTGTTGAAGAATGAAGGGCACCCATCACAACAAACATACTTTGGTAAAGGTAACTTAGAAGTTTGTTTTCATTATTTCATTCCATTTTCAAGTATGCTTTAATTTCATGCAAGTGTGTGTGTAGATTATTTTTTCAATTCATGCAAGTAGATTAGTTTTTCAATTCTGCAAGTGTGCATTTCCATTCCTACAAGAGTGCTTTAGATTAGTCATTTCAATTTCCGCAAGTGTGCATTTCCATTCCTACAAGAGTGCTTTAGATTATTCATTTCCATTTTGGCAAGTGTGCTTAGATTAGTTATTGCATGTCTACAAATGTGTGCTTTCAATTCTCGCAAGTGTGTTTTAATTCAATAGGTGTGTTGTGATTTTATTTCATAGTGTAAGTGTGGTTTTTAATTCTGAAAGTGTAGTGTGATTTGTTGTTTTCTAGATTAGATTTAATTTCATGATGATTGTAATTTTTCATTTTATAGATTAAAATTTCTCTTTCGAAATTGAAAGCCAATCTCTAGCACATATAGTGCATGTGTGCCTCGCAAGTCCACAGACCCTTGGGTTGACAATTTATGGAAATTAATTTAAGTAATTAAATTGCCTCAACACTCACCAACGTGTATTTACACTCCACAAAGGCTTTTATCTCATGCAATTAAGACTTTTCTTCTTCAATGCCGAATATGCTCACCAAAATTATGCTCTCAACTGAATATTGCCTTCAATGTTGAATGCCTTTTAGTATATACAAAAATGAACATGTGTCTGTGCTATAAGTCGAATGCCAACAATCCAGTCATATTTCTGATTTTAAGTCTAAAGCTCCATGAAGTCTTCACAATCAGGACCAATATAAAGGGCCTACGCCAAAATTTTTGTAGCTCTTACAGAGTATGCATATCGGCTCCACAGATTATGGTTGTGTGTTCTTTCCACACACCAATCAATGACACAATCAATACTCCACATTCACACTGCAACTTTCCAGTACGATGGTTGCACCACAATATACAATGCAACATTTAATGGAGGGTCACATACATTACCAGGTCAATTCTCAACCACGACATCCTCATTCCACAATCCATACACACTCAACACTGCCTCCTCACACCACAATCATGTACGCTCTGATATCAACTAAAAAATAGGAAGACGAAACAAATAAGTGAAACTAGAAGTCCTCGTGTGAGGAGTCCCTAAGGCTACCCACAACGTTGACTCAATTCAATGAATAAAGAAATCAACAATACAAATCTTATACAATTGTGTTTATTTAGGGAGATGAAACAACTTGCTAGAAAATAGGAACTTATTCCTAATTACAACCAAAATCATAACCAATACTGTTTCTCCATTATTTATTTTTTCTATTATTTTTATTTTTATTTCGATTGATTAAATTTTTTTCATGTGGGTTATACATAGCTCAATTATTACCAACCTAGCTATGGATCTACTAAGATCCCAGAAGGATCAAATCTCTTTTCATTTTAAAAGACGTTTCGAATACCTCTCGACACTTGGTAGATCAAGAGTTAAGATGGATATAAGTTGGTTTAATTTCCTCCTTTAAATAGGTTATATTCAACATGAATACTATGGGTAAATACTATCGGTTCTCAATACTGTGGATAAATACTACATTTTATTTTTATTTTTTTATTTTTACTTTTATTTTTATTTTGAAAGAGCTAAAATGTTTACATTACATTAATCTTTTAATTTAATTTAATTTTTATTTACAAACATTATGTTACAACATCTCTATCATACTGGGCTAGAGAGTGTCTATAGGCGCAATTATTATTATTAATGTTAAAAGAATTAATATATAACTTAAAGATATATACATTTAAAAAAACATGTAACAATATTCTTAACAATAGAGATTCACCCCACTTTATCATGGAGATTCTTAATCTTTTTTTTCCCAAGAAAAAATCACAATTTTATTCAAGATAACAAAATTAATTTTCATGGATGCTTAAAAGCATTTGATCAGACCAGTCTTACCTAGTACCCCATAAGAAAAAAAAAAAAAAAAAAAAGGAGAAAAAACAACACTCTTTCATACCCTTCTTTTTCTCATATTTTTGCCAACCACTAGACTTGGGAGTGGAAGATACAATATCCATTTGATTTTATCTTAAATTTACAGAGTTTTCTTTATCAGAGTCTAAAATCTCTCATGCAGGGATTATTTTAGTACCATTTACCTATCTTTCAGATATAGTTTTTTCTATTTTCTATTGGAAGATTATTTTGGTGTTACTATGTTTGATTGAACCATCAAACCTACATGCTTCGCCCCCCTCTTCTCTATGATTTCTTGGGATTTTTTTTCAATAATATTTGTAGCATTATTTGGGATTTCTTCCTCCTCTATTGTGGTATCATGGGAATCCGTGAACTGCCATCCCTTTGGATTTTGGGTCTGTCTTTTTTTTCTTTTGGGATCTTTTTTGGCTTAAGGACACGATCTTTGTAAGTGTCCAGTTTGAAGACAAGTACGACATCTAAATGTCATGTTTTCAAAATCTAGAGACTGGGACCAACGTATATTATCTGGTAAACCATTATTGAGGTCTACTTCTACACATATTCTAGCAAAGGTGAACATTCTTTTTGTCACTCTATTTGAATCCACCTTTAGAAACTTCCCCAAGGAATTTTCGATTCCTTTTGACACTTTGTGATGAGAAAAGTGCAAAGATAGATTATGTAATCTGAACCACACCAGAATTTTGGAAAGCACCATAGAATTGGCAACAAAATCTAGGAACCATGGGGTCATAAAAATATCCGCACCACCCCAAAACCATGGCCCTTCGTTTAAAGATATTCTAGATCTTTTGTTGTATAAAAAAAACCTCTAGAGCATAGATGAATATCATAGTTTTTAGTGAAAGTGGAGAATATCCATTGATTTACGTCCCCCAACTTAGACTAGAAACCATTAAATATGCATATGATTTCTCTTGAGTGGAAATTAGAGTAGAATTCATTGACATTTGGCAGATTTACTAACAAAGTCAACACTTAGTTCATTTGTTTCATAATATAGGGGTTGGGAATAGTGGAATATGATCATATTTGATATGTGTTTCATCCCTTCCTTTTACTCCATCCTTGAACGAAGTCGAACCCTTTTTGATACCGGAAGGCCCTCTTACTCTTGGACTTCCACCTTGTGGTCTCAAGTTTATGATAATGGATGAGTGTTAACTTTATATAACCATGGTATGTTCTATGCTTAATGAAATTTACTTCAGTCTTTCTTATAGGCCCAATTCAAATTAGCAATCACATAAACATGAATGTAAATGTTGATAGAACATAATAATAAATCAATAGAAGACAAGCCAAATAATATATAAGAATTTGAAATTATTCTTGTCCAGCAAATATAGAGAGAAATGTTTGTTACATAAGTCAACACGATGCCCTAGCCAACAAATACTTTTGCTGGTCAAACCAGCTCTTCCAACCTCCCGGAGGTTCAGTCAAACTCGACCTTTCTTCAATGTCGCACACAACCCACAAAACAACTCTCAAAACCAGTCAATGCAAGTCAATTTCCTATGGTCAAATGCAGTTAATGCTGCGGTCAAAGTCAACATATTTCCTTGATTTATGTGCCCTCCAATGTGGCCTTTTAAAATCAGAATTTATGTGTAGAAAACACAGTCAAAGGATGAGGGTTGAGCCAAAGTCAACGTTGTTCAACGTTGTCCAGAAAGTGCTAAAATGGTCTAAATTTCTCCAAGTTTAGATTCACACGTGTGAGAGAGAGAAACCTCTTCTAGATTGTACAAAACAATCAGATGATGAAGAATGTGTGTGATGAGATGATGATTAAATGAGCATCATCTCTCTCCAATTTATATCCATCAATGAGGGTGTGTGATATATCTTTTGGGGCTTCTGAGGCGACATTACAAATCTAGCTGACCTTGGCAATTTGCACATGTGTGGAAAATAAAATCAAAATATTAGTTCTGCTCATCCAAACAAGATAATATTTAGATCAATCTTGCACCTCTCGAAAGAGGAATCAAACAAAAATATCATCATCATCATATGAGCAATGCAACATGGAGTTTGGACCTAGTTGCCCAAAATTAAAAATGAGCTATAGATTCCATATTCCTACAAACAAATGTCATCATGTAAAAGCATTCCTTCATATATCAGACTCTGAGAAGTTGCAAGAAAACCCAAGCCATTTTTCACTTTCGTTTTTAGATCCTTTACTATATTTGTATCTCAAGCGTCAGTGAGAAATAATTTCCCAGATGGGGATCTTGAAAAAAATTGGAAGTACATTATCAAATTTTGATATGACTCGAGATCTTATGTGAAGCTTGTCGAATCTAGTTTTCTAGTTTGTTCCTCCACCCAATCTGCACCCAATCTGCAAGAAGAAAAGGGCTCGGGAGCTATGGGGACGAGATAGACCTCGCATCCTTGTCCTCATACAATTTCATGAGGAAGCAAAAGGTCACGACTCCTGAGATTGGAATTTTATTAAAAAAAATCTTGTTTGAGTCTTTGCATATGCAGATCTGATAGTGAGAAAGCAAAAAAAATTCTAGCGTGACGCGGTAGGGTCCCTTCCTCCGATGAATAATATTGACGGTAGAACTAACACATGGAGGATGGGACAACAACCAGAACTTATGCAAAAAAACTTCAGAAGCTACAAGAACCTCTGCAACCACAAATTTGGGACTCCGATCTCCAGTAATGCAGGCTCAATTCGCAACAAGGACAATCTGGTGTTGGATGGTGGGGGCATGACTGAATATGTAAGAAGAAACCCTAGTCATCTTTGACATCTTTCTCCCTTGATCATATTCTTAATCTATAAATAGGATTTGGTACAATATCATGGGCTGATACCATGGCTTATCAATGTCATATGCCCAGAAAACTATAACTCATTTCATATGACATATTTTTTAATTAATGAATTTAATTAAAATGGTAAAAATTGCATAACTTCTTTGGGAATAGATCTTAGTCTTTAACTTGTGTATACTACTAAGAATATTCTAGAATATTTTATGGAGTTTAAATCCTTACCATCCACCTATTAATTATTGATATAGGATTTATTACAATACCATGGGCTAATACCATGGCTTATCAATGCCATGTGCCCAAAAAACCATAACTCATTTCATATATCTTTTTTAATTAGTGAATTTAATTAAAATGGGAAAAATGCATAATTGCTTCAAAAATAAATCTAAATGTTTGACTTGTGTATACTACTAAGAGTATTCTAGTATATTTAATGGAGTTTAAATCCCTACCATCCACCTAATAATTATTGACATAATTATTCTAATTCTTGATTGTTTTCAAAACATACAATTTTTACATAAAAATGGAAATTATAACATGAGTTTGTGCCTAAATATTTAATCAAAGATTTAAAATTAAAATTATAGTAATATGCTAGCCATATGGGGTAGCTCAATTGGAGATAGCAATTATAATAAAGTGATATGCCAGCCATATGGGGTAGCTCAATTGGGGATAGAAATTATAATGAAGTGTTATGTACCAAGAGATTCCAAGTTCAAATCCCCCAAATTAACCATGGTTGTCTAATAATAATTACTAATTTCATTAATAGTCAACATAAAAATTATAATTCCCCGGATGCGGGTGAATTCTGTTGATATGGGAAATCGAGGTGGTCTGGTCGGCGCGTGGCAAAGCCACATGGTAGCCGGCCACCCGCATTCATTTCGCCCCGGTTGTATTAACTCCATGGCATATCACCCTACTCGGCATTCAAGCCGGTGGGGAAGACGAGGTCGCTACCATTACTCAACGCCGTCCTCCACCTGCAGACGCATTCTCGCCTTCTCGACGTTTCGCTGCTGCGTTCTGCATTTCATCTGGACTGTCACAATGTATAACTCCATCGCTCCTCTCGGCTCTGGATGTCCTCTGGAGGCCACGATTGCCAGCTCCCGAACTGCTTTGGGTCGGAGGTGTAATATCCACTGCTGTGTGGAATTCATTCCTGGCTCACATTATTCTCAAAGCACTTTGTGGGTCCCGGGCGTCTGCGTCCGCCCCCAACTTCTCGCTCGGTCCGTCTCTCTCGTCCTCCGTCGCTTCTCCGCCATTGCAGCATTCTCCACGCAAGAACATGCCTCGGGCGGGGGCATTGTGCTCGGGAGCTGCAGGTGTTAACTGCGCTGTGTCTGCCTGTGCGTCAAGCCCTCTCCAGCCCGAGCTCTCCGCTGCCCTCCCCCGTGGCTTCTCCTCGTGTAGCCTCTACCAAGCGTCGAACCTCGTCGTTCATCACCCTCCTCTCCCGCATGGTGCTTCTTTCCGTCATCCACCGAACCACTGCGCAATGCTGAGTCTGCCCACCTTGTTAATCCGGCCACGGATTTGTTTCACTTCCCCTGCCTCACTTCTCAGCCCATGGTGGTAGCAACAATCACTGTGAAGTTCAAGGAGCTCCCTCAATTCGGTTCAACGTCCCTGTCTCTGGGTGTTCAGCTCCGCCCACCTGGGTCTGACCAGGCTTACCACACAGCTGCGCAGAACTGCTCACGCGACGCTGAGGGAGGCACGCATGGCGGTGGCAGCACCAGATTCCCAGGCATGCCCATGGAGCAGAACGAAGGAGGCGCGGCAGCGAATCCCACTCAGGATGATGATGATTATGAATATGGATGCCGAATCGAAGAAGAACCCCCCTCCGAAGATTATGGTATTTAGGATTTTCAGTTTTTTTGTATCTTTCAGGTCAGAGTTCTTGTCCAGATTGAGTCTTCAGAATTTCTGGCCTGCGGGCTTGTTTAACCACTGTTACCGTCCTAGGTCTAAGTTTAATGATGGTTCAAACTGCTACAGTTTTTAGGTTTTTTGTGTAATGCTGGTTTCCTCCTTTGAGGCAGCAATTAAACTCATATCACGCTGGTTTCCCCCTGCGGACAGCGCCTATTTTGATATTCTGCTAAAACTCATCCTGCCTAAGAAGGCTCACCTCTGTATGTACCATATTTTCTTACAGTAATAGAACTTAGTCTTATTTAGAAAAAAAAAAAAACATAAAAATTATAATTATAATTAAAATCAATAATTATAATTTATAGAATTGATTTAAACTATAAAATTATTGTGTTTAAAGTTAAAGCTTGAGAAAATCCATTATAAAATGTTTATTAAATTAAATCCATCTTAACTATGGCTTGATCTCTCAATTCTTAATTTAATAAAATATAATAATAAATAATAAAACTTTAATTATATTATATAAAATACCATATATTTGCTTCTATGAAGATGGGCAAATATGATGAGAAGTAACTATGCGTTTTTCTATCATAAATGATATTTATGAAAAAAAGATAAGTGATTTAAGATAGTAATTCAATTTTTTGTTTATATATATCTAATCTATTCAAAAAAATTGGAAGCTCTTGTGAAGGGTTTTAGCTTATAATGTGTAATTAAAATAGCGTTAATTATTTTTAAAAAACAATGGTGGGATATTTGATTTTTTTTAAAATTTAAATATTTTCACTGAAATGATATGGAGAATTAAGATTTTTTCTTTCATTTTTTACTTCATTTATTGACCTTAGATATCAATGTTGATTTTATTTATTTATTATTTAAGTGTTGGTAAGACCAATTTAAATTTATAATAATTTTAAGTCTATCAAATAAGGAGAAAGATTAAATCACTTTTCACTTTAAAAGATATTTGCAACTCAAGAGATTTAATCCTTCTAAACATTTAGTAGATCAAGAATTAAGATGGGTATGTAATTATTAATAATAATTAATTATATCTATAAATATTATTTTTATTTTTATTTTTATGTAATTTGAACAAGTAAAAATGTAAAATGTTTATATAATAAGGTAGAACAACATCTTTGTTCTATATTGGACTAGAGAACACTTTTTTTTTGTCAAGTGGTCTGAGATTCCTAGAGATTACATCAGGCTTGACTTGTGGCTTGAGAAATCGCGACCCAAGGGCATTTAAGCCGTCAAAATCATTCGGAGATTGCACCCAGCCTAAGCCACACCAGTGCTAAGAAAATTGTGTTTACGTGAAATTTGATCCTATGTCACCCTTTGGACAAGCCCCATCCTCAACCAATTATACTACTAAAACGTAACTAATAAATTATTAATTAAAAATATATATTATATCATTAATTTATTCCGTCACTTCTAATTTTAATAACATATACAACCTAAAACATAGAGTGCTTTATAACCATAAAATTGATAGACCCACCTTTCTTTCTTTAAAAACCTCCCTTCTCGAGTCTAAAACAAACTTCCTATCTCATGCTTTATAAGAATTAGCCCTATAATTGCAGAACTCGTAAAAGACCTAGTCCTTTCAAAGAAACCGGCCTGTTGTGGTATTATTTATTAAAATAATATTTAATAAATATTGATATTAAACTCTTATTAATAAATATTTTAATAAAAAAATGAAAAGATAATAATAATAATTTGATTATATAAAGTACCATATATTTGATTCTATCTAGATAGGAAAATATGATGGAAGTAAATGTGTGTTTTTTAATCATAAATGACTTAAGTAATTTGAATTGTTGATAGGTATATGTTGGGAAGAGTTTACTTTATTGAATATGTAATTAATTAGTGTTAATGGTTTTTTTTTAAATAATGATTGGATGTCTATTGGGTTTTGGATAGCTGTGATTGGGTGTTTTTTTAAGACATTTTTTGATGTGAAGTCATCTTTTCAATTCCTTGTCTCAATCAGGATGATATATTGGACATAATGAAGATGTAGTCTTACCAATTAGATATTTGCACTTCTTGATGTGAAGTCACCAAATATAATGAACATGATAAAAATATAATCCTACCAAACTTTTTAAAAAAATTAATAATTAAATATTTAAATTTCTTTAATTCCTTTAAAATTTAAATATTTTTATTAAAATAATATGGATTCTTAAAATTTTTACTTCAATCCTTGACCCTAGATACTAAAGTTGGCTTCTTTGCTGATTAATTGAGTATTGATAAAGTAAATTGTTACTTAATAATTTATGTTATATCATTAATTTATTCACTCAAATTTAATTTTAATAATGTATACAATCTAATACATGAACAGCTTTATAATTCTGAAAATTATATGATGGATGAAATAATCATAGGAAATATTGGACAGTCTAAATCATTACAAATTTTTTTTAAGAAATCTCCAATAACCATAAAAAAAATTTGTTAGACCATTTTTTTCGTTCTCTAAAGACCCCGTCCTTGAACCTAAAATAAACTACCTTATGACCACTTCCAACCTAATGCTTTATAAACAATAATAAAAACCTAGTCATTCAAAAGAAGGATAGAGAACAAGAATGTAATGAAGGATGAAAATAGAATGAACAAAAATTTCACTTAGTTTACTCGTCTCAGTGTTATTTAATATATTATCAGAAATTAATTATAATTTAAAATAAAAAATTATAATTTAGTCATTGTAAATTATTAAATAAAATTATTTTTATAAAATTTACATTCTAAAATTTTAAATAAAATTAAAAAAATATTAACTTTATATTTTATTTTTAAAATAAAAAATTATATATATAGATAGATAAATAAAAGGTTGATGTAAAAGTACGCTGCATCCCATAATAATAAAAAATTCAAAGTAATTATGTTGTTTATTAATTTTATTGATATATTTTAATTTAGTTTATTGATAAATCAATATCTAAAATGTATTATTTTTGTTAAATAATTAGTTGATGTATATCAACAAAAATTTATGGTTGAAGCATATAATTGGATTATGAAAAAAAGAAAAAGAAGAGTTTGCGAGTATACTAAAATATAGGTATCTAATAATAGAATTTCATAGAAGTGCATAGTTATATATAGCAAAATTCTAAAAGTTTTATATTACATCAAATTCAACTCGGGTCATAGTGATTGTTGGCCTTTTGAGTTGAATAATGTCCACACATTCAAATATCAAAGCTAGCTGACACAGTGCTTTGTATTAACCATATCAAATCTTGTAATTGGACTTTGATTCCTTGACTCTATCCAACCTCTAAGAGGAATGTTATGCAATAGCCCACATTGTACCTCCACCTAGTGAATAATTTTCCCTACTAGATGATAATTTCCATGGTTTCCTAAACCTACATAGCTAAATTTTTATAATGAACTTGGAGTTTCCTCATCAAATCCTATAGCTTGTTGAGCATTCCCTCATGCCAATAGAGAACCACCCATAATTCCTAAGTGTCATGGTGAGACAATGAAAAAAGTATGAAGCGAGAGCCACCCACTGGTAGAGGAGGACATAAGATAGTTGTTAAACAATGAATGGGGTGTGAAAATTCATGAATCTACTTAACATAAATTTCTACTGCAAAAATCTGGCTTACTTCTCCTACTTGTGTTTTTATATTAACAAGTTATTTTCATAAATATTCAGAAAACAATGAAGTAAACACACTGCAGATCAACACATACATACAGATCAAGCACTGAAGAATTAAGCACACATGAAAAAGGACACAATATTTTTTGGACAAATGTCCCCGAAAAAACACAATGCAGGAAAACCGGTGCAACAACTCTTGAGGGTTTTATTATTATGCAGAATTCTGAATACAAACAAGGGCACTAGTAGTGGTTTTCCCAACAAAGAAATCACGACAGATGTACCTCTATCTCCGGAGACCAAAAATATGACTGATCCAACTGAGAATCAGGAACCCCATAGGTGCATACACAGTCACTGTGTCATCCTTCAGTGTGGATGTGTCACTATGTCTGATATGCTGAATACAAGCCCTTTCTGGCCCACTGAAACCCCAACGTTGCAGCCTCTAGCTCTGCACCAACCCCTCCTGGCCTATGTCACCCTCATGTGACTGCGCCAGTATCTGTGTTGGCTCTGCATGAGCCTGGCTGGGTCTGTGTCACCCCTGCTGAGCCTACGCTGCCTCTGCGTCACCCTTCCTAGATTTTGTTGCCTCTTTGGTACAAATCTGTCTCTTTGCAATTATATTCTCGGCTTCAGATTCAGAAATCCCTCTGTCGGTCTGCCCCTCACTGCACTACTAGCTCACTCGAAAATTCTCAGCAAACTACGCCCTAGAATTTTGAATTAGCTCAAGTGCTACCATTATGTGTGTCTTCTCCAACTAACCCCAAGCCTTCCTTTAATACTTTTCTCGTTGACCAATCAAAAGTCGTGATCTAATATCTAATCAACGACTAAGATTAGAAAAGACTTGATCCATGTCACTTAGAACATTATCACCCACATGTTTAAATTAATTCCCTTTAATTATTTAATTTCCCTAAGTTAGACTTAGGGTCTCCATTAAAATAATTAATTATTGGAATAACTTAGGCTCCGGGTGGAATTTATCCAAACGATTTCTGGGTCTTTGAGATCTCATGTGTTCTAGCCCCTCCATAAAGTTTTGGAGCTAGGGCACATCTGATGCTATTGAAAATCTCAACACTCCCTCTTAGCAAGGAATGTGCTCTAGCAACACTTCAACCTGAAGCATCACCTTGATCCATGACATCAGTCCCCTGCGTTGCTGATGCTTGGCCTGCTTCCCTTCATCCACTGCGTTGTTTCCTTCTGTACTGCTACCCATGAATCTGCCACAATCATTGCCTCATATGTACTATAACTCCCTATCAAATGCTACATCATGTTGCCCATAGCACTTCCATTGCTAACTTCTGCACTGCAACTCAGTTGCTGAGAAGTAAGAAACTAAAGGACACCACCCAAAAATCTATTAGACAAGTCAGTTTTGCTGCATCTCGATACTGAAGCACCCTCTGCTGCTAAACTGTGTTGACCCTTTGAAGCTCTGCACTGTCTGCTGCTCTGCACTTCCCTTTGTAGAAATTTGAATGACTGATATGTTATCCATCGAGATTCTCTTGATCACACACTATTTTATCTTCATGCACAATACAGAATCTCTTCTACCATTGATCATTATATGCGGAAATAAAATCAATTGCATGCACACATTAAAAACATAAAAATTCACACATATGAACACAGTATGTAATGGGAAAGCTTAAAGCTGAAAACCCCCAACTATCTGTATATTATATATGTCATAGAGATCATGTAACAATCATCATACAAAGCTCCTCACAAGCTCTCAAAAGACACCCAATCATACACACTAATCAAGCTAGATCTAGCAAAACACATGCTCCAATCTCTACCACCCGATAGCCTCATTTCAAGACCAATCCCCGCTCAAGATTAAACCATAGTTTGAATTACTTCCCAAATTTTGCTCTCACGCAGCCTTTAAAGGCATCTCTACCGAGTGTTGGATGCAAACCATGCATCACTATAGTCACAACTGATAGTCACACTGCTCTTTCACCTATCTCTCCACTGGTCTCCACTGAAACTGTCCATGCATTGAAGTTAACTGATGTATTCTTTAGTTGATTAATGAGTTTATAATTAGTGAATTAATTAATAATTAATTCACACCACTTTCACTAGTGTATCAATCAGTTAGACTAGATACAACTAGCTCAACTATGTTTAGCTTAGTTAAACTGAACACAACTCCATTAACTTCCTCAATCAACTCCACCAAACTCTCTCACATGAGTTCTAACTGAAGTATCCATGCAATAGCTCCACTTAACCCTTAGGAATAACGTAATTCCTTCTGTCAGCTCCTATGCCACATCTGTGCACTTAACTAAAGTGCTCCAAGAGAATAAGATAATGTTTATAGTCCAAATTTTATTAAGAGCTAATAATATTCGACATATCTATTTTTAGACTGGCAATCTAAAAGTAGATTCCAAATATGTCTAAAAATAGAAATCCATCTATTTTTCCAACTTGACCAACCATCCACAAATAGCATCCCACAACTCATAGAATATGATAGACATGTCTAAAAATAGACTTTGCGACAAAAATCACCTGTGTGGGCCCCACCTAGTTTAGGTGATCATTTTCCAATTAGGATCAAGAATGATGTTTCAGGATGCCTCCTTCACTGTTTCTTGTTGCAATCTTCAACACCCTTTGCACCGTTGAAGTCCCATCAGCCTCTGCGTTATTTCTTCCATGTTGTTGATGCCTCGGCACTATGCTTCTCCAGTCTTCGGCATCTTCGCACTGCCAAAGTGTCTCCATGATCCTCTACACCAACTAACTCCAACCATTATTCTACTATCTTTAAGGGCTCCCATAGCTCGTATGTGATCCAAGGGTTTAAGCACCTCAAGGATCTTTCCCTTTTTACACCATATTTAGCTCAATATACAGATCTGTGTCACCCCACCTCTTCTCTCGAGGTACATGAGCAATCATAGCCACATCGTCATCACTGCCATCATCCCCCTTGGTTGTTGCAACCTTAGAATCTGAATATTCCTTTCCCTTCTTCTTCTGAGGACAAGTATTGGCAAAATGTCCTAATTTACCACATCTGAAGCACCGAACCTTGGAGAGGTCCTTTTTCTTCTTCCCTTGCTGCTGTCATTGTCCCTTAGATGTGAGAGACACATCTTCCTCCTCCTCCTTCTCGATCTTGGCTCCTCTGCTGCTGCTGCCCATCTTGGACATCCTCCTGATATCCTTTTGACGAAGAGTTACCCACATGTCCTCCCAATTTGGAAGTTGTTCTCTGCCCAAAATACTTTGGACAAAGGTATCCCAATCATCGATGACTGTATTCAGGGCAGTCCTCTCCATGAGACCATCATCAGGAGTTGCCCCCATGGCAACCAACTGATCTCAAATTGCCTTCAATCTAATGAGTAAGGGGTCGATTTCCTCTCCCTTGTACATCTGAAATAGTCGCAGTTGATTCTCCGGAAGCATCTGCCTTTGGACAGAAGTACCTTGATACAATGTGGTCAAGGTCATCCACATCTAATTTTTCATATTAGTATTAGCAATGTGTGGGATTACATGATCCTTTACCCCGTCCATTATCAAGTGCTTGGCCCTTGCTTACGCTTCCTCATACTTCTTCACTGGATCAATGTCAACATGAACAACTACGGCCTTTTTAGAATAATCTCTGATGCAATGCTCATCCAAGACAAATAAGACCCTGACCTTCTAGATGACGAAGTTAGATGCACCATATAACCTGTCATGATCCCTCAATCCATGCGAGGCCATATCTGCTCAAAAATGTTGAAACATATGCTCTTCTCCCTTCTTCTCTTGCTGCTCTCAGCAAGAGATTGGATTTGGGTTTCTTGGTGATAGAAACCATCTAGAGAGTATTTTCCCTCTGACCAATGATTTCCTTCTTAGAAATCCTCCACCAATTCTGTCGAATCATCCCTCTCCAATCACTCTGTTGAGGAATTGTTTCTCCTTACTTTTTCAACCTTGCTAGACATTATTTTGCACTAGCAGAAAAAATGCCCCACCAACAACTTTGAAGAACAAAACTGCACCTCCAACCACGAAAATTCGCACAACATCACCCCATCTCGGATTGTGTCACCCTCTTGGGCTTGCGTTAGCCTCTGCATAAGCTCTGCGTGAGCTATACAGGTTTTGTGTCACCCTTATGGGCCTACGTCAGCCTTTGCATCAGGTTTGCGTGAGCTAGACAGGCTCTGCATCACCCCTGTTGGGTTTGCATTGTCCCTGTGGTGTTGTGCTGCCTCTTTCTAGATCTGTGTTGTCTTAGCCACCTTTCTACAGAAAAAATATTAGTGACTTCATTGATGTCTTCAACTCCCCCTGATCTGTAATAGCTCTAATACCATGTGAAAATTCTCGAATCTACTTAACATAAATTTATACTGCAAAAATTTGGTTTACTTCTCCCACTTGTGCTTTTACATTAACAAGTTATTTTCAGAAATATTTAGAAAACAATGAAGTAAACACACTACAGATCTGCACATACATAAAGACCAAGTACTGAAGAATTAAGCACACATGACAAAGGACACACAATATTTTTTGGACAAATGTCTCGAGAAAACCAAATGTAGGAAAATTGGTGCAACAAATCTTGAGGGTTTTATTATTATATAGAATTTTGAATACAAACAAGGGCACCAGTAGTGGTTTTCCCAACAAAGAAATCCCTACAGATTTACCTCTATCTCCAAAGACAAAATATAGTTGATTCAACTGAGAATGAGGAACCCCACATGTGCCTACACAGTCATTGTGTCACTCTGTATGATTTGTTGAATACGAGCCCTTTATGGCCCACTGAAACCCCAACGTTGTAGCCTCTGGCTCTATGTCAGCCCCTCTTGGCCTGCATCACCCTATTGTGACTGCGTCAGCCTCTATGCTGGCTCTGCGTGAGCTTGGCTAGATTTGCACCACCCCTGATGGGCCTACCCTTCCTTCGCGTCACCCTTCCTGGACTGCGTTGCCTCTCTGGTACATATATTCCTCTCTGCAATTGTATTCTTGGCCTCGAATTCAAAAATCCCCCTGCTTATCTGCCCCTCATTGCACTCCAAACTCACTCGAAAATTCTCAGCAAACAACACCCAAGAATTTCGACTTAGCTCAAGTGCTACCGCTATGTGTTTCTTCTCCAACTGACCCCAACCCTTCCTTTAATACTTTTATCATTGAACAATCATCGACCGTGATCTAATCGCTAATCAATAGTTAAGATTATAAAAGACTTTATCAACGTCACTTAGAATTTTCTCACCCACATGTTTAAATTAATTCCCTTTAATTATTTAATTTCCCTAAGTCAGACTTAAGGTCTTCATTAAAAAAATTAATTATTGGAATAACTTAGGCTATGGGAGGAATTTCTCCAAACGATTTATGGGTCTTGGAGATCTCATGTGTTCTAGCCCCTCCACAAAGTTTCGGAATTAGAGCACATCTGATTCTACCCAAAATCTCAACATGGGGCATGCATAGGACGAAGCTTGTAAAAAAAAAAACAACTTACATTGTAACCCTGAAAGCTTCTCAATTCCTATACATTGATGTCATTTTGACCTCCCTTTAACATTAATAACGTCCACACTTACTACCCTCATTGCAAAATGATGGAGCCTCTACATAGCCTTATCCTTCTCTTAGAATAATATCCCACCACAAACCTTTTTGTTATGTGCTAGCATCATATGAGGAAGGGTGATGCATACCAACCCATAAGTACCATCCTCTCAAACTCCAAACATATTCCATGTTATTGAATGCACGTGATTCATTATGAGCGCCTTTAAGGGACCATTAGGTAAAAAAACTTGAAGTTCATTAATATTTCATTCTCGTTTCCTTTAATTGCTTTATTAGCATAGTAACCTATGTGAATATTGTTCCACATAACATATAATAATATTTCACTGTGTAAATGGAACCCCAATCATAATGAATTCTTTAAAAGATTGAAGCTAATTTAAAATCTTGAGGAAATTGAGATTAATTTAAAATATTGAGAGAAGTGCCTACATGCATATGTCTAATCATATTCTTTGATTCATTGATAATAATTTTTGAATATTTATAATGTTGATTAAATTTATTCCAAAAAAATGTAACTTAATTATGGTAAACAAAATCTAAAATCTCAACCTATGAAAAGATCATTGTTACTTTGAAGTTAGTGAAAACCCTTTTAAAACGACAACCCTAATCAAAATACATTATTATTATTATTATTTTCTAAATAAGACTAATTTCTATTAATGTAACATAAAAATACAAGGAGGCTCGGGCCTTTTCAGTCATAGCCTATTCCGAAGGCATAGTTCTCAAAAATAACAAAATTGGGACTGCCCATGAAGGGGAAACCAGTCCAATAAGTAGTTTTATTGCTGCCTACAGAGAGGAAACCAACGTTACACATGGAAAAATGATAATTGTTTGCAGACCTCAAACAGACATTGAAACTAGAAACCAAATAAACAGGCCCAAAAACCTTGGAACCAAAAACCAGACCAGAGAGAACCTGAATGCTTAGGTGTCATTTGGAGAGGGAGGTGTCTCTTCCACAATTAGACACTTGTACTCATCAGTGTCGTCTACTAGCTTGGCCTGTCATGGGATTTTCTAGGAGCATCTTTACTGCCCTTCCAATCTTCACTATTGCTGTCATAGCCTTTGCTTTAGCTGCTAGAGGCAGGGTCGCTCTTCTCAGCTGCAGAACGAGCACTTTGGTTGGAGAATTTTTGCGTTTTCCTGGGACGAAGGCCAGCCACACTAGTAGGTTCCTCTTTGAAGGAAACGGTGATAGTTGCAGTGACGCGCGGGCGGTCCAAGGTGCACAGAAAGTGAAATTGAGCAGAGTGGGTGGAAGGCGAAGAGGTAGTCGTTTCCAACTGAGGCAGTGGCGGGATGAAGGTCATGGGAAAAGGATGCAAAGAAGGAGAGTGGGGCCGGCCAGCAGTTCCAGCACGACCACGCCCACTTCGAGTGGCTGGATAATGTCCGTGAGAAAGCTCCATAGAGGAGGGAGTAGTATCAAAATGGGACGAGGGAGAGGAGTGAATAGCCCAGCCTCTGCTGCTACCGCGTCAAAAATGCATGCGATGATGGAGACGGGGCATGGTGGAACAGTGGGGAGAGTGAGAACTTTGAGCCGAAGTAGCAGCAGGATGATGGACCCAAGGAGCCGAGGTCGCAGAATCAGGCGAAGGTCTATCCGCAGGGGTGAAATTCAGGTGGCAGAGGAGACTCTGTGAGAAATGCATGTTAGGAATCACCTCAATGCAACATAAGAGACTGTAGCGCCACCCTGTAGGTGTTTGGGAGCTCGGCTTTAAGACTACAGGGGGGAAATTGCAGCTCAGCGGCAGAGGCGTAGGAGGAAGAAGACCAGGCGAAGGAGGAAGACAACCAGGAAATGGAGGAAGACAACCAGGCGCATTCATTTTGAAGGACCGACGCTGGCATCGGCAAATGCGCTGAATTAAGTTGCAAATGTGGGAGCGGTTGGAGCAATTTAATGCTCGCCGCTGAGACCTGTGGGTGGCCATGTGGCTATGCCACTTACCAGCCCAAAAGCCTGCGATCTGATCACCCTTTTTAATCACCCGCATTCGGGAAATCAAAATACATTATTTAAAAAATTGAAATAAACAAAACTAATTCTCACTTTATCATAATACATTGATTTTTTTTTGCTAGGATTTGTGTGGAGATAGATCGTAGTAGAGGACTACCAGATCACATCACTCTGAAGCAAAAGAATTTTCACGAGACACAAACTTTAGATTATGAGAACATAGCCTTTAGATGTCATGTGTGTTACCATATAGGTCATCTACATAACACATGTCCTATAATAGTGAAGAACATCACAAAAAGGAAAAAGAAGCAGACAAACATGACAAAAGGATGACAATTAATTGATCCTTCCCTTTTGGAAGATGAGGAGGAGGAAAATAAAGAGCCTCAACCAGTACAAATGGAAGATAAAATGGAGGGAGAATAAGTGGTTCAGGTTGGATCTGCCTCCTCACCAACGACGACTCCAGTTGTAGAATATCATCAACCCTCGTCAGGAATAAGTGGAAGAAAACAAGCACATTAAACAAAGGGTTTAGATTATGATAAAGAACCCCTCATCTAGAGGGCGATCAAGAGCTAACATTGGCTCTAGGTGACCCAGATTCCATCGATTAGAAATAGGTTCAATGAAGAAAGGGAAAAAAAGGAAAAAAAAAAACTCTATTTATCATTGATAATTTCTTTCTTTTATTTTCTCTTTTTTCTTTCTTATGGCATACAAGGTTGTTCAAAATCTTAATTTCTCTTGATTTACTCAAATCCACTCACAAATGAAATAGCATGCTTCTATGTGTCCTTTGCAACATACATTATGTATATTTACAAAATATAATTTTTATCTCTCTAAATAAAATTATAACTTTTATTCTTATAAATGACCTAATTAATTCTTATTATATAAAATTGCATTGATTTATTTCTTAAATAGAATATACATCAACATTAAAGAAAAATATCCTCTATTATATAAAAGTATAGATATTGCTTTTAAATAGATTTGAAAATGTTGGGAATGTATATATATTTTATATGAAAGAAGATTACAGAGATGTGATCGAAGTTGGATATTCTTGTTAAATCCTTGAATTCATCCTCATCATACCTAGCTACTTTGGACTTAATTTGTGAATAAAGTTGGGTGGCATGATACAACCTACAGTGACGTAGTAAAATAATAAATTCATATCTTTAGAGGGACGGTTTGTTATGCATATACATAACATAATAGCTATAATGATTAAGGTAAGGCCAAGTTATTATCGATAAGGTTTAAATTTTGTTGTAAGTTGAATCTCTTATAAATATGACCAGGATTGGAACATGTTTATATGTAAAAGCTTTTATTACAAAATTTACAAGTCTAATGGATTAAATAATTGTCTTTCGATAATAATAAAAAAGTAGGGTATCGTTGAGATTTGATTGCTACATTTATTCTATAAAGGATTTTGTGAACATTTTAAATTTGTTGTGATAAATTCATGAGAAGAAAGTTATATTTTTCAGTTTTAATTATTTGAAATTTTGATGAGGATTTTAATTGTTTTAATTATTTGGTTATTGAATTGATTCATTAAAGAATTTAAAAATTAAAAAAGAAAAAATATGAAATGGGAATATTTTTATAGTATGTTTTTTATTACTTATTTGTTTAAGTTCATAATGATTATAGATAAAGATTTATGGTGGTTAAAGTTTTTTACAATAAATTGAAATATAATTTGATGAATAATATGTCATGTATATATTTATTTTGTTTGTTAAGTTATGTGAGTCTTTAGATGAGTTGTAAGTTTAAGTGATTTGAGTAGTTATGATCCAGAGATATCTAAGTTGTCAAATTATTTAAGGATCGCAGATAGAAAACGATGTTTGAATGGATTATTAAACAATCCCATTGGTCAGCTCTACGAAAGAGAGTCTAAACCAGGAGAGTCTAGCTTCTGCAGAACACTCTACATTCTCCATACAATTCAACCATTATATAGCACACAAGATCTAGGAAAGTTAGAACCGTACCCTAAGAAATAGAAACTAATTCGTATCCTAAGGTCTCATGAACCAACTCACTAAAATAGGAGATTCTCCATTATCTTCAACACTCCCCCTTAATGGAGAAGGGGTTCAAAAATATGCCTAACATCTCCCTAAACATTACAAACTTAATTTTTCCAAGAGGCTTAGTGAAAATGTCTGCAGCATTATCACATGTTTTACAATATACAAGATGAATTTCTTTTGATTGAACTTTCTCCCTGACAAAGTGGAATTGTGTATCAATGTGTTTAGTGTTCTTGTGAAACACTGGATTATTAGCAAGTTTGATTGAACTTGGTTGTCACATCTGATTGTTGTTGCATCTCTCTGTTCTTCCCAAACGTCTTGGAGAAGTCTCCGCAACCAAACTACCTCGCATGTTGCTGCACACATGGCTTGATACTCTATTTATGCTTAAGACAAGGAAATTGTGTTATGTTTCTTACTGCACCATGTAATCACCCAGGATCCAATGCTGAATGCATAGCCTGTTATGAATCTTCGGTCGTCGACATTTCCAGCCCATTCAGAATCTAAAAATCTTATCAATCTAACATCAGAAAAATCAATATAAATAATACCATAATCTGCAGTTCCTTGTAGGTACCTTAAAACACCTTTTGTTGCATTCCATTGACTCTCAAGTGGTTTCGACATGTATTGAATTAGCACACTGACTGCATAAGCCAAGCCTGGTCTGGTAGTGGTTAGGTAGATTAGGCTCCCAACCAACTATCTATAAAGTGTCACATCTGCCTCTTTAGAGCCATCCTCACTCTGAAGTTTAATGTTCTGCTGTAGTGGTACTACTGCAGCCTTGCACTGATCCATCCCGAATCTTTCTAGCAGACCTCTGACATACTTACCCTGGAACAGAAAATTTTGTCCTGAATCTCTCCATATCTCGAGACCCAAATAATATCTTAATTCACCAAGGTCTTTCATTTCGAACATCTGTGACATTTTCTACTTGATTTCTTTGATTAGATCAACAACATCACTTGTAATAATTAGATCATCTACATACAAAGAAATCAACACTATGCGCCCCTTTTCATCTTTCATGGTATACAAATTAGGATCGTTTTTGCTTCTATTATAACCATGTTGCAGAAAAAATGAATCAATCTTTTCATACCATGATCTGGGTGCTTGTTTTAGTCCATATAGAGCTTTCTTTAATCTACAGACTAAATGTTCTTTCCCTTTCTAGACAAACCCTTCAGGTTTCTCTAAATAGACTTCCTTTTTCAGTTCCTCATTTAGAAATGCATATTTTACATCTAGTTGGCAAGTCATCCAATGTCTCTTAGTAGCAAAAGCAATCAACATTCTGATAATGTTTAGTTTAGTTACGGGGGTGAAGGTTTCTTCATAGTCAATACCTTCTTTTTGTGAATACCCCTTTTCTACCAATCTAGCCTTTAATTTATCTATGGTTCCATCTGCATTAATGTTGGGTTTATACAACCATTTACACCCTATGGTTTGTTTCCCTTCAGGAAGTTCAACCAGCTCCCAAGTGTTTTTTTTTAGGATAGATTCATATTCCTATTCCATAGTTGTTTTCCATTCACTACATTGATTTTCTTCTCTATAACTAGAAGGTTCAACAACATTCATCATACTAGTTATAAAGGCATTTTATATGTATCTAGTAGGCAATTGAATCTACCTATCTGATCTTCTGAGCGTTGGTGTAGCTTCCAACCCATTCTGACTTTCCTTTGACGGACTCGGCTTGATTGCTGTATCTGGATTCTCTGCTTCTGCCTCTTTCTTCTGATCCTGGCTATTACCTGTTTCTTCACTTTCTTCCATCAAAAATGGAATATCCCATTCCTCATTACACTTATTAGATCCATCACAAACCTGGTAATGGAATATGACATCTCTACCAACAAAAATCTTGTGATTAGAGGGATTAAATAATCTATAAGCTTTAAATTATGAACAATACCCTACAAAGGTACATCTGATGGATTTTGAATCTAGTTTTCTTTTGTCTTCCTTTGGAATGTGGGAAAATGCTTTAGATCCAAACACTCTCAGATGTTTTACTGTAGTTTAATCCATATAATGCTTCAAAAGGAGTTTTAAACTCGAGACTTCTTGTAGGACTCCTATTTTTCAAATAAACTACATTATTCAATGCTTCAGCCCAAAAACTGTTCGAAATATCCTTACCTTTCAACATGCTCCTAGCACACTCCACCAATGTTTTGTTCTTTCTTTCCGCTACTCCGTTCTGCTGAGGAGTATGGGGTACTATGAATTGCTGTAATATCCCATGGTCTTTATAGTACTTGGTAAGTTCTTCCTTCCTGTATTCTCCCCCTTGATCGGAGCAGAGAATTTTTATGTGCTTTTCTTTTCAATCATATACCTAAACTGCTTAAAGTATTCAAATGTGTGGATTTTCTTACTCATGAAATATACCTAAGAAAACTTTATGCATTCATCAACAAACAATAAAAAATACAGTGCACCTCCTAATGACTTTGTTTGCATGGGTCCACAAAGGTCTATGTGCACTAATTCAAGTATGTCTCTCTCTTTCCTTTCTACTCGAACAGGGAATTATTCTCTATGTATCTTTCCTAATGCACAAGCATCACGATTAGTATGCACTTGTTTTAATATAGGAAGATCTCTTACCGTTTCCTTTTTTTGAAGTAACAACAAGTCGTTGTAGTTGATATGACCAAGTCTTTGGTGCCACAACTCTTCTGTAGACAAACTTGATGCTGTCAAAGCTCGATTTGGTGTTGTTCTCACATCAAAATTGTACAGACCTCCTGTTCGAATTCCTAAAGCAATAGTCTTCATGCCATCCAACAGATCTTTAATATAATAGTTAGATTTAAAAAATTCAACCTTGAGATCCTAATCTGTAATCATGGATATAGAAATCAGATTCTTTGTCAATCCAGGCACATACATTACATTATGAATATATCTGACATTACCATTAGGTAAGATAACAAAAAATTTCCCGCACCCTTTGATATGATGACATCTATCATCACCAAGGTAGATTTGTGCTCCACTGTTGATTTCTTTAAGCTCTTCGAACCATTGTCTGTTCCCTGTCATATGTGTGGATGCTCCCAAATCTACATACCAGGTGTCTGCATTGACATTCTCACCAAAGTCTGCCATGAATAATTTGAAGTCTTGAACACAATCATCATTTGCAAAATGACCTGTATGTCTTTTATATTTTTGTTGTTCTTCATGAAATTTCTTCTTCCTACACTCCTTAGCAATATGACTGAGTTTTCCACAATAAAAACATTTAATTACAAAGTTTTTTTTTATTCGGATGCATACCTTGAGTTTGATTCAATCTTTTTTGTGGGTTTCCTCTGTTTTTCTATGATGGATTTCCTTTTCCTTTGAAGAATTTTTCTTTGCCATTAACGCCAAATCTGCACTCTGGGGTTTTAGAGTCAATCTTCTTTCTTCTTCCTGTATTAATATTCCTGCCAGTTCTTCAAAATTTGGGATTTTCTCTCACGCACTTATCCCAGTGATAAACATTTGGTAATCATCAGTCATACCATTCATGGTAATCGTGACCAAATCTACATATGAAACTACCTCACTAATGTCTGACAGTTTGTTCTTTAGGTCTTTGATCCGCGATATGAAAGAAGCAACTATTTCATTCTCCTCCATCTTTATGGAAAAAATATTTCTCTTCAAGAACAAGAGACGATTTGTATTCCTGATCTCATACAAATCCTTCAATACGGTCCATATTTCATTTGCTGATTTACATTCTCTGATATGCGGTATGATACAGTCTTTCACTGACATCTTCAACACCGTCTTTGCTTTACCTTCTCTCTTCTCCCAATCTGGGAGTGATGTTTTTCCTGATGCTGGCTTCAGCTCGTCCCCATTTGCAATCGTTCAGGTATTATGTACTTCTAACACCGTCTGCATCTTAAATTTCCAATTTGAGTAATTGGAGCCATCAAGTTTGTTACTCTCATTCAAGTATGATTCGATTAATTGATTTTTCATCTTGATGATTAAAGAATACACTGGCTCAGATCTCTTCAACACTTTTTTTTTTTTAAATTCCTTTCTTCTTAAGCAGATCAACAATAATTCATTTTAAAAAACTTTTCAAAAAAAAGCACTTTTCAAGAACATTATTAACAAGCTCTTCTTATAAAAGAAAAAAAAAAATCCACTCATAACAAAAGAACCATTAAAAATTCCACTTTAAAAAATTAATTCAAAGTGCTTTGAAATCATGCGCACTTTCCAATATGAAGAAATTCCTTTTTTAAAAACTTTGATAAAACCTTTATGTGCAATAACTTTTGATGCTTGGTTCAGTGGGAAGAAAGGACTTCTTAATCAACCTTTTTTTTCTTCGGAAATGTATTCGTGTGCACGGTCGTATTGTGGATGGCAGCATACACTAGAGGAGGCTCGATCCTTGGTTGAGTAGCTGCAAGTGAAGCTCGACGTCTCCACAACGTTCTCTTGGCAGGAGTCAAACGAGCCTCTTGGCAGTGTTTAGCAACCACGCAGGAGGCAGCCCGGTCATACGCAGGAGGTAGCGTACTGCAGCCCGATACCCAGTCAGGTAGGCTGCTACGCTCTCTCGGCCCAGCTCCGGCCTCGGCCTCAGCCCAACGATTTAGATACACAACATACCTCAGCGTATTTGCAAACTGAGGTAGCAGATCGGTATATGTGAATACCCCTAAGCAGGAAATACCCCTTTGCTATCGACACCTGAGGTAGCAAACTGAGGTAGCAGCGTATCTCAATGGCAGTAGCGTAGCTCAGTCGACAACGGAGCAAAGGGTGGCAGGAAGCATAGCTCAACGCTCCTCCACGCAGGCTCCTTCAAGCAGCAAATAAAAAAAAACATTGGCACGCAGATAAGTAGGCAGGCAGTGCAAGGCTCCTCCTTGAAGTAAGCAGTAGGCAGCGTAGATTGCTCCTCTAGGTAGGCAGGCAGCGTGAGGCTCCTCTTCACACAACTGTGCTCTGATACCAAGATAGAAAACGATGTTTGAATGGATTATTAAACAATCCCACTGGTCAGCTCTACGAAAGAGAGTCTAAACCAGGAGAGTCTGGCTTCTACAGAACGCTCTCTACATTCTCCATACTATTCAGCCATTATATAGCACACAAGATATAGGGAAGTTAGAACCATACTCTAAGAAATAGAAACTAATTCCTATCCTAAGGTCTCGTGAACCAACTCACTAAAATAGAAGATTCTCAATTATCTTCAACAATCGCTCCTAATCCTGGCCACACAAACCTTTAACATGATTAGATTTTTACCCACCAAGCTTTGAACTAATAACCTTTACACAATTAAATGCCTTAACCAAATAAAATACCACATCCCCATCTACAATATATCATATACATATTAATTTCAATACAATAACAATTTAAAAAAAAATACAATCACATTAAAAAATTTCCTTTTAACATAAATATTTGTATAAAATATAAATATTAAAAAATATTCAATTTTTAAAATAAATATTAAATCTAACTTTTATATTTGTAAATATCATCATGTTAGTATTAAAAGATTATAAAATATTATCATATTAGTAATAAAAATTTATAAAAATAGGCATGCACTTTGTAATTTGTATTTATATAAATAATATAAAGTAATTTGTATTTACATAAATAATATAAAGATTTGATACACATTTTTATAATAGTTTTTAAGTTTTAAATACTTGTGTTAATACATTAATTTTATTTTTTAAATATATTAGTCAAATGTCTATGGGTCTTGAATAGATAGCAATTGGGTGTTTTGCTATGGCACTTCTTGATGTAAAGTTACTGGTTCAATTCTCAGCCTAGGGTGATATATTGGACATGATAAAGATGTAGTCTTGCTAAACTTCCAAAAGTTTAACCTTGCCTCTTTTTTTACTCCTTTTTTAAAAGGCACAACATCTTACTATTCATTACTGAATCAAAAATATTTACAAAAAAACTCGTTCTCAAAAAACAGATCTGAAAGTTGTTTGATAACCTAAAATACCAACCAAAAATTAAAAAAAAAACATTACAAAGAACCAGCTCTTCCAACCAAAACATATCTGAAAGTTGACTGTTCTTCTATGAAATAAACAAAAAAATCAAGAGAAACTAGGGCTCAGAGCCCAGAACTCAGGACACAAAATTCAACCACTAGAGAGAACAATTGCCAAACTTTGGCAAATAACCTACAACATAAAAAAATATGCTATCAAAACAAGATACAACCGAAGGCCAAAAAAGCTATGTTAGATTGACTCAAAGAAGCTAATAAAGGCCTGAATGAAGACTATTTCCTGGGTCAGATTCTTCCAGGAAGATAGACCCGGGTTGCATTAGAAGGCCTTTCTTTGAAAGCAGATCCGCTTGATAAATTCTCTATAAACATGAAAGATGGAGATAGATTGGAATTTGTTGTGCAGCTTTTCCACCTTGACTTTCTAAAGATAGAGGTCCAGAACTTGAAGATTATATTTTCTTCAAAGCCAATCTATAATAATCCTAGAGTCCCCTCCAACCATCAAATTAGAGATTGATAATCACCTTCTAAAGAGTAACGACCTTAGCCACTGTCAATATCATATCAAGAATTCTAAAAAATCAATTTGTTTCTCATCTCCCAAATTTTCCAGGAAATGATAATTGAAAAAGGGTGGAAATTACTTTTGTTGTGATGCCAAAAATAAAGGTGGTCCTTCACATCCAAGAAAACAGTGATTTAGAAGAAAAAAGTGATTTATATTTTCCTCGTCTTTCATGCAAAGTACACAAAAATTTGACCCTCAAAAACCCCCTTTTGCAACTCCTTTTCTGCAAGTTATCCCACATTAATTAAGTTTTTTACCTCAAAACCAACCATAAAAATGTTTTGAGTTCCATAAAAAAAAATTCCATTTCCAAATGGATTAATACCACCAAAAGACATGTTCTTGACCGTAAAAATTTCTATTGCAAACTATATTGAATGAGCTTTGACTCCTTCAAAAGATTTCCCATGCCCACACAAAATTTTCATTATATTACATATGATGAGAAAAAACATTAACATTTTAGTAATATTAAGTCTAAAATATCGAATACTTGTTTTCTGCCACTAAAATATAATGGATGCACAAGCCTATTTTTCATCATTATGTCCTTCAAGAGATAAGTGACTTAGAGAGATTTTATTAATCCATGTTATTGAATTGTAAATTTATAAAGCAAAATTGTAGATATATATATATACAAAAGATTTTTTTATGGTCAATAAAATGAATAATGAGAGATTTTATTAATAATAGAAATTTTTTAATGTATTTTATTAAATTGTAAATTTCTTAAAAAATAATAATCTTTTAAAAGTTATTATAAAAAATTTAATAAACTTTAATTACTCATATATATATATATATATATATATATATATATATATATATATATACTTCGAATTAATATAATTTTATCTTTATCGTTAATAAAAATGTTTATCACTTAGTTGAATATTTAATAATTTTTATTTTTTATAAAATATTGTTGCTTTATTATAAAGTTGAATATCCAATAACTTTTTTTTGGGTAAGATATTAAGAATACTTTTCTTTTTCATTAATCCTAAATATTGAAATTGATTTTATTATTTCATTATTTAAAAGTTAATTAAATGGAATGTTAATTAAAAGTTTATATTATAAACACCAACTTATCTCAGTAATTAATAATGTTTAATATATAATTCATGTATGACCTTAAACTTGATAGTCCTTTATTACATTACAAGCATCCAAGGAGATGCTTGTACTCCGTATTATTGAATTGTTTATGTACTTAGCTTTGTGAATATTAATAAATTATGAGTTCTTGGTAGACTTTTAATGCCTTCTTAAAAGGCTATTAAAAAAAAAACTTATTACAAAATTGGATATTGAATAATTTTATTTTATTTTTTATAAAAAATATTATCAAAATGATTGAAATAAAGAAGGCTTCTTCTATGGTTTTATGTACTTTTTCCTTGGCCCTAGATATTATGGTTAACTTCCTTGTTTTGTTCCCTAAGAATTGATAAAATAGGACGTTAGATAAGAGTTCATGTTATATCCATCAACTTATCCACTTAAAGTAGGCTTTAAAATGCCAATGACCTGATGTATGAACTCTATTACAACCTTAAACTTGATAGGTTTTCCTTTCTTTCTTTTTAAGCATCCATCCTCAAACCCAAACTAAACTCCCTTACAACCATCTTCCAACCTAACCCTTTTTAGGAGCTATCTCCCTCATGGAACTCACGTATACTAGATATAGACCCAATCTTTCAAAAGAAGGAGAGGGGACGCAGATAGAGCAAAGGATGGAGATGGAATGAAGGAATATTTCCCTTTGTTAGCATTATATTTAGATGGAAATGGTGTTGGTGTTTTTTATAGATATTTTTATCCATGCTATGATGGAGTTAAGTCACAATAGAATGGGAGAAGACGTCAAAATCAATCTAGAAGTAGCAAAGATGCATTTTCTAGTAACTATCTAAGCAGTTTTGGCCTCTTACCAAGATTATCAGAGGCTAAATATGATCTCCATTGGAAGGTTTATGCTTTGATCCCTCACTCCAATAACCACCTTAGTAACATGCACACAAGAAAGAGCAAGCATGCAAGTAAAGTAGAAACAAGAAATCAACTCTATCGACCCTAACTAACTCATATTAGAACAATTTGTTTCCTACCAAATGCTTGAATTCAAACATAACCACATGCACCAAGTACATATAATTTGGAGAAAGGAAAGAGAGTTCTTCTAATAATGAAAAGAGAAACAATACATGGAATGAATTTACTAGATCCTTACTATTAAAATTTCCTATAACCTCTATCTGATTTCCTCCTCTCATACCACTAAAGATAGTGTCTCCTCTATACCCTCGACTCAAGACAAGTATAATAACGAGAAAGAGTATATTTATTCAAACAAGATAGAATGAGAAAAGATTCTTGAAACAAGGGTTTCTAGAGAGGGTGTTAGCCTTAAAAGCCTTGGAAAATTATACTTGTAGAATATAACATTAACATGGTAGAATATGGGTGCTTCCCATTATCCTTCATCTTATGCATCTATTTATAACAATAATTGATGGTTGGGGTAGCTATCCATGTGAAATATGAGGCAATTAATGTGTAAAAAGCATAATTCTATTTAAAATTTCACAGTTTTCACTTTCACACATTTATGCTCATTTAGTCCACTTTCTAGGCATACTGTAGTTGTTAATGGAAAAGAAGTGCATGTACCATAATTTAATGATCATTTGTAGCTTTTGCACACTATTTTTTATATCAAAAGTAGCATATAGATGGGAAAAGGGTGTTTTTTTAAAGAAATCCAAGGAGAATTTAAGTTTGCAACTACAAGGGTTTTAGGGGTGGGGGTCAATGAATGCATCTTAAGCATAAGGGTGGTAAAAATTGATATGTATAATGGCCCATACCATGTGAGGTTATAAGGGAATATAATGACTAAAATACATTACAAAATATAGGAGGAAGTTGTGAAGTGGACCTAGGAAGAGTTCACCAAACACTACACCAAAACAATACTTGAAAAAGAAATAAAGTATGAGATAAATCTCTTCCCAAGGTAGGAGTATCCATGATCAAGTGTAAGGAAGGTTGCATGGCCACCAAATCAAGCACATTGTGAATCCATGAAGTATATATAAGTAGTTATGATGGCCACAAAAATGAATACTTAGTGGATCCATGTCTTAGAAGAAATCAAGAGGATAAACAAAATGAATAAAATGGTCCTCCACAACTACCTATGTCATGTATGTTAGTGGTATTGTTCTATGTAACTTAGGCAATAATATATAAGATGTGATGCTACTATAGGTCGAAGGTCTTCAAAACAAACTGCTAAATGTACAAGCTTGCATTGTGTGAACATATGATCAAATGTCAAACATGATAGACACCATTTTGATTACCAATCATTGATGTATATCATTAACAAACACACAACAAACCAATGATAATTATAATGGGTGTCAAGGTATATAGTAGATTCTATCAAGCATGAACGAAATTTTTGACATCAAATACCGACAGAAACTATTAATCAAGAGACATTGATATATTCCCACTCTCAATAGTGAGGGATATCGCCACTAATGACTGCAATTCCCAAGGTACTATAAAAACTATACACTCTAATCCCAGAGAATATATGTTGGAGTTGATGGGAAAAGATCCATTGGAAGGAGGAAATTAATGCATCCCTCATTATCCAACATAAGGAATCGAGAAATAAATAATTTTAAAGGTCTCATATAAATATTGGAAGAACACCCCACCATGTATTTCCTTTACATGCACCAAATGGAATAGTGCATGAAGGAGAACCTCATAGCATAGATTAATAATGAAAACAATTGATAGAGGTGAGAACTTCCACTAATGTTGAAAATGGAATCCAACATATTACACAAACCCCAAAGTGTGAATAGAGTTCTTGAGGTCGAAGTGACTTGGGAAACCACTCAGTCAAGGATCATTGATGAAATTTCATCCACTGAGTGAAAGGTCAGCTACCAATGATGTAAATAGGCCTATGATGTCACTCTAGGTCAAATTATTAAATAATTGTATCCTAATTGATAATATTTTATCCATCAACAAGAAGTTAGCCAAGACCTCCCATACGAGCATGAGGAAAAGATAGAGATACATGTTGATACTAAGAGTGAATTGAAAACTAGGAAACATGACATGATAAGTCAGGAAACTTGAGGGATAGCTAACATGAGCTAAAATTTCCCTTGAACATAAGCATGACACAAGAGTGACTTGGGAAACATTGACTCAAGAATGAAAAATGATATAAGTATGTGACATAGCAGGCATCCACATACTCTCCATAGTGGTTTAAAGAGTAACCAACTTGAGGAGTTAAGACTCAATAACCAAGGTTTGGTTTCCTAATGCCATACTAGAAGCCAACTTGTATGAGATGGAGACTTAAAAAATGGTTCCTTGTTCAAAGGTGAAATGATTTAGATCCATTGCAAATAATAAATGGATAACTTGATTCTTTCCCTCCCATTTTGCTATCATACTTTATTTTTTTCCCTTTTCATGTTATAAAATCCTGAAAAAAAAGAATACTATAACACAATGGAGAAAACTAGTGTTGTATGACAAGAAAACTTGTTCCAAGTGCATGTAATAAACTTATGCTCAATTCAAGGAACACATGCAGGGTATGGGCACTCTTGGAGATGTTTCCTCTAGGGATAAGGGTATCAAGTTGCAATGGAAATAGTTGTAGAGGCTAGCAATTGAAGAGAATGCGTAAGTGTTAAGCTATAAAATAGAAAGTTGAAGTTGGCATTAGGCTCAAAATCACAAGTTAGAAAATGTAATGAAATATTACAACTCAACAATGAGAGCCCCATCTAAGAAGAATAGAAAAATAAATAGAGGAAGAAATGATGTTTCATCATATAGTCATGATTGGACTAAATAGGGCTCCCAAGCATATGAAGATTGTCAAAGCAGGTACCAAAATTAAAACTAGAGCTCTAACTAGGGCACTCATGAACGATAGGCACTACCTCTCAAATCAAAAAACTTTTAAATGATAATCAAATTATATGGAATATGATTAGTCCACATTTCCCATTTAGGATAATAATCTTCCCAATTAACATGATTTATTCAATGTTGAATTACCTTCAAATGAGGCTTTCCTTGAAGCCATGACTATGGTTGACGTACCATTGGAAGATATGCATCATTAGTCATATCTTCTCCCTAGAATAGAGTTATTATAAGATGAATACCAAACTATTCCTGCTTGGGCCTTGTAAGGGACCTAACTTGAAGAACTATAGTATGTAGGCCATAAGGCTACATGGTGCTTTGTATCAAATTTATATTTTAGGTCTATCGATTCCAAGATTTACATTCCACAAAACATGTTGTTATCATAGATTTCTATATTAGAATTATTCACTTCTGGTCTAATGTGGTCGATCATGTAAATGACTAAGGAATCGTTTTTGGTATTATTTTTAGTTGATCTGTTGTAACAAGTATTCAATCTCAAAACTAGAATATAGGTCAGGTTTTCCACCTAGCATTTTGCATTATCAATTTCCTATTCCATTTTGGCCTTAGAATCAATCACACAAGATTATGACACAAATCCCCCAGCCCTCAGGAGGTAAGTGGACTCTGTGTAGCACACCCCCGCAGAGAAGAGGGGCCATTAGCATATCATTGAAGGCCTTATTGCCTCCTTATAGCTACACTTAGAGATCCTATGGTCCACCCAACCATTAGGATAATAAGCCTCTATGCCCCCTTAAGGGGGTCTATAAGGTCCTTCAGCATGTCATGGAAGGCCCTCCCATTACTGATGGGAGCCTATGCCCTCATAGGGCCATTCAAGGTCCTTGCAGTTGATTAATGTGATGATATGATCTGATTATTATCAATCATATCAGGCCATATCACCCATATGATGGGACCCCATGCCCTTATAAGGCCATTACTGATGGGACCCCATGCCCTCATAGGGCCATATAACCATATGTATGGGACCCTATGCCCTTATAGGGCCATTAAGGATCAACCATAGGAAGGAATGGGTGGAACCTGTCCTAAAGGATCTACAACCAATGGTTGAAGATCATTAAACCAAAGGTTTAAGGATGAAGGACAACCAAAGGTTGAAGGATCAACCATAGGAAGGAATGGGTGGAACCCATCCTAAAGGATCTACAACCTTCGGTTGAAGATCATTAAACCAAAGGTTTAAGGATGAAGGACAACCAAAGGTTGAAGGATCTACAACCAATGATTGAAGATCATTAAACCAAAGGTTTAAGGATGAAGGACAACCAAAGGTTGAAGGATCAACCATAGGAAGGAATGGGTGGAACCCGTCCTAAAGGATCTACAACCAATGGTTGAAGATCATTAAACCAAAGGTTTAAGGAAGGTTGGGTTTGCCCAATGAGTAAGGTCAACGACCTTTGCATTAAACCAAAGGTTTAAGGATCAACAACCAAAGGTTGAAGGATGAAGGTCCCTTGACCTTCAAAGTGCAACCAAAGGTTGAAAGGTTTAAGGAGAAACAACCAAAGGTTGAAGGATCTACAACCTTTGGTTGAAGGTCATTAAACCAAAGGTTTAAGGATGAAGGACAACCAAAGGTTGAAGGATCTACAACCAACGGTTGAATATCATTAAACCAAAGGTTTAAGGAAAGATCAACCAAAGGTTGAAGGATCTACAACCTCCGGTTGAAGGATGAAGGTCAAGGACCTTCAAAGTACAACCAAAGGTTGAAGGATCTACAACCAAAGGTTGAAGATCATTAAACCAAAGGTTTAATAATACAACCTTGAGTGATTCCACGGGTCCTCTACACCCTTCACACGGTAAAATTGGGATAGGTCTAGTGTTTACTTCTACAAGTTCTATAGGCAGAGTCTGTAAAGGGCTAGGTAGCCTTTGGATCTCATCTTTTATGAAAGGTGACATATCTGGTAAATTCCCCTACAGTCAATCTCTGGAATGGATCTAAATAGAAGTTTTTCATTTTAATATCCATAAAACACAACCACTTTAGGGTAAACTGTGTACATGTGTCATTTATCCCACAAACTAAAGGCTTCCTCCCATTAATTTTAGATGTGAACTCTACCATAAACTTTTTAAGTCAAACTTTAAGATAAACAATGCACATGTCATTTACCTCATGATCTTGTGTCATTTCTCCCATGCATTTGCAATAAATGTCGATTTAATATATATATTTTTATTGAATTTGTTTTTTTTTCAGGGATAAGAAAACCATTAAATATGGTTGAAAAATGGAAATTATGCATAGAAGTTTCTTGCTATCCCAATCCAGGGAAAGCAATGATTACATATGTGCTTTCCAATATTGTGACTAGCAAAGTCGTCCAAAGGAAAATGAATATACCGGGAAGAACAACAAACAACGAGGCATATTATATTGGATTGATAGAAGGCTTGGGAACAACGATGGAGTATGGATCAAATGGAATTGTAGTTTTCACCAATTCTGAACTTGTGTGCAACCAGATGAATGGCGTGTGCCAAGTTAAGAAGGAGAGGCTAAAATAACTGCATGGAATAGCAAACAATATTGTTAGCCAATTTCAATTTTTTAGTATAAGACATTGTACAAATGTGAATAAGATGTCTGCTGATCTATTGTGTGGGGCAATGCCAATTCATGATTCATACATCAAAGAAGAATTAGAATTATACAGAGCAATGCCAATGCAAGATTCATCTCTCAAAGATGAATTAGTTTTGAGATGCTCTTCTTCAAAAATTCAAGATTCATCTCGCAAAGATCAATTAGTGTTGAGATGCTCTCCTTCAAAATTTATTGATGGACATTGTAACATATCTTGGATGTGTGTGTGTTGTGTACTTATAAATGTGTCTTTTTTAATGACCATGTGTTTTTTTCAATTATATACCAAGTGTGCTCCCACCACAACATGTAAAGCGCAACTTGGTGAACTTCACAATTGCAACAAGTGGTGAACTTCACATTTTTATAAAATTAAAATGCGGGGACTTCAACAAATTTTTGTTTAAATGGAGTTTGTTTAAATGCAGTTTCATTTATTTTTTAATGACTATGTGTTTTTTTCAATTTTATACCAAGTGTGCTCCCACCATGTAAAGCACAATTTGGTGAACTTATCATTTTTATAATTTCTTTTTTTCTTAAATTGAGTTTCACACATCAATTATTGCTTTGAAAGTTGTGTTCTACATAATTTGTGTACAATAAATTACAAATTGATTTTCTGAAATTTATTTTGTGTAAATGTCCACCAATAGATATATATATTATGGAGGATGAATGGCGAAGATCAATAGAATCCCATATGGGGGTTCAGGGATCGGGGGATGTTCACGGTATTTAAATATAATCTTAAATCTCCATACACGTGTGTACATATGGAATTGACTTTTTATTAACTTTGTGAGTTAAATTAGTTGTTAATAAGTTTCATTTTTTAATTTTTAGGAGCTAAGAAGAGAAGGGTCTCTACTCCATCCATGGAGCGTGCCCATGGTTCACCCAGTCATGGTATGGTTCATGCAATTTAATCAATGAATATGTACATGTATTTATATGTACACATGAATGTATTTTTCAATTGATTATAAATTCATATTTGTTTATGAAGCATCTCTCTCGTCTCGAGAGGTTGGTGGTGGTTCAAATCCCCTTAGAGGGCCATCAATGAGTGGTAGCAGGTTGCGTGAAGGTGGTGATATTTATTCCCCCGAAGGCCAATCAATGACTAGTGGTGCTAGTTCTCAGCAGGGTCATTCTGGGTCTGGTTCTCAGCAGGGTCATTCTGGGTCTCAATAGTTTCATGGTGGAGAAGATGCTAACCAACCACGTCAAGGTTGCCATCAATTTCAACACTTTTTTTCATTGAATTTGTACAAATTTTTTTACATGTGTTTTTTATAATATACAAAATTTTATATATATTGATGCAGAGGTCGAAAATGTTCCAAATATTGGTCAAAATAGACGTAGGGCAGAACACTACATTCAACAAGAAGGTTGTCTACCCAGCACAACTTATCCGATCGACATTTATGATATACCATGGGAAACAAAAATGGCACATTGCACCTTACAAAGGTGTGAAAAACTTCTTGCAAAATTGCGAAGAGATCTCGTGGCTGGGTGAAAATGTGAAGTTGGGTTACACTTTTTGCCCTTTTCTGAGAAAAAAATTCATTTTTTCGGTTCTTCAACTTTCTACAAACTATAAGAATTTTTTGTTTAGAATTTCATTTTGCGATAAAAATAAAAGTTGTTAGAAATTTTGTTAACTTTCTATTACTTATTTTTTGAAATTTTTTAATGCAGATTTATATGTCAACTTAGCGTTTATTTGAGTGTGTGTTTCTTAACAATTAAAGAATTCATAAGAAGTCATGTTAATACGCAATGTTGTATTCAATGAAAATTTGTGTTTTTGAGAAAACAAAATGTGTTACAACAATATAGATAGAGTCTACTTCGGTTTCGTCATATTTACAAAGCCAATGGATGCATATCATAATTACTAGAATTTTTTGAAATGGTCCAATATGAAAAAACTGCATATTTTGGATATGTTTTGCGACGCAACAAATTTCTTAACATATAAGTTATAAACTAAAAATCTAAAAGCTACACATTAGAGACGACGGACCAATGTAATGCCCCATAATTTTTTCAATTTTTTTTACAATTTATTTTGGGGGATACAGAATTTTAATTTCACTGAATCACAATGACCCTCAGAAATTGTTTGCACCCATTTTATTAGAAAATTAATTAAAATTAGTAAATGTTTATGAAATTCCATAAAAGTTATATTTCTTGAAAGTAGATTCAATTATGAAAATGCTTTTCTTGGTTATGACAGTTAATTCAGAATGTTTCATGGAGTTTAATTAGTCCAAAGTTGTAGAAACGTCAAGTTGCGTCACTGGTGACGCGTTAGTTCGGCCGAATTTTGATTAAAATTTCGTCCGAACTATTTTTTGCGCCGACGGCCCGTTAAGTCTAATGACTTAATAGTTCGGCCGAACTTTTAATCAAAGTTCGGCAGAAATTTTAATCGAAGTTCGGCCGAACTTTAATCTAATTTTCCATCGGCCGGAAAATTTTGCGGCGCCCCTCCTAAAACACATTTCGCAGCAATATAAATTGCCGCGAAATCATTCACAATTTTCGCACATTTCGCACATTCGGTTTGATTTTATAAAGGTCTTGGTTTGGATTTAAAGACTTTCTTGGAGGTTTGGGTTTAAGGGCATTTCTTGGAGGCGGACTAATTTTGCAAAGAATTGTTTTGGGTTTAAGGACTTTTCTTGGAGGACATTTCTTGGAGACGATTTGATTTTTCAAAAAATTGTTTTGGGTTTAAGGAATTTTCTTGGACGTACATTCAAAGGACATTTCTTGGAGGTATGTGATACATTTTTTTGGATGTTTTTTGTTCATTTTTTTTTTTGAAGTATGGATTTGTGCTTAATTTCGAATTCTTGGAGACGGTCTAATTTTCCAAAGAATTGTTTTGGGTTTAAAGACTTTTCTTGGAGGTAGCCTGATTTTGCAAAGAATTGTTTTGGGTTTAAGGAATTTTCTTGGACGTACATTCAAAGGACATTTTTTGGAGGTATGTAATACATTTTTTTGGATGTTTTTTGTGCTTTTTTTTTTTTGAAAGTATAGAGTTGGGCTTAATTTCGAAAAGACATTTTCTAGAAGTATTTTTTAAAGTGACGTTTTTTTTTTTTTAAGTTGGAGGCATTTTTTGAAGTGACATTTTTTTAGAGTACGTTTTTTAAGTTGAAGTAAATATTTTGAGCTTCGTTTCATTTTTATAAGACATTTTTTTCTCGAATTTTTTAAAGTAAGTGTTTTGGATTGGAGTATGTATTTTTTGCAAAAAATTTAAAATGACTTAAAAAATATATATATATATATATATATATATATATATATTGTGATGCCTTTTCTAATTGAGTGATTGTCTAATTTTTTGAAGGAAATTTTTTGAACTTCATACTCTATTATCATGGGAAATCGAAGGACTTGTGTGAGAAAATATGATCGAAAAAGAGACCCTGAGGAACGTAGAGAAGAGACGAGACAATCTCGCAAAAGAAAGATAGAAGCCCTCTCCAATATTGAAGGGTAAAATCAACCTCAAGCAGAAATTGAAGCAGGTATGTAAATGTAAATATTATGATCTATTGATATATTTAAAATTTTCCTAGTGTAAAATGTGAAGCTTAATTTTTATTTGATGAACTAATTTGAAAAATATTTTGTTTAATGTAAATAGACAGAGATATTCCTCAAAACATTGATGATGAGATACAAAATTTTGAAAGAGAAAGTGAAAGAGATATTGAACCAATGATTGAAGATGGTGAAAATATTGAAAGAAATTCAAATGAAGAAATTGAATCACAAGGTATATATATATATATATATATATATATTGAACACATGCACATATTATTGAAATTATACATATATTTATTAATTTAGTTATTTATTGTTCATATGTAAACTTATTATGTACTATTTTTTCAAATATGTACAGATGAAATCAGTGTCGATGATGAGATGTTAGAAAATGTTGACACTCACACATATGGAGATAAAAAACCTGACCATGTTATACGATATCGTGTTAACTGCATTTTTGAAAAGTATTTCTTAAATGAGCGGGTGACAGTTCAAGCTCAAATGTTGAAAGGTCTCCTATCATTAAAGAAATTAAAAGAAGCTACGACACTACTGGGTATTCGAGAATCAACCAAAGATAAAAAAAATGAAGGAAGATGTGATACAAAATATAAGTAGTGCTATAAATTCAATTAAGAGATCTAGAGAGAAAAATGTTTCAATTGTACGTAGAGGAATACATATGGCAATGGTTTCATCAAGTACTAAAGAGAATCGTTTGGTAACATCTATGGCACGAGCATTAGGAACCTCACCAAAAACTTTGCACAAACATCGGAAATTTCGGCTGCAAGTAGATGTAAATGATGAACTCTCTTGTTGGAGAGCCATTTGTAGGCAACCATACAAAGATAGAATTGGAGAAAATGTTAAAAAAATAATATATGAATATTGGAAGAACAATTCGCGTGCTTCGCCAACTGCAAGGCATGTGATGCGAAGAAGAATAGCACAAAATCAGTACGAAGAACATGAAAAATATTTCTTGGAAACCACTCAGATAGAGTTATTCAACAAGTTCAAAGAAGAGAATCGTCAAATTCATGTTTCAAGCAGTGCTTTTGTTCAACAAAAACCATGGTATATAAAACCTATCACCGTACGCGACACTTGTTGTTGTTGTTATCATGTGGAATTTGAGTTATATTATGACACATTCCTTGATTTTGGTAGAACATTATGGAAGGATTCACCTCCTCCTTCCACTATCCGTGATTTCATATCTCAAATTCTATGTGAAAGAGAAAGTGATGAACTATTTTACAAAAAGAAATGTGTTGGTGGTAAAAAATGCGATGATTGTGGAAATTTGACTAAATTTCAAAAAAATATCGTATTGATATAAATGATCAATCATTGTCCAACATGAAAGTGAAATGGAAGAGATATGAATATATCGGTACATCGATTCAAGGTGCAAATAGTGTTAAAAGAATCGAATTACGAGAAGACGAAATTTTTCTGATAGACTTTTTGAAAAAGTTTGAGGCAGAAATTTACAAATACACCAAGCATTCCCATAGAGCTTGATGGCAAGACTTGCAATTCAAAAAATCTCGTGAAGTTTTTCCACCAGGGACCATTTTGTCAGTGATTGATTTTGCAGAAAACTACACATTTGTTCCACAAAAAGAAATTCAGAGTGAATACTATCATTCTGACTAAGTCTCCATGCTCGTCCATATTCTATATAGACATGCTGAACAAAATGTCGATCATATAGAAAGCACGAGTGAAAATCGACATATCATTAAAGAATATCACTTTTATATCAGTGATGATCGTACACATGATACATGTTTTGTACAACATTGTTTTGAAAAAATTTATGATTCATTGAAAAATCATGGAATAACATTAAATGAACATTGGATATGGTCAGATGGATGCGCAGGTCAATTCAAATATGCACGATCATTTTTTTGGTTGTGTTGTCTTCATAAGAAAACCTGCATTAAACATTGTTGGAATTTCTTTGAGACTGGCCATGGAAAAGGAGAACATGACGGTGCAGGAGCATGCATAAAACGAGCACTTCAAAGATATCAAATGAACCCCTCTGCAAGCCGACTTGTGAACGCTAAAGAAGTTGTTCAATGGTGCATCGCTGCTCTAAGCCATGAGACTAACCCATCAAGGGAAGTGCGAAGGTACATTCAATTTAATTTATATTGGAAATATAATTTTAAACATTGTACATTTATCATGCAATGATTATATTTGATTGTATTTTGATATCATATTTACAAATTCTTCTTCTAATTTTCCATATAAAGGTTTTTCTGGCATATTGGAATCGAAGACATAGATAGATCAATTGGAAATGACGTTGAAACAATAAAAGGGACTCGAAAATTGCATTCAATTCAAACAAAGTTGTCTAGAAATGTGTTTGCATTGGATAAAAGAAAATATTCTTGTTTTTGTGATGTTTGCATAGACAACACAAAATCCAATGACGTTTGTGAAAACAACATGTATGTAAAAGATTGGAAACATACAGAGCTAAATACAAAGGGAAAATGTAATCCAATGACGTTTGTGAAAACAACATGTATGTAAAAGATTGGAAACATACAGAGCTAAATACAAAGGGAAAAATGTCTGTTGCAATGTTTAAAGAAATGCAATAAGAGGAAACTACAATAACATCTGATGGTGATCGAGTTTCTGATCTTGTTAGAGAAAGTAACATTTGAATTGCTTTCTAATGATTTAAAGATCTAGAAATAAATTTAAATATGTATAATTTTGTTTAAAAGTTTGTTTTATTGTGCAGGAGTTGTTTTTGTTGTAATTGCACCTATTGACAATGATGAAGATGTTAAGTATTATTTGATGCGTTGCACTAAGCGAAAAATGAAATTATTAGAAAAATATAATGATCACAGATTTCAATATGACAGAGGATCTATTATACCGAAAGGTTATTTTTTCAAACAAACTAATCAAAGTGAGGACTTTGTTTACTTTGAAGAATATGAACCCGATTCCATAAGTTGTCAATATAGTCACTTGGTGTGTGTAGCACGCATAAAGTTGATAGAGGTTCAATCAAAGAGAAAAACGAAAATTAAGAAATGGAAAATGTCAAAATCTGATCATGAACGGATTATTGAAGATGGCATTCCATTGGAATTTTTTTGATTGAATTTCCCAACAATTTATTCTCTTTGGATTAAATATGTTTTAGAACTTCCAGTACACTCAACTAAAAATTGAGTTGCTTATGTTATTTGTGCAAGTGTTTGCACATGTACAAATTGTTTTGGTACATGCACGTGCTCTAGTATCAACTGAAAGTAGCTTTTCTATACATGTGCATTGATGAAAAATGTTATATATATATATATATATATATATGTTCTAGAATGAAATTAATTTTTCAAGTAGTTTTACTATGTGCATTGATGAAAAATGATTCACGTACTCAATATATATGTTCTAGAATGTAATTAACTGGAACTAGTTTTTCTATGTGCATTGATGAAAAACTAGTTGGATTTTCTGGTAAAAAGTATCCACAATGTAAATGAATCATCTGCAACATAGTTTTGTATGGAGATTCCTTTCATACAAGAGACTCGGAGCACTTCCCCGACATTTATGTGGGATTTTACCCACATCTCTATTCCTGATTGAAAATCTAGTACAAAATTTGTTTGTCCAATGGTCGGATATGTTCAATGTGCATTGATGAAAAATGTTACTTACATATTGGATATATATGTTCTAGAATGAAATTAATTGTTCAAGTAGTTTTACTATGTGCATTTATTAAAAATGATTTAAATGTACTCAATATATATGTTCTAGAATGCAATTTTAATTTAAAGTAGTTTTTCTATGTGCATTGATGAAAAATGTTGCACGTATTGGATATATACATGAACTGAATGTGCCCAATTTTTCTTGTGAGCTTTTCTGGTAAAAATTATCCATGCAATGTAAATAAATTATCCACAATATAGTTTTGTATGAAGATTCCTTTTAGACAAGAGACTCGGAGCACTTCTCTGACTTTTGGTGGGATTTGACCCACATCTCTATTCCTGATTGAAAATCTAGTACAAAATGTTTCTGTCCAATGGTCGGATATGTTCTATGTTCTAGAATACAATTAACTGAATGTCATCAATTTACCAAATTATAAATTAACAAGGCTACCTATTTGAGTGCATTAATGACATTGACCCAAATTCAACAAACATATATGTACTTCTTATATTTCCAATCAAAATTAAAGGGATAATTTACATATATCTACTTCTTTAAACTCTTTTTTCAATTAGAACTCAATTGATACATGCTTAGTTGCATTGAAAAGCTATGTTCTTCCTATTGGAAATTTTTTCACTCAAACAAGACTATGTAGAGATCAAAAGAAATCTTAAGATGCCAAATGTACTTCAACCATCCAAAACTTGAGTTTTAAAAACTTTTTGATTAAATCAAAACAATACAAGTCACATAGGAGTCTTATATCTAAGCCAAATGTAGATTGAAACCATTCAAAACTTAGATCAAAACATTTAACATTATATCAAAACATTTAACATTTAACATTAAATCAAAATTAAAAGGATTTACATATAACTACTTCTTTACTCTTTTTGATTAAATCAAAACAATACTTCACATGGGAGTCTTCCATCTAGGTCAAATGTAGATTGAAACCATCCAAAACTTAAATCAAAACATTTAACATGTTATATCTTGAAACATTTAACATTTAACATTAAATCAAAATTAAAGGGATTTACATATAACTACTTTAATCTTTTTGAATATATCAAAACAATACTTCAAACAGGAGTATCTTCCATCTAGGCCAAATGTAGATTGAAACCATCCAAAACTTAGATCAAAACATTTAACATTTAACATTAAATCAAAATTAAAGGGATTTACATATACAACTGCTTCTTTACTCTTTTTGATTCAATCAAAACAATACTTCACATGGGAGTCTTCCATCTAGGCCAAATGTAGATTGAAACCATCCAAAACTTAGATCAAAACATTTAACATTATATCAAAAAATTTGAAATTTAACATTAAATCAAAATTAAAGGATTTACATATATATAACTGTAATGAACATAATTTACATAGCGAGACCCGTCTCCTGGGTTGCCTAACTAGCCAACACCAGAGGGGGTCTGAATCAAAAAAACAGAAAAGGGGCTGCCCATAACTGGGAAAAAGCTAAAGAGGACTTGACATCAGGCTAGCTATCGATGTGTGTAGGAGGATTCTCCTCTACAATCGGACAACCATAGTCCTTAAGATCACCATCTACTCCCTTGGAGTGCTGGGAGGAGTTGTCGCTGCTTGCGCCATCGCTTTTGGAGCTCGTCAAGTCGGATTTGACTGGAAGAGATGTCGACTTCATGGTGTCCCGGGGCTGATGGGTTGGGATGGTGGACTTTCTCCATCGCTTCTTGGAACTAGAAGCACCTTCATCTTGCGGCTCCTCCTGAAAAGAGATCGAAATGGTCGCCGTAGTTCGTGGTCTGACAATAGCGTTGGTGAAGTGAAATTTTGCTTCATTGCTTGCTGGAGGAGGGTGGCTACCTG
>CM076584.1:238111396-238396385 GCA_034641835.2 Pinus albicaulis | reverse complement strand
GTTTTTTCCTACCACCTATTTGGGTCCTTATGGGATCAACTTCATCCTTGAAAAGATTGCATTTCAATATCCCATGAAATGCAAAGACAAAAATCTGATTTGGGAATATGGTAGCCCTCATGGGAGGAGTACCAAGATGGAGGATGGAAGGAAACATCCACAAATGAAAGAGTGGATGTGGGTGAAGAGCAAGAGGCTGGTAAGCCACTTTCAGATCTATGACACCAGGCAATAGGAGGCTTGGTTGCGATGTTTACTCTTGAAGGAGTTCATCCATCACTTGGCATACACTCTTCCTAAGGGTATGGGAATGGAGAAGATGTAGCAGGATGCTTGCATAATTGAGCAGAAAAGAGTATGGATACATGGTTTTTATGTGACATTCATATCACTCATTATGTCTTCATCACATGACTTGTATGATGAGACCATGAGGAGGAAACAAACACTTTTGTTGCTTGGGTTTTACATGAGAGAGTGTTGTGACCAGCAACAACCCCCCTTTTATTTAATATTAGTAATAATACTAAATAAATGGGGACCCTTAGTTAAAAAATCCAAAAAATTAATTAGGATTTGTTTTCCTTTTCAAATAAAACTTTCTATCCTAAACTTAGAGAAATCCCTTAGAAAGAACCTTAAAAAACACTTAAGTTTATGATAGATTACAATAAAATTGTTCTTTAAACAAAATACTGCATCCATCGCAAAATGGTATATATCTTTTATAAAACTAAAAATGCGATTTTGCGATTTTGCGATAATGAGATCCCAAAAAGCCTATATAATAAACATATTGGTCGCAGATCGCATAGCGCAGAAAACAGAAATGTTAAACGAATACCTTTTGCGCTATTTACAATTTTGCACTTTTGTGCTATTGCACAATTTGCGATGGTTTCATTTTGCGATATTGCGATATTGCGACATTGCGATATTGCGATCTTGCGCAGCAAATCGCAGATCGCAATGTCGCAGATTCATAAAAGCACGTTGTTCAAAGAAAATCTTCCCATATATCAATATCTGTTATGCGCTTTAATGATTGGATTAAATGAATGGATTGACAATTAATGGTAAATAAGATTTTGTTTTGATTGAAAGTCATTTCACGTTAAAATAATATATTTCATCTGCCTTCGCATTTAAAACAATCTCATCACCTTTCTCATGCCATTACTCTCATTTAACTCGTAAAACGCAGGCACAAAGGAGCAAACGTCTATACAAAGCTTTCACAGAACATTATGGGTAAGAAGGAGAAGAGCTCGAATTCTGAAAATAGAGAAATGGCTTCACTGTATGCAGACACCTCTTGCAATAAGGATGCTGGTATAACCACATGGGAAGGAATGTATAATTTTCTGGAAGAAGAAAATCATGTGGTGATAAAAGTTGCAGCTACAGCAAGTTCCAGTAATACGTCTGAGGCAACTCTCAAAGAACTGGCTTGTTCATTTCTGCATAGGATAGCGGCAAGGCCGAGGATTCTCCCATATACAAACATGGTGAAATGGGTGCTAGACAACATAGATATTTCAGACAGGCAATTTAGAACTCCATCTCAAGAGCTAATCGGGTCATTCACCATGGAAGATGTGAGGCTGATGTATAAGTTGCCAGAACCTCAGGTGACTTATAATAAGCAATTCATGGAAGATTTTGCCAGAGAACATGCGAATTTTTCATAATGCACACAGGCGTGGACCAAAAGAGATGAACCATTGAAGAAAAAAACAAACACGGGCGGACAGTACCAAAAAAAATATTTCAGACGTCGTTCACAAGTTCAATATCCAACTGGGCAATTTGACGCAGTTTCTACCACAAGATAAGGTATGTGAGTTTGCAAAATTATCCCCTATAGAGCTTTTAGAAGTTACTGAAAAAGCTGTTGAAGATCAGGAGCTCTTAGGGAAACATAAAGCTCTTATTTAGAAAAGTCGGGAGTTGAAGAGACTTGAAATAACTGTAAAAAAAAATGAGGAAACATTGACAAAATTCAAGGCATTTAATGCTGAGTAACAAAAATATGTGGAGCATGTTTGGCAAAGAGAAGAACTACTGTGAAAGGTCGAATATATAAAGAAGAAACTACCTTAGCTGAAGTATGATATGAGAAAAAGGAAGAGGAGAATGCACAAAACAGAAGAAGACAGAAAAGCTGGTACACCCATTATTAATGAAAACCATAAATAAATACTGTTCAATAACTGGGATGCACAAATAAGAAGGGCAGAGAAGGCAGCAGAGGAGGCGGCTACAGCGGCAAACACTATTACTGATTGTGTAAATGATAATTTACACAAAGCTAATTTGATTTCAGAAACTGTTCCAGGATATCTCCCACAGGCACATCAACTGCAAACAGAATGGAGGAAAAAGGCAGAAGAAAGAGAAAAATCAATCCAAGGGCTGACAAGATTAGATTGGGACTCTTACTGGACATACTTAGTGAAGCCACACAGTCAGCACAGTGCGCTTAATTGTATCATCAATTCCACAGAGAAGATTGCGCCTACACTTGCCGACTCTGTCTTTTCAGGACAGTTGAATTCTGAAGTCGGTCAACCACATCTTCTCAAAACAATGCTAGATGCCTGCAAGTTTAAAGATCAAGTTCATAGATATTTAGTTAATAAGCTTTATTTTCTTAGATTTAGTTTTAATTTTACTGTATTTTAGCCTAGGAAAAGGATGGTCATTAAACCGAATCCTTAATTTTTGTAATAAACTATTTTTAGATTTAGCTAAGTAGTATTTAAACCCTTCTCTTGCATTTAGAGAGGGGTCCTGGATCTTAATATTTTTGACTTGGAGATTACATTTCTATACTCTATTGGCTTAATATATTTTTAAAAGGATCACATCTCGTGATTTTTATGCGGAATTATCTTTGAAGTGTTGCATTTCTGTACCTTGGAATTTGATTTTACATCAGAGTTACTGGATTAGAGTATCAGATCTCATTTGAAAGTCTTCAAGATGAATGAGGTATTTCCATCTGTTCACTGTTGATTTCTTTTTTCTTATGATATTCTCTTTAAAATTTGCTATCATTTATATATATTTGATTCTCACAACGTTTCTTTTTATATATCATTTCGGAGTATAATTGTAACGTTATCTTTCGTTAAGTATATATAGATGGTATATAATGATGAATGCAATATGCTAATACAACTCTGTTTAATTTCTTAAACAGATTTATCTTTATTTGTTTCTGCACATTTCAATTTAAATAATAATACATTTTCATGGTTATTGTTAAATTGGAACAATCTTCAGTTGTATTCACATATAATTATCTGGGTTAGTGTTAGAATTTTTTTATCAGTATTTAGTTTAAATTAGATAGTTTTATTTAAGTTAATTTAGTCCCATTTCCACTCATCCAAATCAACCCATCACCAACCCATTTAGTTATAAGGAAACTGGTCCTTTAAATCCAGTCGGAGCCACCATACCAAACGGAAAAGGAGCTATCCTAAGGTCCCGACCGGGTGGTTTTCCCCAATGTTTGAAGCAGATATTTTCTAGGCTTCAACATTTTTGGCGCTAGAAGGAGGGCCTGAGCTATGAATGGCAAGTAAATCTTTACCCACAAGCCATTCCGAGAGCAAAACACCCTCATCAACTTCTTCAATTTCTTCTGAAATAAAAAATCCTATAGAAGAAATTGCGAAGAATATTCATACACCCACTACCAAAATCTCAAAACATTCAGACAATCAAAATCCTGAGTCTCCTGAAGTTCAAGATTTAATTCATAAATTGAAAGGATTCTCATTATCTCTAGAAGAGTCTGAAATATCTGAAGGTATTGTAACCTCAAAATTTGTTTCTTCGAAACCTCTTACTAGGCTTCAAAGTGAAAAACTTGGTATTTCTCCGAAAGAATTCCCTTTACCTAGTAGAGTCAAGACAAGAAAAAATCAATCGGAATCAGTAAGTGATATAAGTTCAACATCTAATATTCAATTACCTGTTTCCGAAATCCCAACTCAACAAAGTACAGTTGTTTCCACATCATCTCCTCAATCATCATCAATCTCAACATCATCTATTCCAACAACTTCTATTCAAACACCACCAGCTTCTACTACTCCTCCAATAGTTGTTCCAATAATGGCTAGACCATGGGCTACTCCAGGGGCAGTCAACATGGCTGCACCTTTACATGATTTACCAGACAATCTTGGAAAATGGCTTCCAAAATTTAGTCCAGATCTTAACATTCAAGCTGAAGAACATATCAATAACTTTATGCTGGCTATAAATTTGAATGGAGTCACACATGAAGATGTTGTAGTCAGACTATTCCCTTATACTCTTCAAGGAGCAGCAGGATCATGGTACTTTTCATTACCTTCGGGATCCATAACAAGTTGGGCCATTTTTGCATATCATTTTTTAACCAAATTTGGAGATGACAGATCAATAGCTACTTTAATCAACGATCTCTCAAATTTGAAAGCAGAACCCAGGGAACCCATTAAAGAATTCAACACTAGATTCAACAAACTCTTGAACAAAATTAACACACATTCAAGGCCTAGTGAACAAGTCAGAATCGAATGGTACATAACTGCCTTACCCTCAAACATAGCAATTTTTGTAGATAGAGCTACAAAACCTACGTTAGCTGAGAATATGAAAGAGGCTATTGTAGTGGAAAAACTAATTATTTCTCTAGAAAAGAAAAATGCTATTGAGGAAAGGAAATCAAAGAAAGTCAGCTTCAAAGATGATTCAAAGAAAAAGGCCAAAGACCCATACGACATGGAAGGTTTACAGAAAGTTCTTAAAACCATGTCAAATGAAATGGTTGAAATTAAAAAACAAGTAGCTGAAACTTCTACTAAAAAACCATTCCGAAATTTCAGGAGAAACCAAGTTGAATCTAAACCTCCTAATGCAATTTCTAATGCAGAATCAGAAGAAGAGGAAGAAGAAGAAGATACATCTTTAGTATCAGATGAGGAAGATGAGAATGAAGAAATAGCTGAATTGCATGGAATGTGGGATTTTATTGTCCCTAATTTTGATAGTGAGGTAGAACAAGAAGCTGTGCCTGTAAGTACTAGGAGTAAATCTACATCACAGCCTGTACAAACAGCTCCTAAAAATAAAATTACAACTCCAAGTACCAAAGATAAATCCCCTGTAAAGAAAACTTCACCATTACCTACTCAAAATCAGCCATCCTCTTCTAATCCTCCCACATCAACAACAAAGACTTTAGTGGTGTCAGATCCTATGGAGTACAACATTGTTGAAGACATGAAAACGATTAAAGCCAACATTTCCTTACATGAACTCAGCAAACTAAAACACCATCAAAAGTTGCTATTGAAAGAATTAAACGCTACACCAATTGCTCCTTTACCAAGTGGTGTAGTTGCAAAAGCAGCTAGGGGAGCTGGTAAGCCACCAGATAAGGTGGATGCTACTGATACAGTGCTCATTGGAGAAAAATCAAATTCTCAAACTCCTCCTTTTCTTCTGACTTATGAAATGTACAATAAGAATCTGCATAATTGTTTGATTGATTCTGGAGCCTCCTCCAATATAATGCCTACTTCTGTCCATGCCAAATTGAATATCGAACCACAGAAATCGGCAGTTCATATTGTTCAATTGGATCGCTCTAAAGTTCAAGTTGTAGGAGAAATCAATTCAGTTACTATCAGATTAGCTTCCGATCCTAGGATTGTCCAAAGAATTGATATTTTTATTGCAGATATTCCTGAATTCTATGGATTAATTTTAAGCAGGGACTGGTCTGCGAAACTTAATGGTTATATCTCAACTGATTATTCACATATGTGGCTTCCCTACAAAGGGAAACCAAATTAAATCAAATTTGAACGAGAAAAACATATGATGCACACTGTCACTGAATTTGAACAACCTAATGAGCCTGTGGCATTCAACAACAATATTCTTGGAGGTTATTCTGCTGAGTCATTTCTTGGAAACTTCAAAGCACCTCAATCACCTTTTTCTATAAATACTTTTGTTTCTCAAATAGAAAATTTTTCACAATCTGATTCTTCCAGAATTGTAAATACTTCTGATGTAATTGTAGATAAGTCAATAGATAAATCTTTATTTTGGTCGTTATATTTTGATGGATCAAAGTCTAGTGATGGAGCTGGAGCAGGATGCATCTTAATTGATCCATATGGAGAGAAAACCATGTTGTCATGTAGGTTAGAATTTGAGTGTACAAACAATACCGCATAATATGAAGCCTTGGTTCAAGGACTTTATAAAGCTATAGGGTTAGATGTTAAATACTTGAAAGTCTTTGGTGATTCCGAAATTGTCATAAAACAAGTTAGGAATACTATTCATTGCCTTTCAGGACATCTTAAACACTATCAAACCCTAGTACAAGATCTTACCACTCATTTTTTAGCATTTAATATTTCTCCTATTCCTAGGAATCAAAATACATCAGCTGACTTGTTAGCTAATGTTGCATCTAAACTCCTTCCTGTTGAAGATTGCAGTCCTGATAGGTTTTCTGTAGAACTGATTTTTCGTCCATCTATCCCAGATAATGTTACAAATTGGAGAGTATTCTATCATGATCAAGATATTTTAAATTTCATGACTTCATAGAAATCATATGATGAGCAAATTATTGACGAAGACAATCATGATTTTCAAATTGCCTCAAAAGGTAATGAAAATCCCATTCCTAAATCTGTTGTTAAATTAGAGGATTTATATGATATTAAAGACACATTCAAGAAAGTCACTAATGCCAAACTTCAAAGTTCCAATTTGAAGTTTGAATTAGTAAATCTTGGTTCTGATTCTAAACCTCAAAACGTCAATTTAGGACTCAATTTAACACCAAAGGAAAGGAATGCTTTCATTAAACTCCTGAACAAATATAAAAACGTTTTTTCTTGGAAATATGATGATTTAAAAACGTATGATACTTCGGTTATTCAACACACAATTCCAATGCTTCTTGATATTAAACCTGTTCAACAGAAGTTGAGAAAGATTCATCCAAATCTCGAAGGACAAATCAAATCAGAACTTAATAACCTCTTAAAAGCCAAAATCATTTTTCCTGTCAGACACTCCAATTGGGTTTCCAATATGGTACCTGTAAGGAAGAAGAATGGTGATATAAGAATCTGTATTGATTTTAGAAATTTAAACAAGGCATGTTTAAAAGACAATTTCCCATTGCCAACCATGGAACAGATACTTCAAAAGGTAGTTGGTTATGAACTTATGTCCTTTCTTGATGGATTTTCAGGCTATAATCAAGTCTTAGTTCATCCAGATGACAGATTGAAAACAACGTTCAGAACAAAATGGGGAACTTATGCTTATCAGAAAATGCCTTTTGGTCTAATAAATGCAGGAGCAACTTTCCAAAGAGCTATGGACATAGCATTTAAAGGTCTGATCAATAAATCAGTTGTTGTTTATCTTGATAACATAACAGTATTTTCAAAAAAGAGAACCAATCATCTACATGATCTAAAGCAAATATTTGAAAGATGTAGAAGGTTTGGTATTTCCTTAAATCCAAAGAAATCTTTCTTTGCTTTGGATGAAGGAAAACTCTTAGGATTTGTTGTGTCAAAATATGGTATATATATTGATCCAGATAGAGTGAAAGAAATTTCTGATATTTCTTTACCTCATAACAAAAAATCCATGGAATCATTTCTTGGACAGATCAATTTTGTTAAAAGATTCATTCCTGATTTTTCTTTAATTGTTTTACCTATGCAAAATATGATCAAGAAGAATTCAGTATTCAAATGGGGGCATAAAGAGAAAGAGGCCTTCAAGGCAATCAAACAAGCGATCATTAATGCACCAGCATTGAATACCCCAGATTTTTCTAAAGATTTTACTTTGTATACTTTGGCCACCGAAACATCTTATGCAGCTGTTTTAACACAGCTCAATGATCAGAAAATTGAGGCACCAATTTATTTCTTTAGCTCAAATCTGCAAGGAGCTGAGCTTAATTATTCCGATGTTGAAAAACAATCTTTTTCTGTGTTTAAATCAATCAAACATTTCAGACATTTTCTCTTGAAAACACATACAAAAATCATTGTCCCATTCTCTGCAGTGAGGCAATTATTAATTCAAAAACAAGTAGGAGAAAAGAGAGCTAACTGGGTAACATCCTTGCAAGAATATGATATTGATATTAAACCAGCTAAGATTGTTAGAGGACAAGGTTTTTGTAGATTATTGGCAGGAGCTCATAACATACCAGAAAATCAAGATTCAAATCAAGATATTCAAGTAAGTAAGATAAGTGTTACGGATTCTGAATCTCAATATGCTGATCTTATATATTACTTGAAAAATGGGTATGCTCATTCTAATCTTAGCTATAAGAGTAAACGTGCTTTAAGGTTAAAGGATATTAAATATGAGATCATTGATAATGTGTTATTCAGGAAAAATTATGATTCAATCTTATTAAGATGTTTTGAAAAGATTGAAGCTGAAAAGGTTTTGCAGGAATTGCATGATGGACCAGCAGGAGGTCATTTTGGAGGTGATACCACAGCTCACAAAATAATTCGTGTTGGTTATTACTGGCCTACCCTTTTTAAAGATATACATGATTACGTAAGGAAGTGCAGAATTTGTCAAACTGCAAGTGGAAGACAAAGGAAACCAGCTTTTCCTTTGCAACCAGTGACTATTGAGCAACCATTCGAACAATGGGGGCTTGAAATTATTGGTGAGATAGTACCTCATTCTTCCAAATAGCACGAGTACATCCTTACTGCAACTGATTACTTTACAAAACGGGTATAGGAAATCCCGTTAAAGGTAGTCAATTCTGATGCAATTATTGATTTCATAGATCAATTCATCATAACCAGGTTTGGTGTACCTAACGCTCTAGTGTTTGATAATGCATCTTACTTCTCTGGAAATATTTTAATAGAATTTGCAGTCAAAAGAGGTTTTAAATTAAAATATTCAGCTAATTATTATCCACAAGGTAATGGTTTGGCTGAATCCACTAACAAAAATCTTATCAAAATCATTAAAAGGACCATTGATCAAAATCAAAAGAATTGGCACAAGTCTTTAATCTTTGCATTATGGGTTGATCGTATCACTGGAAAAGCTTCAATAGGGACTTCACCTTTCAATTTAGTTTATGGAAAAGAAGCTGTGATACCATCAAATTTAACTCTTCCATTATTAACCTTAGTGCAATTTATTGAGGAAAATCCTTCTTCATCCATTCAATTGAGATATGATCAAATCCTTAAACTAGAAGAAGATAGAGATAAAGCAAAAATTATTCATGAAAAACATCAACAGCTTGTAAAATCTTCTTTTGATGCAAGTTCTACTGGCTCAAAAATTTTATCAATTGGTGATCTTGTTCTGAAATGGGATAAAGCACATGAAGAAAAAGGTAAGCATACCAAATTTCAGAAAATGTGGCTTGGACCATTTCAGATCATTGAAAAGATAGGCTCAAATACATTCATACTCCAAGATCTAACAGGTAAGAGAGAATCTCTTCCTGTAAATGGGCTTATCTTGAAGAAATTCTTTTCATAAGGAGGTAACCTCTTCTTAAATTGTACATATTCCTTTCTGTATAGTTTTTTATTGTTTTTGCAAATAAAGGTTGTTAATGAGTCTCTAATTGACTGTTTACTATTTAAGAAAATTTCTTAGGAAGAATATTATAAATATTTATTTTGTGTAAACAAGAATTTTTAGAGTAATGATCACAGTTTTTGATACTATAAAATAAGATGTTAAAACTTTGAAAGATTATTTCCATCATTTGCATGATCTTTTGAAAACTTGAGGTGAATGTAAATCATCATAAGTTTATTGAGCAGAGAAAGGTTATCTATAAAAGTAAAAAAATTTCAAAGTTTTGGTACTCAAAAAACTCTAAAATTGTCATCCATTGATTCTTAAGGATAAAACTATTTCACCCCATCCATTTAAGTTGTGATTTTTTAGAATGTAATTCTAAGAAATTTGAAAATTTAAGAGATAAGAGGTCTCATTATGAGCCGACTTACCATATTCATAAGAAGTAATAAAACTGACATTACCAATACTACATACCAAAACAGGGTAATGGCTTATAAACATAAGACAAGGGGTCTCATCACGAGCCAGCTTGTTCAGTTTAATTATAACTAGTGAATGGCATTGTTATTAACTGGCTACCAAACCAGAACAATGGCTCTTAAAAATAAAAAATAAGTAAAATACAAAAACATGAGATAATAGGTCTTATGAATTTATCTTTTAAAGAAGTCATAATTTTAGTTGGATGGGACAATGAATGGTTAATGGTTTAAAGGTAACCCTATCGAGACTATGAACGTTTGCTGGTAGCAGAGGAAATACCTATGGCGATAGAGTATATTATAAAACCAAAACTTGGATAAATCCACTTACTTCATTATTAACACCAATCAAAGCTTGAGATAACGCAAAATGTTTTTATTCTTAAGGAATTAGAAAGAAATTGCGAATGATTTTTATTTCTTTTTCATAGTTAGATTTTATTTGAATTATCCTAAGATAGTTTTCATTATCTTTAAAAAACTTTATTTACTAGAAATATAGTGTTCATTTTATTTTTCAGAGATAACTGTTTCTTTCAGTGAATCGCCAATTGTTGTGACCAGCAACAACCCCCCTTTTATTTAATATTAGTAATAATACTAAATAAATGGGGACCCTTAGTTAAAAAATCCAAAAAATTAATTAGATTTGTTTTCCTTTTCAAATAAAACTTTCTATCATAAACTTAGAGAAATCCCTTAGAAAGAACCTTAAGAAACACTTAAGTTTATGATAGATTACAATAAAATTGTTCTTTAAACAAAATAGCGCATCCATCGCAAAATGGTATATATCTTTTATAAAACTAAAAATGTGATTTTGCGCTTTTGCGATAATGCGATCCCAAAAAGCCTATACAATAAACATATTGGTTGCAGATCGCATAGCGCAGAAAACAGACATGTTAAACGAATACCTTTTGCGCTATTTACAATTTTGCGCTTTTGCGCTATTTATAAAATTACGATGGTTTCATTTTGTGATATTGCGATATTGTGACATTGCGATATTGTGATATTGCGCAGCAAATCGCAGATCGAAATGTTGCAGATTCATAAAGGCGCGTTGTTCAAAGACAATCTTCCCATATATCAATATCTGTTATGCGCTTTAATGATTGGATTAAATGATTGGATTGACAATTAATGGTAAATGAGATTTTGTTTTGATTGAAAGTCATTTCAAGTTAAAATAATATATTTCATCCGCCTTTGCATTTAAAACAATCTCATCACCTTTCTCATGCCATTACTCTCCTTTAACTCATAAAACGCAGGCACGAAGGAGCAAACATCTATACAAAGCCTTCACAGAACACTATGGGTAAGAAGGAGAAGAGCTCGAATTCTGAAAACAGAGAAATGGCTTCACTGTATGCAGACACCGCTTGCAATAAGGATGCCGGTATAACCACATGGGAAGGAATGTATAATTTGCTGGAAGAAGAAAATCCTGTGGTGATAAAAGTTGCAGCTACAGCAGGTTCCAGTAATACGTCTGAGGCAACTCTCAAAGAATTAGCTTGTTCATTTCTGCATAGGATAGCGACAAGGCCGAGGATTCTCCCATATACAGACATGGTGAAATGGGTGCTGGACAACACAGATATTTCAGATAGGAAATTTAGAACTCCATCTCAAGAACTAATCGGGTCATTCAACACGGAAGATGTGAGGCTGATGTATAAGTTGCCAGAACCTCAGGCGACTTATAATAAACAATTCATGGAAGATTTTTCCAGAGAACATGCAAATTTGTCAGAATGCACACAGGAGTGGACCAAAAGAGATGAACCGTTGAAGAAGAAAACAAACACGGGCGGACAGTACCAAAAAAGATATTTCAGACGCTGTTCACAAGTTCAATATCCAAGTGGGAAATTTGATGCAGTTTCTACCACACGATAAGGTATGTGAGTTTGCAAAATTATCCCCTATAGAGCTTTTAGAAGTTACTGAAAAAGCTGTTGAAGATCAGGAGCTCTTAGGGAAACATAAAGCTCTTATTTAGAAAAGTCGGGAGTTGAAGAGACTTGAAATAACTGTAAAGCAAAATGAGGAAACATTGACAAAATTCAAGGCATTTAATGCTGAGTAACAAAAAGATGTGGAGCATGTTCGGCAAAGAGAAGAACTACTATGAAAGGTCAAATCTATAAAGAAGAAACTACCTTAGCTGAAGTATGATATGAGAAAAAGGAAGAGGAGAATGCACAAAACAGAGGAAGATAGAAAAGCTGGTACACCCATTATTAATGAAAACCATAAAGAAATAATGTTCAATAACTGCGATGCACAAATCAGAAGGGCAGAGAAGGCAGTAGAGGAGGCGGCTACAATGGCAAACACTCTTACTGATTGTGTAAATGATAATTTACACAAAGCTAATTTGATTTCAGAAATTGTTCCAGGATATCTCCCATAGGCACATCAACTGTAAACAAAATGGAGGCAAAAGGCAGAAGAAAGAGCAAAATCAATCCAACGTTGAGAAGATTAAATTGGGACTCTTACTGGACATACTTAGTGAAGCCACACAGTCATCACAGTGCGCTTAATTGTATCATCAATTCCACAGAGAAGATTATGCCTACACTTGCCGACTCTTTCTTTTAAGGACAGTTGAATTCGGAAGTCGGTCAACCACATCTTCTCAAAACAATGCTAGATGCCTGCAAGTTTAAAGATCAAGTTCATATATAGTTAGTTAATAAGATTTATTTTCTTAGATTTAGTTTTAATTTTACTGTATTTTAGCCTAGGAAAAGGACGGTCATTAAACCGAATCCTTAATTTTTGTAATAAACTATTTTTAGATTTAGCTAAGTAGTATTTAAACCCTTCTCATGCATTTAGAGAGGGGTCCTGGATCTTAATATTTTTGACTTGGAGATTACATTTCTGTACTCCATTGGCTTAATATATTTTTAAAAGGATCACATCTGGTGATTTTTATGCGGAATTATCTTTGAAGTGTTGCATTTCTATACCTTGGAATTTGATTTTACATCAGAGTTACTGGATTAGAGTATCAGATTTCATTTGAAAGTCTTCAAGATGAATGAGGTATTTCTATCTATTCACTGTTGATTTCTTTTGTCTTATGATATTCGCTTTAAAATTTTCTATCATTTATATATATTTGATTTTCACAAAGTTTCTTTTTATATATCATTTCTGAGTATAATTGAAACATTATCTTTCGTTAAGTATATATAGATGGTATACAATGATGAATGCAATATGCTAATACAACTCTGTTTAATTTCTTAAACAGAGTTATATTTATTTGTTTCCGCACATTTCAATTTAAATAATAATACATTTTCATGGTTATTGTTAAATTGGAACAATCTTAAGTTGTATTCACATATAATTACCCGGGTTAGTGTTAGAATTTATTTATCAGCATTTAGTTTAATTAGATAGTTTTATTTCAGTCAATTTAGTCCCATTTCCACTCATCCAAATCAACCCATCACCAACCCATTTAGTTATAAGGAAACTGGTCCTTTAAATCCAGTCGGAGCCACCATACCAAACGGAAAAGGAGCTATCCTAAGGTCCCAGCCGGGTGATTTTTCCCAATGTTTGAAGCAGAGATTTTCTAGGCCTCAACAAATAGGTAGAGTTTACGAAGTTTCAAAGTAGTTTGAGAAGTTAGTTGTTTTAGCAGTTACAAAATGCTTTACTTTGTATTTAAAGAAAAAGACTTGAGAGAAAGGGTTCTGAGTTTTGGACCTTCAAACTGTAAATTTTGTACTGAATTTTCAAATGATTAATGAATAAAGATCAAGTTTCTGGCATTTGTTGATATTGATATGTTTTCCAGTTTACATTTGGTAATTTCTGTCTATGAATAAAATGAAGTAATGAAGTTGCAGGTCTCTTTTTACATATGTGAATAAGAGTTAAAATCCTTAATAGGCACTCATTCATTTTAACTATTCCTTGTCTTAAAATTCTTCTGAAGTTTCAAGTGATAAATTCTATTTACCAGTGTATCAGTTTGGGATTCCTTTCTTCAGGTTCTTCTTAACATTTCATTTTATATCAGTAGAAACTGGCATTGTGAGGCATTCATTGCATTTGATTATTGAGGATCTAATAAAATATCTCTGAGGGTGATTAAGCAAAGACCATTTGATTAAATATTTCTGTGATATATATCTATAAATTTCTTGAGCAGTTTTCCTTACCACATCCAAGGGATTGTTTTTTGATATATATATATATATATATATAGGGATTCATGTGGTATGATTTTGTGGCATGGTTTTTCTACTGTAATTCACTTTTATGAATTCTTGATTCATGTTATTTCCATATCTATGCTTTTCAGTGAATTTCCTATCCGATTTTAAAAATAATTCTCTATGCTTAAGCTCTTTTTTGGTAGAAATTACATGTTTTTGTAGCTCATCTTTTGATAAATGAATTAATGTTAGTCATGCTAATTTTTATCCTCTTCTTTTCCACCCTACACTACAATTGACAACCATAAAGTTCCATTGAACATGATTTCCATGCCCTTTTGTATCCCTAAAACTGTCATCTTTTGAATCTGACCTAGTTTCTTTGGCCACTCCTCCTCATCCATCAAAACCCCTAAATTTTCAAAACCCTAGAGCTGAACATACCTAACCTAAAATCCATTCTTCCTCCAGTCAAACATTAGCCGTGATGCCTTGGGACATTCTGGAGGATAACTTTTTTGGTGCCATTGCTGGGGAACAAAATATCACATTTTCCATGGGTGAGAATGACAAAGATAAGATCTGATTACTGATGGTGGATTGTGATCAGACACAGGAAGGTTGGAATCATCCACCCGATGACTCCAAATCGGTTTCGAAATGAAATCCAAAGACGCCATTAGGGGATGAACACCAATAGAAACATGCAAGGAAAACATGGGAAGATCATGTATTCAACATGGACTTTCATCTAAGACATCATGTTCCTTGTTGTGAATTATTTTTCTCTTTTCCTGTGAATTTCAAGAAGGTTTTTCAACGCATATTGTATTCGATAAAAGATCACAAACTTGCATTTCATTCCTTTCCTTTGAATATTGTGAATACAAATTCTCCTTACGGTTTTGATCTTGGTCAAGATCCTTCTTTTGAAACTTATGTTGACCATCTTCAGCTTGATGAGCCTCAAGAGATCAAGACTAATCTTACAACTTATGTACATACTCCTATACATTTTAAAATTACAGATAGATATAAGCCACTCATCTTACCTCCTATACTCCATGATTTCCCTGAAAAATATTACAAATATCTTCCCAGGTTTAATGGAGAATATGGTAACATCACTACTGAGAAACACATTCAAATTTTTGAAAATTTTCTCGACCTTTTTGAGGTTGATGAAGATGATGTAGTATTAGGATTTTTTCTCTATCTTTGCAAGGTGAAGCACAGAAATAGTTCAAAAACTTGCCAGCTGCAAGAATTTTTTATTTCCATTAGTTTTTGAAAGTCTTCCTTGATAAATGGTTGATCAAGAGGAATCATTTTTTTTTATTTTAGAAGAATATAATCATTTGAAAAGAAATCCAAGGGAAATAGTGCAACAATTTTCAGCCAAATTCAATCAAGTATATTATTAAATGCCTACTGATATAAAATCGCCTCCCAGTTCAGCTCTCTTACACTACTTGGATGCCTTTGATATGGAAATGGGGTTTCAATTGAGATAAAGGAACACTATAACACTCGAAAAAGTGAAATACAATGCGATAGCTGTGGAAGATACTCTGCTGGTCAAAAGGTCAAAGTTGGAAGTAGAAGAGAGGGAGAACACAGAGAAGGAGCAATTGACATATTCAGAAGTGAAGCTCAACATTTTGGTAAGTACAATGGAATAAATGATGCAAAAATATCATCATGAGAGATGAATTTTATTTTCAACAACACCATGTCCCACTTATTGTAGAAGAGGAAGAGGTTGTTGGCCCTAGCCATTTTCCTGCTAATTCCAATTACCATAGATCAAAAAATGATTGTTTTATCTATTGATTTATGGAAAATAATGAAAATGTATTTATAGATCAGCCTATGGAGAAAAAATATGCTGATCTAATGTGTATGCTTGATGACATTCCTTATATTGATGATTTACCCAAGTATGATCAATATGATGATGACTATGTTGTTGAAATCGAGGCTTACTCTTGAAGGAAATCAACGACATGTTTTTGGGAGGAGGAAGTTAAATCATAGAAAATTCAATATAGCAATGAGCCTATACATATAAATCATGACAGCAATGAAGACAATGCAAAAAAATTCAAAGTAAGTGAAAGCACTTTGTCCCTGTATTTCACTTCATTTCTATTTTTGAGAGAAAACTTTCCTTAGATTAGTAATAAACAGTCTGTCAATTTTGATATTGAGTGTGAATAATACAATGAAATTCTTGGTCAGGACTCCTTACCCTTGTGTTTCTCCTCATTTGTGAAAATAAGAGAAAACTATAAGTAAGAAGATAAGCAAGTTGTCAATAGTATAAATGGGTAGCCCTTTCATAAATTGGTTGAGGAAGTTACTTGTGATATTGAAGCTTCCTTCTCTCCACAATTGCAACCACTGAGTTACATTGAGTTTCAAACCACAGAAGAAATATTAGAACCTGAAACATATTATGAATTGATGCTAAATAATTTTGTACCATTAAGTTTTGATGCATTTCATTTTTTGAGGAAAACTTTTGATAATATCTCTGAAGAAAAGGATGAAAAGCCTATAGAAAATCATGTAGTCTCATTTGAACCAATGTATAAAATGTTGTAGAAGTCTTCTCATATTTTCCATGATCCAATAGCTGATGTTTTGGATGATATCTGTAGTAAAAAAATTTCTCCATTAGCTAGCTATGAGCTTCATAACTGAGATGATAAAAATTTGGTCAGGCAACCGAATTCATTATTTTGTTTAGAAAGAGTCTCCTTACAAATCTCATCCAAGAATTTGTAGTCATATCAAGAGAGCAACGATAAAGAAGAGGTTGTTTTATATCCTCTTGCACATGATGATCTTCCTCTAGGATTAGAAAATGAAAGGAGTGCTTGTGTTTCTAATGAGTTTCACGACAAGGCAACATTTCATATTTTTGAGGATCCTTTTACTGATTTTCTACAGTCAATAGGGGAGATGAATTTTCTTGTATCTATGGATCATGAGAAAATTTTCAGTCGACACTTGGATTTGCCTAGATTTTGTTTTTTTTCCTACTCAAGGAAAGTGTGAGCATGATTCTAGGAAGTAGTCGTTTACTCGATTGGTTATACTTGAGGGATAATTTCACATGATTGTATATATATACAGTAGGAGGGTGGTTATCATTAGGATTTGAAGGCCTCAAATCTCAATGGTCTGCAACCATTAATAAGTTCGGTTAGTAGTTAGTTTCAATTTTTCAAGTCATTTCAGTTTGTCGAGTTATTTCAGTTTCAAGTCTTTCTTTTTGTTTTTGACTCCATGACTAATGAATGAGGCTACCTTGTCTATGGTTTTCTTAACACCTCCTAAGGAGTTTCCATCCTTAGCTGGAGCCAATGTTAGTGTATTTCAGTCTTGTCAGTCACCAATGAACAAATTTTTCTCCTTCATATGATTGATAGGGTTCCAGGGCAAATTTTTATAGTTTCAATAGCTTTCAAATAAAAATTTGATCATTGGTTAGGACAGCTAGGTCATTAATACTACTTTCATTTTCATGGTCAATAAAAATCATCATGGCTAGGTCATTAATTTTTGCAAGAGTTTCTTGGTAATCCGTGTCATTATTCAGCTTATCATTCCATGTAGTGTCATAATTAGGTCATATTGTCAAAATCATGAAAATAGGTCATGTCATCATCAAAGTCACCATTAGGAGTAGTAATAGGGACACGTGTTAAAAAATAAATTTTAAAGTTATTTTGTATCTCTATTAAAATGAAAATATATGCAATAAGGTCTCTAAGCTATAGTACTTAAGTTTACCAAGTCATTTTGTGAAAAGACAAGGTGGGTCCACATCACCAATAAGAAGGAAAATCGATTTCCAGCCTATAAGAAGACCAAAAATGCTCATTTTTTGTTCATTTATCTCTCACAATACATCTCTCGACCATTGAATTGACTCTCGAATTTCAAATAAGTAAAATTTCACCTTCAAAATCCAAGTCTTCTTACTGCGCTGCATATATCACTGGTTGCACTTTTCCCTCAAAGGTCCGAATGAAGAAAAATTTACATCATTAGATAGATCTTGACCTACACAGTACAAATATCAACTTTTGGTTCCATGACAGAAAACAAATTAGGACAAAATTGCAAAAAAGAGGCCAAAAAGTCACTTTCTGCCACCTTTTTACCCAGGTGCTGCGCTTTTGGAGTTAACTTGGGAAAATGCATTTTTATCAGCCTTGGAGAGGCCATGTTGCTTGCTTGAGGTGTATAATGACAACTAGACATCCTAATATTTCCAATGGTACCTTTATATATGGAATTGGAGCTCAGGAAGGAAATCAAAATTCCTCTGGATGATGGCGTTGCACTTTTCCCTATTAGTCATTTTTTCGAGTTTTCTCAGTCAGATTTGGATTTTCATGATGTAATTCACCTTGTTTAGAGTTGATTTGAGGTGGATGAATATAAATAGGTGTTTTAATGTCATATTGATCTAATTTTAATTTTCACTTATGATGGTTAGGTCAGTCAAAGTCTAAAAGGAGGTGTTTGTTTTAACCTCCCTAGTCTTAGGTTTTGTTTTGAAATTTGATCCTATCTTGAAGGATTCAACCCCTGAGTGAGGGGAAGATGGTTTTTGGCTATTTGTATCTATTTTTATTTTAGAATCAAGGTTGGAAATAAATGAGTAGAAGGCTCGGAGTCTTGTATACAGTTGACATTTTCAGAAATACAATTTTAGTTGCAACATGTATATAGGGATTCATGTGGTATGATTTTGTGGCATATTTTTTTTATTTTAATATACTTCTATGAATTCTTGCTTAATATTATTTCGACATATATGATTTTAAGTAACTTTCCTATAATATGTTAAACATAATTCTCTATGCTTATGCTCTATTTTGGTAGGAATTTCATGTTTTTGTAGCTCATCTTCTGATAAATGAATTCATGTTATTCATGCTCATTTTGATACTCTACTTTTCCAAAGTACACTATAATTGGAAACCCTAAAGTGCAATTGAATATTCTTGGCATGCACATTTGTATCCCTGCAACTATCATGTTTTGGATCTAACCTAGTTTCCTTGGCCTACACTCGTGATCCAGCAAAATCCATAAATTTTCAAAAAACTAGAGCTGAACATACCTAGCCTAAAATCCATTATTCCTCCAGTGAAACATTGGTTGTGATCATACAGAGAGACCTCTCTATTTTGGTTGGGCTAGCTACCAAACTAAATGGCTGGTTTGAGGTTACCTCTGTCCATTTCCATTCTCAGCCCTGGGACATTGTGGAGGATAACACATTCCATGTCATATTTTTGTTGGCAAGTAACTATTAGCAGCACTCCCCCTTGTTAAAATTTTAATTTAGGCACCCTTTTTACAGTGGGGACTAGATTTCGTTGGAAAGATACATCCAAAAATCAACATATATGTATCTTAACTGCCACCTATTACTTTACAAAGTGGGTAGAATTTATCCCGATAAAAATTCTACAAATATCGTTGTCATTAAATTTATTAAGGAAAATATACTATCTAAATTTGGATGTCTTCAACAGATAGTAATAAATAATGGAAAAACATTTAGTAGTGTTAAAATGATAGAATTTTTCTAGAAATATCAGATTTTATTGCACCATTCTACTCCATACTACCCTCAAGGGAATGGATTGGCAGATTCATCTAATAAGAGTTTGGTAAAAGTGATAAAAAGGTACTTGTAGATCATAAGAGAAACTGGGACACTCATCTTAAGTATGCATTTTGGGCCAATAGAATTTAACCCAAGAGATCAATAGGTAAATCCCATTTCAACTTGTCTTTGGCACTAAGGCAATTTTCATACACAACTAGACTTTCCTATCATGAAGTTTTTACAAGAATAAAATGAAGAGCCTCATGATTTTTCTAGGAGATTCAATCATATTATAGAGTGAAATGAAGAGATAGACGAATTTTAGTACAAAATTCGTCAATATAAAAATAAGATGAAAAATTTGTGTGATAGGAAATCTATAGAAAGAGAAGAAAAATAGAAACATGGTAAATTTTATAATCTCTAGTTGGCACCATTCAACATTGTAGATGTCAAGGGAGAAAATATTTTTTTCCTACAGAACCTCGAAGGAATATACTCTACATTGCCTTTCAATTCACAATATCTAAAGCACTAAATTCGGTACTGAAGTTGATTACAATCATAGTTCATTGTACATTACCAATTTTATTTATATTTCAATGTCAAAGTGTGATTTCACAGCAAAGACTCCACAACCCAAGGAGAAGACACATGGACCTACTTGTTCTCTTAATCCCAAAGGGGGAAGCAGTCCCCAATTGGAGCTGATGTTGTAACAATATTTTATTTTTACTTGTAGTTGTTGAAAAATAGAATATATATATAAAAGAAAAAGAAAAAATAGAGAAAAATAAAAGGGACATCTAAAGAATATGTTATAAAAAATGATGATAAAAAAAAAATATTTAAAAAGGAATAAATCCCTAGAAAAATAAAATTATGTGTGCTAGACTAAATGAGACATTTTTTTAGTTAATTAATCATATTAATTAGTTTAAGCACAATTAAAACATTGATTAATGTTTTGAATAAATAAAGTATTTTTTATTTGACATCTTTGTCGTTTTTGGTATATCAAGCACATCAATCAACCAGCACGATCTTCTCTTCCTGACCAACGACAGGGGAAGCACTTGGGATTCCCCCTTGACCCCCCCCCCGCCTTTCCAACATTTAATCAATGGGGGAGGGGGGGGGGTATGAAAATATATTTCAGATTAAACCATTTTTGAAACATGCCCACCACAGAGGTATTTGATACCCACACCCCACTTTAAAAACAACTTACCGTCCTCCCCCCCCCCCCCCCCCAAAAAAAAAAAAAACCACCAACACCATTTTCCGAAAAACACTCATGCCCTTTCTTACCATTACGATCCCTGCCAAAGGTTATATTATGTCTGCTTCCACCACCTATTCGCTACCTGTTAAATAGTTATTAACCGTTATACCTCTATTTGTATTCATAACCATTGCTGCCATAAATATCCATACAAAATTGCCTCGAACGGTTACTTACTATTTTATAAAATAACTCATAGCTACCCATTCTTTCCTTATGCTCCAGTAAGAAAAAAATACGTACCAAAATCTAGTACAACCTCAACTAACATGTCAAGATACAACATTATGCAAGTTGGCCAATTACCTCATAACCATAATTCTAGTGCTTATATTCTTTCAAATTTCTTCATGAAATGGAAAATCCAAAATGACAGAGGAAAACCCCATTCTCCCACATGTAATAGACCTTGACCACTTGCCACTATTGACCAGGAGTATAAAATCTCAGAAACATAATGCAAATTTGATTTATATGAATTACACAATTGCATGAGGCAAATATTTTTTTATCTAAGTGATGAATTTAGCTTGTGGGACTCCTTCCTACCTCAATTCATATTCCCAAAAACTCATTCCTTCCTCGAATTTGTGTCTTGGTGTGACTTTAGATATATTCCTAGCCAAAGAGCTATTGTTACTCGCAACGATGGCATCATAATTACAGTTACATCTGAATCCATTTGCAAATACCACAAATTAAACCCTCAACTCCTTTACATACTTTTTTTGTAGAATCCCTCATGGATCTCTACAAAAATATCACCTTTCCCCAGCGAGCTAATTTTTTTGGAATATTTCTAGCTGAAAACACTGAATTTCCAAGGATAATTACACCTTACCCAACTTAAATATTCCCAAAGATGACCAAACATGTTATTTCAATAGTTTCATGTTAGCTAGGTTATCAATCTAATCAATGGGTTGATGAAAATAGCGTAGGGTTTTTATCAATATTTTCCAAAGATGAAAAATATTCTATTGTTTTCAATTACAATGAGTTCTTAGGAGAGACTATTCATGATCAAATAATGAAATTTTCTACAGAAGGAGCCTTGAAGCATGCATCAATTTTAGTATGTTTGCTCTTGTTCTATCAATCAGATGTGTTTTTAATTCCATTGTGAAATTTAGATGAACAGGGAAACCCTCAATCTATGATTAATTTGACCTCCTTGGTTAGAAAGAATACCAATTAATTTTCTTTCAGTGACTACATAGATCACTTTTTATACATAGTTTACTGTTTACTTAATAGTAATGTAATCCCTATAATTTCTCCTGAAATTAAAAGGATTCTTCATCTCAAAGAACAAAAAAAGGCAGGATATTGGTATTTATACCAAAACTATATAGATATTAGAGTGTATCGTTGTGAGATTCCTCCATATAAGTTTCCAAAGGTTGTACCTATCAGAATTTTTGCAGTAAAATACATCACGTAGATGAAAAATATGTATGAGCTCCAATTTGTGTTATCTATGAAGAAGTCTCAGTTTAAAATAAAAAATCAAGTTGGATCTTTCATCTGTAATTCTAGAACAAGAAAAAATGAGGTCTATCTTCTCTTGAATGTAATGAAATTTAAACTAGTTTTTTCCTGGTCTTATGATCCCTTACAGATGAGTTCCAAGCTAAGGGTTGAAAAAAAAAACCGTTATGTTCATATTCCTAGACCAAAAATTGAGCAGTATATGAATCAGGTGGATTGGCAAGAGAAACAATTGTAGGAAGTAGAAGAGTATATTTTTACTCCTATAACATCTCAGACTCGAGTTCCTTAGGGAAAACATCCAAAGAGAGTAAGGGAAATTTTTTCCCTTTCAGTTATAGAAATTCATCAGACAAATTTTGTTATGTATAAAAATAAGAAGAAGAATCCTATTGAAGATTCATTTTTAGAATAAAGCTCACAAACCAAATTAGACATAACAAGCCCTCATGCTAAAAAATTTCCTAGAACTGAAGATTTTTTACAGGGTCACCTAAATATTCAGCCTCTCAGGATCCATTGGAGACAACTAAGACATGACAAATAGCTCATGTTCAAGATTAATCGAAGATTTTTTTTGGGTATAAGGAAATAAAAAATAAAAATGAAGCACTAAAGGCTACCACTTATACTGAATTCTGGAAACAAACTTCAGCATCTCATCACATATTACTTTATGCCTTTGATACTGAAAAGGGGTTGATGTTGTAACATCTCCAATTAGTCAATTTTTTTTTTCTTTTCTTTATATAGTGCTAACACTAATTTGATTTCCATGATTCTACATGTAACCACTTATACTTTTCTTCAAATTCTTTCTTTCAAGCCTAATCCTCTAATAGTTTGAAATTCTACTTACCTTGTAGTAACTAAGTGAGGTGGTATTGTTAGGATGCATTCCTAGCCCACTAGCACTTAGAATTAAGTATCACTGTAACATACTTGCACTTGTTATATGGACAATTTAAAATTTCTCACTTTATTAAAATTAGTCCATAACTACCTCTTTACTTACCATATATAGCATTTGGATTTAGTTTTAAGAATTACCATACATGTATTGGAATTAAATCAAAACCACTTTGAATTAATTATTCTCAAAGGTTCTCAACTACATATACACAAATTCGACTTATATTTATATATTCTTTAAACCCATACTCTCCTATCATTTCTTTCCACAATTGACACGTTATGAGAATCATGTATAATGTTTTTATATCCATGTTTACTTAAGGTTTAGCCTTATATGCATATATATATATATACCACACTATGGTTATGTTCTATTATCAATTATATAATAATACATATACATGGAAAATTTCAAGGATGTATGTTTATCTTAAAGTTTAAAAACTTGGCGAATCTTAGTAGTCCCCAATATGTGAATTATAAAATTTTTGATGTTATTTTTGTAAAAATATTTAGTTTTGTAATAATTTTATATTAGTATATATAAATTTTTGGCGATTTTTAGGGTAAAATATTTTTATACTATAAAACTTGGGCGAATCAATTTAAAAAAAAAGGAATTGACGAATCTTTTTTTTGGAAAAAGCATGGAAAATTAGCCCACCTGCGAATATTAGCCCCTAAAATTTTCCATGGACATATATCTATACCCCAACGTACATAATTGCATAACTCTTCGTAAATTTTCAACCATTCCCCAACTTAATATATATATTTCACCAGGTCTAAAACATAAGTATATATGACTACAATTAAATTATTATGAATAAAATGTATTATACTAAACTTTCATTTGCCACCAACTATATAATTACGACCATTTATTATGAACTATAAGTGGGATTACGTATTGCCAGATTGCCATTATATGTATTTGCATTCAATTTGAACTCTTATGAATCGTTTAGTATCATAAGGTTTTCACTGTCCATGAACTATATCTATATAAACTTATTTTATACGCTATGGAACCTTAAGTACAAACACACCAGTACTCACCACATGGGTTTATTAATTCTTCTAACAGATATGATACGAAGTTAAAAGTTATGAGAGGGCATAGTTATCTATTTATTAATTGTTGAAATGACTATGCCTTATAGCAGCACGCCACCCCTAGATTTGAATCTCTTGGGATCCTATAGTAATATGTATGTACAATTTCACATGGCTCCCTTCGTCCAGTTTCCGATGTATAAATCCAAGGGAAGACCCAAAATCTACTGACATGTGGACTTATTGGATATATTTCCAATTTAGGGTTTAGTCTATATAAATCGTTTCATTTTTGGTAGAAGCATTTCCTTTATACTTTCAATGTTTGTCGAGTTAAAGTGGTCACTGCGACAAATTTTTTCTTTGAACGATGTCTGGATGTCGAGAGGCTGAGGGAAGATGGCTTTTGTGCAGCAGAACTACTTCCGAAATTCTCACAAGTAATTCATTCCTAAGCCTGCGTAACTTTCTATTGTAATTTTTTTCATAAATTTTGTAGGTTCTTGCCCTCTATTTTACACTGTCATGTTAGCTACTCATGAAATTTAATGTTTATTCCCAGAATCAAATGGATGACTACGTTCTTTTCCTGATGCGGAGTTTTGGTAAGCAATAATTCTTCCTTAGTGAAAATGGTAATCTAATTCCTAACAACGTTTAGCTTATTTCAACTTCCTCACGTAGTCCTTTTGGTAAATCGGAAAGACTCTATGCTTAGGAAGAATATTACAACTGTCAGTAGCAAGGTATGGACTATATGTTAATGCACAGTCCTTCTGCATGTTTCTCTTTCAATGTAACCATGCATATTGGTTATTCAATCTTTGAGTTTTTCTATTTTAAACTCCCTATACTTAGGAAATTTGCAGAGTTAAGTGAGTGTATGTGAGATGGAGGCAGACATTGCGCTTCATCTTAACTCCGAAATGGAATTATATTTCGACTTAGAATTTCATAACTCGGTATATATATATATATTTTTCTTAACTGCGTTTAGTTTTAGATAAGAGACGACGTTGCATCAATTTTACGCTGACAATGATTTGTTTGTAATTACAGGCAACTAGTGAAGCAACGTCTTTCTCCTCCGGTCGTTTCATTTACCCATCATCTGCAATATTAACAAGTCTTAATCCTTTACCATAGGGATTTCGAATTTTCCCTTTCTCTGTGCATATATACATTTAATTCCATATAAATGGAATTCCATTTCAATCTGTACATTTTTTATTAGGTTTTTAACATTCATGAATATGCGAAAATTGATTTCCTTCCGCATTGTGAAATTATCTATTCATATTATTCTGTGATTTGATTTTTTTAATGGTTTTGGGTTTAAATGTATGGCTGAAGACGTAACGTCATGCTTCGTAGTTAAACTAATGTCCTCTCCCTTTTTTTCAGGATGGAAATCAAAGGCTTAACCTCGAAGGTGATTCCTTTATCCTTAGATATAGGGTTTCAGTTATCAATTACTATTCTCTTTTACTATCTTTTTTGTTCTTTTTGTTTCAGTACTAACTACCAGTTCTATTATTTTTTTTCAGGTACTTACAAAATCACCAGTTTGAAAGTTACATACCTCTATTAATATTTCACTTTCCAATTTAATGGGTGAACCTATTTTTATCCAAGTTGGTCCAATTACTTGTTGACTCTTTACATGCAAATATGCATAAAATTGTCAATGGAATTTACAAAACTATGAAAAGGGGAAGTTTTCCCTCATTGCATAATCTGGATGAATATGTCCTATAATTAAATTGGATAATTCCATAGACTAAACATTTACTCATATATGGCTACATCATATATATAATTCTCTTCCTTCTTTTTGGTATGAATATTTTTCCGAATTAGAATTTCTCTTATACTATCACGTTATATATATATCTTCAGAACATAATTGATTCTTTGTCTGTCTCTTAATATTCATACCTCAATTTTCTTATTTAATAGTATTTCAATGTAAAGAGTTGTATGCTGTAATTTCATCATAGAAAATGGTCTCATTTTCATTTTTCCTATACTTAATGTATCTATGCTAGAATAGTTTTCTGAACAGAGTTAATATAAATGCATTCTGAAATAAATATTTTTTTGCTTTATGTACAGTATCTCAGAATTAACAATTCATAGTTCTCATTTTAATGCAACATAGATTTTGGTTTAACTATACTGTTTTATTTCTTCAGTACTAGTTCTCTAATAGAATTTACTTAATTATAAAGTAATACTAGACATATGTATAGAAGAATTATTATTTTTCTCTAAGGTACCTAACCTCAAATCTAAACTTATAAGGGTTTTAGACATTCTGAGAGTTGGTCCTCTACAGAGTGATGTCTGTACAACAACACAAGATAGAATATTTTTATTATAGTCAAAATTTTGTTCAATGTACAGACCTTCCCACTTTATTTTTAATTCATATTAATTCGAAAACACGAATATATATTCAGATTCAAAATTTTATACAGATCTACACCATTTTATTTTCTCACAAAATCATAGAAAAACTAAAATATAATATAAAACCAATCAATTTAACAGTGCATACCACTTAAGGTAGACTAGGTTCCTCCCAACCTTAGAGCTCTTTCTCCACAACTCACCCCCAAGAAGATATCCTTTTCTCCAGAAATAGACAACCCTTTGTCTCTCATAAATCAACTTATTTAAGCTTTCTTTCCCCTCAACCTATTTTCCTTAACTGCATACAGTTAATTCATGATGTTTCTTTCCTGTGTGCCTAGGCTTTCCCTTTGTTTCTTCCAGAAAGGTACTTTTAAAGCTAAATTTTCTACTTTCTAGCTTTATTCCACCTCTTCCCAGTAATTTCCTCTTTACTGGGGAGAATTTTTAGATTTTTATCTCCAAACTAATTTTAGTATGTAATTTATTTCTTCCAAGGATTTTTGGAAGACTGGGAAAGTCTTACAGCCTTATCCATCCTCATGGATTTGGTTTCCAGATCTCTAATCATAATCTAGTCTTTGCACATTAATTTCCATTTTATTTTATTAACTTGAAATAATAAAATAAATCCACACAATTGTTTTCCATTGGGGTCCACTATACCATTTTGGACTTGTTCAAATGTCTAATAAAATCATAGAAAATCAGTGATATTACATATTCCCCCTCTAAAAATAGAACACCGTCCTTGGTGTTGTAAAGAAAAAAATAAAATTCACTATTCAAATAGTGATGGGTATTTGTCCTTCATATCTTCCTCTTCCTCTCAGGTAGCCTCTTCAGGTGCAAAGTGCCTCCACTACATTTTCACTCTAGTCATTGTTCTGTTTCGAAGCTCAATTTCTTCCCGTGCCAAGATTTGGAGTGGCTATTGAAGGAATTCCCCTTCTGGTTCCACCTATATCACATTCTAATCAATAACATGAGTAGGATCATGGATATATTTTTTTAATAATGAAACATGAAATACATCATGAACCTTAATGTGACTAGGTAAATCCAAATTATATGCGATTGGTCCAACTCTTTCCAGCACTTGAAAAGGTCCACAGTAGTATGGAGCTATTTTTGCACAACTACCAGTGTGCAAAGTACTCTTTTTAGGCTTAATCCTTAGGTAAACATGATCACCCACATTGAATTGTCTATGAATTCTCTTTTTGTCTGCATAAATTTTCTACCTGTCTTGTGCTCTTTTGATATTTTACTGAATTTTCCTTACAGTCCTTTCCATTTCCTGCAAAGAATATGGTCCAAGTATTAACTTATCCTCTATTTGACTCCAAATCAGAGGTGTATGACACTTTTTGCTATAAATTTCTTCAAAAGCACTCATATTGATTGAAGCTTGGTAACTATTGTTGTAGGCAAACTATGCTGTGTAGAAAATCCTCCCACTTTGTTGGTCTGTCCATAACATACATTCTTAACATGTCTTCTAAAATCTAGTTTTTTATTTTAGTCTCGCCATCAGTTTGGGGATTGTATGCAGTACTAAAATTTAATTTCGTACCCATTCCTCCAAAAAAACTCCTCCAAAAAGCTGCATTACAATTTTCATCTCTATCTGATATGATCATCTTAGGAATACCATGTAATTTTAAAATCTCTCTCATAAATACATTAGCTACTTGAGTTGTGCCAAAATTAGATTGTACAGGTATAAAATGTGTAGCTTGAGTAAAATTATCAACTACTACCATAATAGAATCATGTTCGTATTTAGTCCTTGGTAAACGAGTAATAAAATCCATGGAAACAGTCTGCCACTTCCATTCTGGAATGGGTAAGGGATTCAACAATCCAGTTGGATGCTGATGTTATACCTTCATCTGCTAAAATTCTATACATCTAGCCAAGTAGTTTTCTACATCTTTTTCATAATAGGCCATAACAGGTTCTTTCTTAAAGTTGAAATTAATTTTTAGTATCCGAGATGTCTTTCATAGGGTCTATTATGGTACTGATCCAAAATTTCTCTCTTTAAGGAGTCCACATTGGGAATGTATAATCTGTCCTTATAACAAATCAATCCCCTCTAGTTTTATGTATACCCTTTCATCTCCTTTTTCAGAATTTTTTCCTGAAGTTTTTCATCGTTTTGATCTTGTTCCATCACTTCTTGTATCAATCATTCAATATCAAATCTAGCACTACTTCCAACTTTACTCACATTTTGTAAATAATTTATGCTTAATGCATATGCAATATTTTTTTCCTTCCCCTTAATATGCTTGATCTCCATGTCAAACTCACTAAGGAAGGACAACCATCTATCTTTCCTAGCGTTCAAATCAGTTTGTGTGAAGAAATACTTTAAATTGATGTGATGTGTCATCAATATAAACTTTTTCCCTAAAAGATAATGTCTCCACATATTCAAATCATGTATTACAGAAGCTACTTCTAAATCATAAAAACTATAGTTCTGTTCATGTTTCTTGAGTTTCCTTGATTCATAGGCTATAACTGAGTTTTCTTATAGTAGCACTCCTCCTAATCCCTCTCCACAAACATTTTTGCATACTACAAATTCTTGAACTGGATCAACAATCTTTAAAACATGTGTTGTTGTAAGTTTAAGTTTTAACTGATCAAAGATATTTTGACATTTTTCAGTCCATTCAAACTTAACTCCTTTTCTCTGTAGAGATGTAATAGGGTATGCTAAGGCTGAAAATATCTCTACAAATATCCTATAATATCCAGAAATTCCCATGAATCATCTTACAGAAGACACATCAGTAGGTACATGCCACTCCCTTATTGCTTGTATCTTTTATGGGTCTACTGCTAATCTCTTCTCTGAAATTATATGACCAAGTACTAAATTTTAAATTTGAAAAATTCAAATTTGCTAAAATTAGCATACACCTTGTTTTCTCTGAGTGTTTGTATAACAATTCTAAGATGTTATTTATGCTTCGCTTCGTTCTTAGAATAAATCAAAATGTCATTAATAAATACTAACAAAAATTTGTCCAAGTACTTATTTAAGACACTGTTCATTAAACACATAAATGTAGCAGGTGCATGATTCCACCCAAAAGGTAGGACCACAAAATCATAGTGTCCATATCTGGGTCTAAATGCAGTTTTACTTATGTCCTAATTGTTTCGGGAAATAACTCCCTAGAGTTCGTTGGGTCAAAATCTCCACAGATCAGGGCATGCTATTCAAGAAGGACTCACACAACCACACTTGTACGCTAAAAACTAGATAACATCGACAATAGAACTCACCCGTAATCATACGTTTGATGTAGATCCCACGGGGTCCAAACCCCCAGCAACGCTTCTTCCTCTTCAACCTAAAAACCAAGAAGAAACATGCATGGAAATCTAGTTGTACAGCATATATTTATCCTAAATGTCAGTGAAATCCATGTGAAACATCATATAAACAATAATAAATGCTTAAATAACAATATTTTCACATATGCAAGCATATATTAACACGTGAATTCGGGAACAAGATGGTTCTTCTTCATTACGAATATCATGTATAGTAATAGAAAGGTGGAGAGATCACCTGAATCCTTCCAGGATCTTCGAACAGACCGTCGTCCGGATCCGTCCCGCCCTTGCCTTGCTAGTATACTTTCAAGACTTTTGCCCACAAGATGACATATAAAATGATGAACATCTCCAGGAAACAAGGGTTTCCTGTAAAAATCTAGGAAGTATGGGAGGCACGAGAAATCAGACTTGAATTGGGATTCCAACAGAGTATAATGTATAAAATTTTCTCTCTCCCTTAGGCCATTCACATGAGGGGCTTTTATACTCCCTCAAAGTAGTTTCAATCAGTTGGAAACAGTTGGCCATGGGCTAGGGTGGTTGAATTACTGGAATAACCATCAACCCAGCCTCAAAAATAGGGAATTTTATATATATTTTTAATGATTTTAATGGCATAAGTGGAAAAGTATATATGGACTCGCGTATACACGTGGAAAATTCTGGGCATACCCGCGTATGGGATTTTAAACACTATTTTTTATGAACTTTTATCCAAGTCTATGGGAATGGGTGCCCAAGGCCAAAAATACAATCATGAATCACATGAGGGTGAAAATTGATGCTATAACAGATGCCCCCTAATATATGAGGTCAGAAGGGGTAAATGATGACCAAAATATATTATGCACATAGAAAGAACTTCGTGAGGACAAGAGAGGACTTCACCAGATTTCAGCTTGCCAAAAACTAATGAAAGAAAACAGAGAGTCAACTCATGTCTGAGGCGGGCATACCCATGCTCAGTCAAAAATACATCCATATAGAAAATATAGAATAGATCGAGAATGTATACAAGTATAGCTGAACTGAAAGTACACAATGAATCATCTGAGTAGGGCCCAGAAGTATAAGTCGGAATCAATGTCCAAGTATCACATATAGAAAGCTGATCAATGGTGCTGAAAATAGATGCCTGATCACAAAAGTAACTGAATCTCCAAGTACCAAATCATAAGGGGTGGAACACATGGTACAATCACACAACTCGGGAGCCAACATATAGGATGCTGCTGTACTGACATTGCAACATATAAGAGTGGACGAAATCACTGGCATAAACTAAATGGACTATCAAAAGTGAACCGAAAGATGCTGATGCAACCCGAGATCTTCACTGATCTTGATGGCACAATTATACACAATGGGAATAAATGAGCTGAAGTTGACCATGTGAGAAATCGTTGGATTACCGGTCAATAATGTATACCTTTAACCAACGTGAGAAAACCCACCAATAATGAAAATGAGTGTCAAGGTGCCCCAGTACAATCTAACAAGTTCGAATGAATGAGTTGAAGTCAAACACTTGGAAGAATCTACCAATCAGGAGGCAATGATGAATCCCCACTGTCGATAGCGAAGAGTCTTCCATTGATGACTGCAAACCCTAAGGTACTAAAAAAAAGACTCTAGACCTTATTCCCAGAGAAATGAGTCGGAGTCGATGGGAAAAGATCTGCTGGAAGGAAGGAATTAAGGCATCCCACATTAGTCCAGCGCGAGTGTAACCCACAAGCCAAGATTTGGAAGGAATCAGACGAAGCAGAGTGACGAAACCAAACCGAAGTACGTTTCCGACATGCACAAGATGAAGCTAGCGCATGGAAGAAACCCTCTGAACCAACCAATAATGAAAGCTGACACAGAGGCGAGATATCCACCGATAGGGTCAAATGTAAATCAAGGTATTGCACGAATCCCATGTGTGATAATGTATGCTGACGTCGAGCACAAGGAAAACCACTCAGTAAAAGACCCATAATGATGATCAAATGCTGAGCACAAGGTCACCTATCAATGATGGAAATAGGGCCAGGGTGCAGCTCTAGGTTTACTCTCAGAGCAATGTGTTGTAGTGGATAAGAGACAAACCCACCAGCAAGAAGTCAATGGAGACCTTCTCAAACCATCACGAGCAGAAGACCAAAACATATGATGTGATAGAACAAGATACTGACAAGACCGGGAAGGCCGACTGAATAATGAGTCAAGAGACACCGCAGAATGGGTGAATCTGGTTAGACTTCCCTTGAAAAAAAGCATGACTCGTGATGACCATGGCAGTAAAAAAATGACACTGTATAACTCTGTTATGCAGGAGGCAAAAAAAAACTCTCCATATGATTGGAAGAGATAACCAATCGGGGGAGGACTGACCAGTGAAACAAGGCAAAAGGCTGAACCTAGGTCAAAACTAAAACCATCCCAAATGAAGGAAATATATAAGTGTATGTGCTTTGTTCAAGGGCAACAAAATGATACTGTACTGCCATCAAATTACGAAGTTACATCCCGTTCCCACTCTTTTTGTTATATTTAATTTTTTTGTATTTTTCATTTAATAAGCCTGAAAAAGAATAAAATAATGCTATGGTACAATGGATATAATGAGTATCAAGAAACATATGCACTAGTTCCTGGGATAGGAACAATCCTATGCTCAATGCAAGGTGGCGGAAACTGGTAAGAGATACTCAAAGGAATGTTCCATCCATGGGTAAAAAGGGTGTCAAGTCGTGATAGCTAAGTGTATGCAATGGTTAACTTGTACAGACAATCAAGGTCAAAAGTTGGCTTAAACATCGAGTCCAAATGAAGCCGGCTAAAAGCCAGGATAAACAAGTAGCCAATATGCAATGTAGTAATACAACTCAACAACACCAGGGAGACTCTAGGGTAATAGCCAAAAAAATGATAGTGAAGAAGAAGAAGAATGAAGCTTCAACACATAAGTCATGGCGGGACTAAAGAGGACTCCCGAGCCTACATAAAATGCAGCATGGGCAACAAGTGATAGCGAGGAACTAACTAGGAAGCCCATGTAAAGAAGGATCTACCACCAAGCCATGATTAAAAATTCGGCGAGTGAAATGGGTTAAATACTCATGAGCTGATGGGATCGACCCTATGGCAAGTGATCAGAATGGAGGCTAGTATGCAAAATGCAACAGAAAGTGGATTCCCTAGCCTATATGCCAGTGAATATCATATACCTGCCATGACGGGTCAGCAGTCATGGATCAAAAACCGGAAAAAAATCTCAACTTCGTCAAAATGGACCTGAAAATATACCAATCTGGGCACTTCCAAGCATCCGGGTTATGCAACTTAAGATCGATTGAAAAAATAAGCATAACAAATTTTTGCGAAAAAATTTCAATTCTGGGCATAAATACACAAGTTACCTCACATTTGGTTCATTGTTACATTGCTGATTTGGAAAAAAGAGCTCTGGAGAAAAAGCTTCTTTCGTCAAAACAGGAGCAATCGACCGTCAAACTTCGTCGAATTTGTCAGGTAAGCCCTTAATCCATCCTATTTATCAATTTTTTCTGTTCATAGTGTTAAAATTTGTAAATTTTACCGTAGAATTATTTGTTTAAAATTATGGTTCTGCGCATACGCGGGTTTATATTGACCAAGACGTGTATATACGCGACTGTGTACAGAGAAAGTCATGTATGCGCGACCCGAAATGAAAAAATACGTTTCTAATGGAAAAATTATTGAATTTTTTTAGGATGAATATATCTTGGAGAGAACGTGAGCACAGTGCCATTGACAATGAAATAATGCAAGACCAATTATCACTCAATATTCTCCAAAATTGTGGATTGCTCAAATTTTTCAAAATTCCAAATATGAAGAGTAATTTCCGGTTGCTCGAAATGTTTGTGAATTATTGGGAACCGGAGGAAGACTGCTTCATAATATATCAAATGCCCATACATATTGAAGTGGAAGACATCTATTTTATTACTGGACTCACCCGGAGGGGGAACTAGTAGATTTGCACGGTAAGCCTTTAGGAGGGCTCACAGTAGATGACTACATCAATGTCTACTGTATAGAGGGGTCCAAGAAAGTAGGGACCCAAATTGCTATAAAAGATTTAAGAGACTTGCACATGAAAATTATCCTTTTCACCATTGGCAGGGTAGCAGGATCTGCTTCCTTACACCAGGCATCCAGGACTCAAATGAGTATAGCTGTGGAATGCTTAACTCATTTATATGATTGGTGCACAGCTCTACTAATGAACATGAAGCAACAATTGACTTCGATCCGGAAAGCAAAAACAAAACATTTTGGATATGGTACAATCTTGATGACATTCTTCTTCGATAATATTCCTGGGCTTCGACCCAAAGTGATCTCTTCTATCAGCAGCCCAAGAGATCCAAGAATTGCTCGATGGGCTAACTTGATGAAGAGACTGGGGGGAAGTGAATTTCCCCGAACCACCTGGAATGACGAGTTCTTCCAATGGTGGGGAGAACAAATCATCGCCATGGAGGACTACCCCTACGCCGGGATGGATTTCCGGGGTGATCCAGACCTCGTCCTTCCACCTGGCGTGGCATGGGGCACAGTCGGTAAGATTGTATTTTTATAATTATATGATTTTTTTGGACTTTTTCAATATATGTGAAAAAATGTGAAAACAGAACATGTTTTTTATTGGATTCAAAAATGACTGACAACATTTAAGATGACCATGATGCAGATATTGGACCAGTCTGACCTGAGGGTTACCCACGACATAAGCACCGCAGAGGCGAAGTGGATACAGTAGACTCAGATAGGACCCTTCATGCTGTACAGAGGAACTTGGAGGGGTTAACCCGCCAAGTGCCCATGGCTGCAGTGGAATATCTGCCTGAAGCCATCCAGAGACGGGTTTTAGGAGTACCACGTGACTGGGTACGATTATTCCGCCGAGTTTCCACGACGATCGTGTTCTATCAGAACATGAATCGTGGGCAGGGACTGCAGGATTAAATAGATATGATTACCATATGACTGTATATTTTTTGATACTGATCATGATCGGGCATAAGCCAAAATTTTGTATGACTTATGGATCCAAATTTTGTATAGTTTTTTGAAACACTCTGATGATATATATGCAATGATTTTTGATGTGATGTGACAAATGTATAAAAATGCGTGATGTTTTTGATGATTAAATTTAATGTATTGAATGATTAATATGCCAATCAATTGCTTGATTAGCTAATGAGTCTGCCATCCAATTGTCAGCTCGAAAAATATGAGTGAAAGTTAAAAATTGAAATGATCTTTGTAACAAACGTACCCTAAAAAAAAACCAGAGTATAAATGGATCTCGAACCCGATAAGTATTGTTCAACTGCGACACCACCAGCTGGGAGTCCAAGAAAACTACCAACAAATCAACACCCAAGGATATTGCCTCCGAGAGTAGATAAAAAATTGCAGTATACTCTGCTATATTATTGGAAGTAGGGCCAATGCAGACTGCTCTTGATACTAACAACTGACCGGATGGATGATGGAGCACCCAAGCCGCGGAAGCCAAGTTCCGGGTGTGTCTACTAGCACCATCAACGAAACCATAATGACTCATGACATTCGACACAACCTGCCAAAGCAGATCAAAAACATCACCATCACACCAAAGACCTAAAAACCAGATATGTACAAAAATAAAAACTACTATACAAAAGCAATATGTCGGGCAGAAGCCTAGGCATAATACTTTTTCAAATAGAGCCCATTTATGGGCTCAGGCAACTCATTTCCTTCGAAATCAACCAAGGTATATGCTCCCTTTTTAAGGACTTTTTTAACGATGAAGGGGCCATACCACATAAACTTAAACTTTCCTGCACCCAGGGCATCCTTCTCTTGGGCATAGATCAAGACAAGATCTCCTTCTGAGAAAAACCTAGGTTTGAATGCCTTATCATACTGAACTTTGACTTGTTTCTTATGCGCCTCATTCATCGTGGCAGCATCCCGACGCTGCTCATCAAGATGCTCCAGATGAAGGAGATGTTCTTCAAGACTAGAAGTGTCAGGAAGAAGCTGAACAACTAACTTAAGAGAAGGAATCTCACACTCAATGGGAAATATTGATTCCAGCCCGTAAACTAGTTGAAACGGAGTAAAGCCAGTTGCAGTTTTCACTGACGTCCTGTATGCCCAAAGTGCAGGATACAGCATGATATGCCAGTTGGATCGAGCTTCATTAATTGTCCTTTGAAGAATTTTCTTCAAGGATTTGTTCACGGCTTCCACTTGCCCATTGGCCTGAGGATAATACAGAGATGAATGCTCCTGCCGGAAACCTAATTTTAGAGCCAACTCAGCCATCATGCTATTATGAAAATGACTGCCATGATTAGTGAAAATCTCTCTAGGAATACCAAAACGAGCAATAACCTGGATGAAGAAAAAGAGCTGTCATCTCACCATCATTCCCAAAAGTAGGCATAGCCTCGACCCACTTCGTAAAGTAGTCTACTGCTACAATAATGTACTTGTGACCTTTAGCCGAAGGTGGGTTAGAAGTAGTATAATCAATACCCCACTTCATAAAGGGACCGACAGTAATGACTGGAAAAAGCGGAGCTGGATGAGCACGCATTTTTCGAGTATAGACTTGACACGGATGACACTTTTTAACCGACTCCATACAATCTTTGAAAATCGAAGGCCAAAAGTACCCAGCATGCAAGATTTTTTGGGCTGTAGCAAGCCCAGATAAATGAACACCACAAGCTCCACTGTGGCAATCATATAGCATAGCCTCAGCTTCTTCGAGAATTAAGCAACGTCTCAGGATTGAATCAAACCTCGATAGTATAAAGCATCACCAATAATCAAGTAATTTTTAGCCAAGTGACGCAACTTACGGCGCTCATCTTTCGAAAAAGTAGAGGGAAAATTCGCAGTCTGAAGATACACAATGATATCTCCATACCAAGGATCCTATGGAGAGATAAGAAACAAATGTTCATTCGGGAAGGATTCATCATAGACTATCTCTTCCCCACAGGGCAACTCAGAGATCAATTCCGCGAAAACCAATGATTTCTTGGACTTGGCAGACATAAACTCAAGATCAAATTCCTGCAAAATCACAATCCATCTATTGTATTTTCCCCCAATCACTCGCCTACTGAGGACAAACTGAAATGGATTGGCTGCTGCCAAAACATAAGTTTTTCGTAGAAGAATGTAATGCTGGAGTCGCTGCACAGCATGAACAGCTGCTAAAGCTAACTTTTCTATCGGAGTATACCGGAGCTCAGGACCTACCAATCCTCGACTAAGATAGTATATAACATGCTCTGCAAGAGCATCATCTTCCTGAACCAGAACCATACCAATAGTAGATTCTGCTGCTGCTAGATACAAAAGGAAATCCCTGCTATAATCAGGTGGACTCAATAAAGGAGCAGAGGTCAATGCTTTTTTCAAAGCATCGAATGAGCATTGAGCGAAGTCATCCCAAAATAATGGAACTCCCTTCTTCAACAATCTCATAAATCCTTTGGTAACTTCAGCATAATTTACGATAAATCTCCGAAGAAAATTAGCTTTTCCTTGTAGACTTTGAAGTTGACGAATAGACGACGGGGGAGGCAACCGAAGTATTGCCTCAACCTTGAAGGGATCTACCCTAATCCCTTCCCTAGACACTATAAATCCCAATAACCGACCGGATGTGACCGCGAAAACACACTTGTTCGGATTCAACCTAATCTTGTAGAAACGACATCGTTCAAATACTTGACGGAGGTGAGCAGGATGATCAATTCTCTTTCGAGAACGAGCAGCTAAATCATCCAAATACGCCTCGATAATATGTTTGATGTCATGGAAGGCATATGACATGGCCCGCTGAAATGTAGCCCCAACATTTTTAAGACCAAAAGGCATCTTCTTGTAAGAAAAAGTACCCCAGGGACAAATAAAGGCAGTCTTATGCTGATCTTCAGGACGGATAGTAATCTGATTATATCCGGAGAAACCATCCATGAAGGAGAAAATCTCATTACCGGCACACTCATCGATAATCTGATCTATAAATGGTGTGGGGTAATTATCTTTCGGACATGCTTTATTAAGGTCTCTGAAATCAATGCAAACTCGAATTGTTCCTTGTTTTTTATCTACGGGAACAGGATTCGAAACCCACTCTGTCAAAGGAACAGGGAAAATAAATCCCGCCTTGAGCAGCTTCTCCACCTCGGCTTTGATAGCTGCAGCCTTCCTAGGATTGACCGGACGAAGTTTTTGCCTCACAGGCTTAGCATTTTCGTAAGTCTTGATCTCATGCTGGACAATAGATGGATCTATACCAGGCATTTCCTCATAAGACCAAGTGAACACATCCCTAAACTCTTTAAAGAGATCGGTGTAAATCTGAATCTCTTCAGGGGAACATTCAGCTCCGATGAAGACATTCTCTATAACATTGGGATTCCTGGAAATGTTCACCGAGATAGTTGGAGAAATCACAGCCATGTTCCCTTTAGCATATACCTGTGTTGGTGCTAAAGGGTTCAGGACTGGGTGAATAGGACCAGGAGACAAAGGACTTGGAAAACTTGATTCAACTTCGCTCAAATCAGGTAAAAAGTAAGACCGATGATGCAAATCATCCCACGGTCTATCTATACCAGTCATAGCTTCTAGGATGGCCTCTTCAGATGGAAGAGTGGTATCAAGGCAATCTTGGGCAGAAGAAGAACTAAGTGTCCAAGCCAGAGCCACATCTCCATCCAACTCTTCTGGTGAAAGAGGAGCTGGAATGGACTCTGCAGTGTCAACAATAGATTGATAAGCAATCTCAGCTGCAGAAATTGGAAATGACATTCCACCCACTTGACCTTCTGCTAATGTGGAGGTAGGGGAAGGTAAGGTCCAAGGGTCCAAAAAATAATGAGTTCTAAAGAACTCTCTTCGAAGAGGAGCCCTGGAGGATGAAATTGCATTTATATGAACAGTAGGAGGTGGAATATCAAAAGTACCCATCAAAGAAGAATACATTCCAACCCCTAAATTCTCAACAGGCGACTTGGCCTTATCCAACTTTGGAATAGTTGAGTCAGTAGATGCATTCGGGTCTACAGGAGAACATTCCAGTTGATCCACCGTAACAATCCTCCCTTCATGAGGGAAAAAAATAATCCGAAATAATGAAGATGCAATGGCATCCATCTCATAAATCCAGTTTCTCCCCAACAGAAGGTTGTAGTCCAGGCTTGCATCAACTATCTCAACCTCTATATTTACAGTTTTTCCCCCAACACAGATGGGAAAAGCTGGGACAATACCATGCGGTCTGTGAGAATGACCATCAAACGCAATCAAAAGAGTAGCAGATGGAACAGCTGCGGGAGATCCAATTCCCTTCCAACATGTGAGAGACATCACACATGTGGAAGCACCCTCATCAACGACCGTCCGGAAAATATTGCATTTCCGATACGATGATTTAATATGAAAAGCCATATGATGGGGGAGTCTCTTTTTAAAATTAGTCATATCGAATGTAATCATAAGAGAGTTCTTTGGATCGACAGCCCCAATAGCAGTGAGCAGAGCACTGCGCTGAGCCGGACAAGACTGGAGCACCTCAAGAGCCGACATGGCACAAGGACTCTGCGCCAGATCTTCCACAATAGAGTAGTTTTGGGCAGCCCTGGCATTTGGATTAATCGTCGTACGCTTAGTAGATGCTTTGGGCATCCGAGGTATAGGCTCAACAGTAGGCTTCGTGATGTGAAGCGGCTCAGTAGCATCGGGAGCACCCTTGGCTTTCGAAGACTCATCTTCGCCATAATCACGGGATCTCGTGGCGACATCCACATGAGCACTCATCATGTATATGTTTGATGGAATTTCCCCTTCCTGGGTGCCCCCAGAGGAAGCCCTAGTATTTTGATTCGCGCCAACAACTAGCTGTTGCCCTTGGGGAAAAGGGTTTGTCAACACAGCCTGGGAACTGGAAGAACCCTGCTGAGCTAACAAGCGCTGTGCATCCTGAATTTTAGGGCAAAGGTGAGTAAGATGGTCTCCAACACATAACTTGCATGGAAACTTTACTTTCTTTTTATCCTTTGGACCCTCACCAACATGCTCGTTGGATTTATTTGCATTACCCTTCCCATTCTTGCCCTTTTTCTTATTACATCCCTTCTTCTTCCCTTTGGATTGTTGAGTTCCTTTGGGGTCAGAAGTCTGAATGGCATTTATTGACAACGACTAAGAAGGTGATGACTCAGCAGGCATAGCCTGACCAGAAGGAGAAGATTGTATAGACAACTGCTGCAATTGACTAAGCAGGTCAGCTGCACCACTATTGATCGACCCCATAAGTCCATCACCATGAGGACTAGGTTTAGTCTTGGATAAGTCTAATTTAAAGCAAGGAGCATTAGGAAAATATTTATGAAGGACACTAGACTGAGAATATATCAATTCAAGCTGTTGGGCCCTAAAAATAGCTTGCTCCTCGGAAAATACCCCTGAGAGGGAGACATCTTTAGAAATATCTGACTGCAAGGATTTCAAAAACCATTCCAAAAGAAATTCTCCTAGAATATGAGCTTTAATAAGCCTCTTCCTTCTCCACCATTCCTGAATATGGTCAGAAATGTGGGTTGCATCATCCTGTTTAAAATTAGCTAGGAGTTCAGTCCTAGCATCATAATGGACAGACAACTGGAAATGATTTAGAAATGTCATAGCCAGATCTCCAAAAGTAGCAAAATTTCCCCCAGTTAGCTCAATATACCACTTGGCAGTGTTTCCAATTAAGGTGCATTGAAACAATCTAAACCTAATCGAATCGTCGATCAGGGAGTTAGACGAACACCATAAATGGAAGGTGGTGATATGGTCAGCCGGGTCCTCTCCATTCTTGCCTTCAAACTTTGGAATGTCTGAAGGTAGTTTGGTAGGAACCGGAGGCCACCTCGAACTATATCGGAACGGATCATTCGTCAATTTCGACAAATCTGGCAAGTTCAATGTTGCCAGAAAAGGTAAACGAGGAGGAGCTTGAGGATTCCATCCTTGGTGGGATGAATTCCCTACATTCTGAAAAGAGTAACCTGGATTTGATGAGGCACCAGGTTGCCAGAAAGAACTCGTAGAAAATGTTGGGCCATAGGACCCAGCATTTGGAAAAGGACCCCCTCCCAACGTAGAGTTACCAAAGACCGGACCAGTTCCCCCGCCTCGAAGTCATGAATGAAGAGGAAAGCCCCTGATAGGGGTTCCAAGCATTAGAACGAGGGGAAAAAGTATGATAAGAACTCAACGAAAGGAAAGAAGCATTCCCTTGTTGACCAGCGTAAAACTGATTCCCTGCCCCCACTGTGATAAATACAGGGTTCCAACCTGTAAAAGTAGTCGAACTCTGACCTCCAGACCAAGGGTTAAAACTCTGAGTCTGATAAGTAAAAGGAAAAAACCCTAAAGAAGGATTCGAACTAGGAATATGCCCGGTCCCGAAGGGGAACCCTTGAAAATAAGTTGACCCACTAGCCATGGAATACATGGGTGTAGATGCAGCTGTAGCAGTGGAAAAGGAAAACTAAGGAATCCCACTAGTGGGCATTCCAAAAAAAAAGGGACCAGATTGAGAAGCATGTGCTTGGGTGAAACCAGAGCCAACCACAACAGTACTAGAATCAATCGAAGATATAGCAATAGTGCCTCCTCCTTCAACAGAAGCAGGAGTCTGAATGCCTACAGCACTCACAGCCGAAGCTGCGTTCCCAGTCGTGGCCATCGAAAGGTATGAATAAAAAGGAAGACTTTCTGGTCTTTCTAACTCAGGTCCGATGTACTCAACAACAAATGGATAATCAGGAGGAAGAGGAGATGGAAGTGATTCAGAAAGGTGAGATACTTCCTCTACTTCAACTTCTTCTTCTCCTGGAAATAAGACTCTCGAGGTGAGCGGAGCGCTCCTCTCGGAACCAACACCGGAACCAACTACAAAACCTTCAAGTCCTTGTGGAGGATCTCTCTCCACTGTGTCAGATACCACAGGGTGATATTCACCTGCTATATTACTCCTACGCCTTCTTGAAGAAGGCTTAACACTCTCGAGAGATAACCCCCGGATTCTCCTCGATCGACGAGGTGCTTGATCAGCCACTTTAAAAAAATTTAATTAGACTCAAAAAAGTATAAAGCTAAGCAAGCTAGGAGAAAAGAGCACTCACTACAAAAAATCCCTGAGATACAACCAAACAAGCAGCCTTCAGGTATTTTTTCTTCGGGTGATTAGGACCAGACACCAAAATACGAGAAAGAAAAAAATAGGACCTCCCAAACGCAGTCTAGGATAATTAAGGCCCAGGCCTACTAGCGAAGGTATCAGAAACAGTTACGCCGACCTCCTAACAACAGCTTTTGCTAGTGAAAGTACCCAAGCTTCACCAGGGCACCCTCCAAAAGTACTGCTGGAAGTGATACGACGTCTGCCTCAGGTACCACGGGTATTCCCCCCTGCAGTCACCTGTGTGGAACCTAGAAATGGCAACTATGGGCACCAATCCATGTCAGAAGCCGGGTGGAACGGTCTTCAGGTAAGATCCAAAAAATCAGAGAGGGGGTATCTCTCTTCTCGGCCTTCACTTCCCCTCGCGCTTGACTCTCTGGAGGAGAGCTTTCCCAGTCCACCTAACAGAGTTTGATTTCTCTCAATTAATAAGCTTCTATGTTTTAGTTTGAGCGACCTTGGAGAGTTAACTCTCCACTCACCTAATCCAAGGCCCTACAACCTAGCTAGTTGGTGTATGACACTTAATAAAAAACTTGCTAGTTTTCCTTTAAATTAATGCGCTTATTTTAGTTGGCTATTATATTAAGTCAAAGGGATACGGAAATGAAACTCGTGGTGTTTTACGATGTAGAAAAGAAATTAATGAAAACCAAGGTACATGCAAATGCAGTAATTTCCTTTCGATGAAAAGAAATTTCTACACGGGTTCTACGATATTAAATTTTTTTCTTTTTAGATAACAAACTTCACACTCGAAAAAAATATGAGAAAGACTAAATGCTTAAGTGCACCTAATGCAAATTACTAAGGGAATGCCAATTCTAAGATGAAAAATCTAACAAAGCGAAGAGAAATTTCCAAGAATCCTCCAGTTTTATCTCTTTTTGGTAGTCCACCAAGCTAGCTCCCCAAATCAGAAACTCTCAGTATAAGGACACCAAAATATGCTCGAAACGAGAGAAAGAAACCAATGAAAATTCCCTTCCCAAATCAAGTCAGAAACTGAAGGCAGGAAATCTCAATAAGGCTTCAAAAGATGAAAAGAAACCAAAACAAAAACGCAAAACAAAATCAATGGAAAAACAAAATGTTTTTGAGATTTTTGAATCTTATAAAAGAAAAATTCAAATAGACCAAGAAAACTATCCAGTCACCAAGCCAAACAAACTCCGAATTTCAAGTAAAAACTTCAACAAAATTCTCCAAATCTTATAGTGCCAATCAGTAGCAAGATTTATACGAGCAAAAAGGAAGACAAGAAACTCAGTAACTCAGCCCAGAAGAATAGCACAATCTTGCAGCAAGAAAAACTTCAAAGACCCAAAAATGACTCTTCAAAAATTGCAACAAGACCTAGTCACATGAAATCAAGAAAACCAACTAAAAAGTAGGCAAAAATCAAAGTGCAAAGCAGAACATAAAGTGAGGAAAGAGCATATGAGCAGAAGCTCTCTGTCCTGATAAAGAAGAACAACCAAGAATCTCCAGAAAGAGATCTTGGTACTTGAACCAAAAATGCAAGCACTAAAAAACAAGATTTGCCAAATAATCCAGTCTTCAACCAAACAAGAGAGAAAAAGACCAATAACCACTATCAACACAATCTAAAGACTATAAGGACACTGCAGAAACAGGTCTCCACAGGCAGAAAAGACTAAAAAGTCAAGAAATCAAAAATTTCAAAATTTTCCCAGGCATACGCTACTTATCAGCTTTTCAACAAGCGTGCATACGCGCCTGTGTCAAAGGAAACCCGCGTATACGCGACTTCCTTTAACAAAAACTGCGTGTATACATGACTGTGTGTAGAAAAACTCGCGTATGGAAAGGTAACTAATGAAAAACAAAAATGATCAAGCCTGGATAAAGAACCAGGTCTTTAGTCTGACTGAGAAAAAGCTAACTAGACTAGAAATAATGATTAAAACTATTGGAAACCTTTAAAGCAGCTGAAACCACCCAACAGGGGAATAACAAAAATGCGATCCCCAGTGGAGTCGCCAGTTCTGTTTCGGGAAATAACTCCCTAGAGGTCGTTGGGTCAAAACCTCCACAGATCAGGGCATGCTATTCAAGAAGGACTCACACAACCACACTTGTACGCTAAAAACTAGATAACATCGATAGTAGAACTCACCCGTAATCCTACGTTTGATGTAGATCCCGCGGGGTCCAAACCCCCAGCAACCCTTCTTCCTCCTCAACCTGAAAACCAAGAAGAAACGTGCATGGAAATCTAGTTGTACAACATATATTTAGCCTAAATGTCAGTGAAATCCATGTGAAACATCATATAAACAATAATAAATGCTTAAATAATAATCTTTTCACATATGCAAGCAGATATTAACACGTGAATTTAGGAACAAGATGGTTCTTCTTCATTACGAACAGCATGTACAGTAATAAAAAGTGGAGAGATCACCTGAATCCTTCCACGATCTTCGAACAGACCGTCGTCTGGATCCGTCCCGCCCTTGCCTCGCTAGGATACTTTCAAGACTTGTGCACACGAGATGACATATAAACTGATGAACATCTCCAGGAAACAAGGGTTTCCTGTAAAAATCTGGGAAGTGCAGGAGGCATGGGAAATCAGACTTGAATTGGGCTCCAACAGAGTATAATGTCTATAATTTTTTCTCTCTCCCTTAGGCCATGCATATGAGGGGCTTTTATACTCCCTCAAAGTAGTTTCAATCAGTTGGAAACAGTTGGCCACGGGCTGGGGTGGTTGAATTACTGGAATAACCATCAACCCAGCCTCGAAAATAGGGAATTATATATATATTTTTAATGATTTTAATGGCATACGCAGAAAATTATATATGGACTCACGTATACACGCGGAAAAGTCTGGGCATACCCGCGTATGGGATTTTAAACACTATTTTTTATGAACTTTTATCCAAGTCTGTGGGAATGGGTGCCCAAGGCCAAAAAGACAATCATGAATCACATGACGGTGAGAAATTATGCTATAACACTTATCTTTAATTATCAATTTATTGTAGCCCATCCTTAGATCAATTTTCGAAAAGAATGTTACTCCTCTAACTTGATCAAATAGATCATCTATCCTAGGTAGAGGATATTTTTTCCTTATTGTTAGTTTATTCAATTGATGATAATCTATGCACATTCTGAAAGTGTCATCTTTATTTTTCACAAAGAGTACCAGTGCTCTAGAAGGGGATACACTTGGTGTTATGTAACCTCTATATAGCAACTCTTGTAGTTTCATCTTCAACTCCATCAATTCTGGGGTACTCATTCTATATGGGGCTCTAGAAACTGGTGTTGCTCCTAGTATTAAGTCAATTGAGAAGTCAATTTCTCTCTTAGGGGGCATCTGAGGAATTTCATCTGGAAACACATCCTTGAACTCTCTCATAACTGGTAGTGTTTCTACAATATTTTCTTCAGGTTGTTGTCCAAATTCTTCTACATGTATAGAATATACTTGGAAACCTTTTCTTGCAGTTATTTTCAATTGAAGTGCTGAAATTTGTCTCACAGATATGGGCTTGGGTTTGCCTTTCACTATCACAGGTCTTCCCTCCCCATTTATGCAGTGTATTGTTTTATCTAAGTAGTTCAAAATGGCTTTTTGTTTTTCTAACCAGTCTATTCCTCCCAATACATCATAGGACCCTAAAGGCAGAATATTCAAGTTCAGTTTAGTTTTGTACCCATTCAGATTTATAGCTATCTGGGGTAGTTTATGAGTCACTTTCCTTTTTGTCCCAGTAGCTAATTGAACTAACAATGACTGCTGAAATTTTTCTGACTTTAATTTTCATTTTTCTACCATTTGAGGACTTATATAATTTAAATATGCACCTGGATCTATTAAAATAGAAACAGTTTGTTCAAAAATCATACCTTCTACTTTGACCATATTAGAGTAGTGTTCAGCTTGACGATCTTCCAGGGTAGCACTTATTTTAGGAATTTTTCTTCCCACATCATTTACAATAGTTGCTTCTGTTAGTACTTGCATGGTCTGAATATTTCTGTGGGGACAATCTCTCAATAATTGAGGTTCTCCACAACCCAGCACTTTAGAGGTTCTCTCATTTTAACAATTCCTTCTCTCTTATTATTTCCATCAATCTGTTTGAACCATATTTTTGATTGAGTTGGGTGATTTTCTCGAGTTTTTGTGAACTTCTTTCTGTGGTGATTTCTCCCAAAGTTCTTTAGGTAAGCTAGTTTTTCCCTTTTCCCACTAGAGTCACCCTTCTCTTTGTTCTGCCAATTCTTTTCTTGTTCATTTATGCCTTTAAACTTCTGGTAACACAGTCTCGCTTTGCTCACCACTTCATCCATGATCTTGGGATTATCAAATTGTATCTTATCCTTGTATATAGTAGGTAGGAAGTTTAAGAAATGTTGTACCTTTTCCTTCTCTTCCCTTCTAGAAGGTACATAGCGAAGCAGGTTGTTGAATTTAGTTACAAACTCATCAATGGTAAGTTGTCCCAACCTAAGTTCATGAAAATCTTTTGCTTTATCATCATAATAGCGTTCATTCAGGTATATATGTTTGAATTTTGATTTGGAAATCATCCCAAGTGACAGTTTTTTCGTCTATGACATGAACCATTTTAGTTTCTTCCCACCACAAGGTAGCATTTTCTTGCAATTGATAGATAGCTAGCCTAGCTCTCAAATTACTTTCATATTCGTAAACCTAAAATTACTTTATCATGTTTAGAAGCCAAGCTTCTACATCTTCCTTCTTCTCTCCATCATAGGAGGGGGGCTTGATTTTCTGGAATTCACCCTGTAATTCCTTATTCCTCCTAGACTATTGTCTAGAGGCATCATCTTCCTCAGACTCTTCTGAGTGATTTATAGTTCCCCTTCTCCTTTTTCCAGAACCTTCACCTTCGTGACTGTCCAGGAGGTCAATTGTCTTATTAACATGTCTTTCTCTTCACTGTCTAAAGATAGCCTTTCATTGTGGTTTTTTAGTTGCATTATTTCTCTTTGCATTTGATGCATCATAGCCATCAATGGAGCATTTGGATTTGCTAGGTTTTATCCACTACCCAGATCCACATACAACTCATCCCCTTCACTCCTAGTTTTTAAGTGTATGCTTTAGTATTGTTTCATTGTACATAAAATTGAACATTAGTGAAAATTAAATTTAACACAAATTTACAGCAAAAAAAAATTCTCTGGTCTGAGCACACATTATTGCCCAATGTTTTAACATGGGCTCCGATACCATTTGTAACATATCCAACTATTCAGTTTTTTTTTTCTTATATATATATATATATAGATAGTGCTAACGCTAATTTGATTGCCACGATTCTACATGTAACCACTTATAATTTTATTCAACTTCTTTCTTTCAAGCCTAATCCTCTAATAGTTTTAACTTCTACTACCTTGTAGTAACTTACTGAGGTGGTACTATTAGGATGCATTCATAACCCACTAGCACTTAGAATTAAGTATCTCTATAACATACTTGCACTTGTTATATGGATAATTTACAATTTCTCAATTTATTAAAATTAATCCATAATTACCTCTTTACTTACCATATATAGTATTTGGCTTTAGTTTTAAGAATTACCATACATGCATTGGAATTAAATCAAAACCACTTTGAATTAATTATTCTCAAAGGTTCTCAACTACGTATACACAAATTCGAATTATATATATATATATATATATATATATTCTTTAATCCCATACTCTCCTATCATTTCTTTCCACAATAGATAGGTTATGAGAATCATGTATAATGTTTTCCTATCCGCATTGAGTTTAGACTTATATGCATATATATATATATATATATATATATATATATATATATATATATATATATATATATATATATATATATATATCACGCTATGCTTAAGTTCTTCTATTTCCAATTATATATAATAAGACATACGTCTATGCCCCACCGTACATAATTGCATAACATTTCGTAAATTTTCAACCATTCCCCAACTTAATATATATATTTCACGAGGTTGAAAACATAAGTATATGTGACTACGATTAAATTATTATGAATCTAATTTATTACATTAAACTTTCGTTGGACACCAAATATATACTTATTACCATTTCTTATGAACTGTAAGTGATATTCCATATTGCCAGATCGCCATTATACGTATTTGCATTCAATTCGAACTCTTATGAATTGTTTAGTATCATAAGGTTTTCACTGTCCATGAACCATATCTATATAAACTTATTTTATACACTATGAAACCTTAAGTAAAAATACACCAGTACTCACCACATGGATTTATTAATTCTGTTGACAGATATGATACGAAGTTAAAAGTTACGAGAGGGCATAGTTATATGTTTATTAATTGTTGAAACGATTATGACGTATAGCAGTACGCCAACCCTAGATTTGAATCTCTCACGATTCTATGGCATTAATATGTATCTACAATTTCACATGGCACCCTTCATCCAGTTTCCAATGTATAAATCCAAGGGAAGATCCTAGATCTACTGACACGTGGACGTATTGGATCGATTTCCAATTTACGGTGTAGTCTGTATAAATCGTTTTGTTTTTGGTTGAAGCATTTCCTTTTTACTTTCAATGTTTGCCAAGTTACAGTGGTCTCTACGACAATTTTTTTCTTTGAACAATGTCTTGATGCTGAGAGGCTAAGGGCGAATGGATTTTGTGTGGCAGAACTACTTCTACAATTCTCACAAGTAATTCATTCCTAAGCCTGCGTAAATTTCTATTGTAATTTTTTTCGTAAATTTTGTAGGTTGTTGCCCTCTATTTTACACTGTCATGTTAGCTGCTCATGAACTTAAATTTTTATGCCCAAAATAAAATGGATTACCACGTTCTTTTCCTAATGCATAATTTTGGTAAGAAATAATTGTGCCTTAGTGAAAATCGTAATCTAATTCCTAACAACATTTAGCTTATTTTGTCTTCCTCCCGTAGTCCTTTCGGTAAATCTGAAAGACTCTAGTCTTAGGAAGAATTTTACTACTTTCAGTAGTGAGATATGGACTGTATGTTATTTCATAGTCCTTCTGCAAGTTTCGCTTTCAATGTAACTGTACGTATTGGTTATTCAATCTTCGGTTTTTTCTATTTTAAATTCCCAATACTTAGAAAATTTGCAGAGTTAAGTGAGTGTATGTGAGGCGGAGGTAGACATTTATCTTTGGCTTAACTCTGGAATGGAATTATCTTTCGACTTATAATTTCATAACTCGGTATATATTTTTGTTTTGTTCTTGACTGTGTTGAGTTTTAGATAGGAGACAACGTTGCATCAATTATACGTTGACAACAATTTGTTTGTAAGTGCAAGTGACTGGTGAAGTAGTGTCTTTCTCCTCCGACCATTTCGCTTACCCATCATTTGCAATATCTGTAAGTCTTATTCCTTTACCGCAGGGATTTTTACTTTTCCCTTTCTTTTTGCGGATATACATTTAATTTCATATAAATGGAATTCCATTTCAACTTGTACATTTTTTATTAGGTTTTTAACATTCATGAATACAGGAAAATCGATTTCCTTCCGCATTGTGAAATTACCTATTCATATTATTCTGTGATTTCATTTTTTTAATGTTTTTGGGTTTAAATGTATGGCTGAAGACGTAACGTTATTCTTCAAAGTGAAACTAATGTCCTTTTCCTTTTTTCAGAATGGAAATCAAAGGCTTAACCTCTAAGGTGATTCCTTTATCCTTAGATATAGGGTTTCAATTATCAATTACTATTCTCTTTTACTGTATTTTTTGTTCTTTTTGTTTCACTACTAACTACTAGTTTTATTCTTTTTTTCAGGTACTTAAAAAATCCCCAGTTCGAAAGTTATATACCTCTATTAATCTTTCACATTCCAATTTAATGGGTGAACCTGTTTTTAACTGGGTTGGTCCAATTACTCATTGGACTCTTTACATGCAAATATGCATAAAATTGTCAATGGAATTTACAAATTTATGAAAAGGGGCAATTTCTCTCATTGTATAATTTGGACACATATATTGAGTAATTAACTTGGATAATTTTGTAGACTAAACATTTTCATTTTTCCTATACTTAGTGTATCTCTGTTGGAATAGTTTTCTTAACAGAGTTAATATAAATGAATTCTGAAATAAATACTTTTCTGCTTGATGTACAGTATCTCAGAATTAACAATTCATAGTACTCATTTTAATACAACATATATTTTGGTTTAACTATACTGTTTTATTTCTTCAGTAATAGTTATCTAATAGAATTTACTTAATTATAAAGTAATACTAGACAAATGTATAGAAGAATTTCTAGTTTCCTGTAAGGTACCTAACCTTAGATCTAACCTTATAAGGGTTTTAGACATTTTGAGAGTTGTTCCTCTACAAAGTGATGTGTATACAACAACACATGATAGACTATTTTTATTATAGTCAAAATTCTGTTCAATGTACAGACCTTCCCACTTTATTTCTAATTCATATTAATTCCACAATATGAATATATATTCATATTCAAAATTCATACAGATCTACACCATTTTATTTTCTGAGCAAATCACAACAGAACTAAAACATAATATAAAACAAATCAATTTAACTGTGCATACCACTTAAGGTAGACTAGGTTCCTCCCAACCTTAGAGCTATTTCTCTAGAGCTCACCCTCGAGCAAAGATCCTTTTCTCCAGAAATAGACAACCCTTTGTCTATCCTGAATCAACTTATTTAAGCTTGCTTTCCCCTCTATCTGTTTCCCTTATCTGCGTCTAGTTAATTCATGATACTACTTTCGTGTGTGCCTAGGATTTCCCTTTGTTTCTTCCAAAAAGGTTCTTTTAAATCTAGATTTTCTTCTTTCTAGCTTTATTCTACCTCTTCCCAGTAATTTCCTCTTTACTAGGGAAACTTTTTAGATTTTTATCTCCAATCTAAGTTCAGTATGTAATTTATTTCTTCCAAGGATTTTTTGAAGACTCGGAAAGTCTTACAACCTTATCCATCCTCATGGATTTGGTTTCCAGATCTCTAATCATCATCTAGTATTTGCACATTAATTTCCATTTTATTTTATTAACTTGAAATAATAGAATAATTCCACACAATTGTTTTCCAATGGGGTCCACTGTACCCTTTTGGACTTGTTCAAATGTCTAATAAAAGCATAGCAAACTCGAGATATTACATATGCAAATGGCATTCCTTGAATCTAAAATTCCATTTCCAAAGACTACACATGACTATAAGAAATAAATTCTTTCCTTTGACACAAAGGATATACATACTATTGACAAGATTGATTTGCATAAAAAAGCTCATGAAATGGTATATTCAACTCTAATTAGTTCAGCCATGGAAAAATCCAAGTTTTAAGTTTCATTAAATAATATTCAGTCCCAGCTAAAGATGGAAAACATATCATCTTTGGTAAAGCATATTAAGATAAAGTATTTGGAGGATTTAGTAATTAAATTGGGATATGATCCCAACAATGTTAAAGTTGTTGAGGAGATGATTAAGAGGAAAAATGTTGACATTCAAGGATTAAGGAAATAATTGACACTCCCTACCACCAAAGATCCTCATGCTCAAGAAATTTGTGAATTAGAGAAGGAAAAAGAGAATATGTTCAAAATTATAATTTAAAAAAATATACAAATACAAAATATGCAGACAAAATTATAGATTTTGTTAAAGGAGAAATAACAACAAGAAAATCAAGCAACAATTATTCCTTTGGCGGTAAATCCAATTGCAGGTAGTTTAACAGAAAGAGTTTCTACTTCAGCAACTGTAACAACCCTTGTAAAAATACATGTAAAAATATATATAAGACCACGGTGATGGGATACGTAGAAGCTGAATGGTGGGCATAAAATCCTAGTGGGTGTTCAATTCGGTTATTACGGCTAAGGAAATTGGAAAAGGAAAAGGAAAATGATTTGCAAAGGCATGAGGCATTAATTGGCATTTTTTTTATGAAAATAATGGGAATTAGGAGGAAAGGAAGGTGAAAGGTCACAGGTTGCATGTGAGGAGGAAATTGAAGGAAAATAATGGAAAATGAAGAAATTAGAGGCCTCATTAATAAAAAGGCTTCTGAGGATTAGTGGGAAAGTCTTGGTCCATTCATTTTTGGATTTCTCATTATTCTCTCTATCTCTCATACTCTTGAGCACTTAGTATATTATTGGAGCACTCTTGTAGAGTGTGGAATAGTTGGAGATTTGTATCAAGAAATCAAAGGAAAAGAAGGAAAGTGAAAGAGGACATAAGGATCAACATCTATAACATATTATGAGTGCAGGTACCAAGTTCCATGTGTGTTTTCCTCAATACTTTTGGCATGCATGGGTATGCATGTGGATTTTCCTAGCCTTGTCATTTCCTGCATAGCCATGGTGATTGTGGGTTTATTTCAATTGATTATTTTTTGGTTGGTTCTCATGATTACTTTAGCTATTGGGCTGAGTTATTAGTTCCTAGAAGTATTGGTTGTGTTATCACCAAAAAAAAAAACTAAAAAACATCATTGTGTCAAGCTTGTTTTTGGTCATGGTTCAAAATTGGGTTTAGAAGTCAATTTAGGATTTGATCAAGAGTAAGTTTTAGTTTTTTATATTTTAAAGCCCATCCTTAAGTTATGATAAAGTCTTCTTTGAAGTCCCTTCATGTCAAATATCCATAATTTTCGTTTTTGGGTCATTTCTTTGGTGAAAATGTGAAGCTGGGTTACACTTTTTGCCCTTTTGTGAGAAAAAATTATCATTTTTTTCGGTTCTTCAACTTTCTACAAACTATAACAATTTTTCTGTGTAGAATTTCATTTTGCGATAAAAATAAAAGTTGTGAGAAATTTTGTTAGATTTCTATTAATTATTTTTTGAAATTTTTTTAAGCAGATTTGATATGTCCACTTAGCGTTTCTTTGAGTGTGTGTTTCTTAACAATCAAAGGATTCATAAGAAGTCATGTTATGACGCAATGTTGTATTCATTGAAAATTTGTGTTTTTGAAAAAACAAAATGTGTTACAACAATCTAGACAAAGTCTACTTTGTTTTCATCATATTTACAAAGCCAATGGATGCATATCATAATTACTAGAATTTTTTGAACTGGTCCAATACGAAAAACTGCGTATTTTGGATATGTTTCGCGTCGCAAGAAATTTCTTAACATATAAGTTATAAACTAAAAATCTAAAAGCCACCCATTAGAGACGACGGACCAATGTAATGCCCCATAATTTTTTCAATTTTTTTTACAATGCATTTTGGGAGATACAAAATTTTGATTTCACTGAATCACAATGACCCTCAGAAATTGTTTGCACCCATTTTATTAGAAAAATAATTAAAATTATTAAACGTTTATGAAATTCCATAAAAGTTATATTTCCTGAAATTAGATTCAATTATGAAAATGCTTGTCTTGGTTCCGACAGTTAATTAACAACCTTTCATGGAGTTTAATCAGTCCAAAGTTGCAGAACCGTATTCAGAGCCTAGTTTTTGCGTAATTGATGACGCGTTAGTTCGGCCGAACTTTTAGTAAAGTTCGGCCGAACTATGTTTTCCGCTTAAGACTCGTTAAATCTAACGTCTTAATAGTTCGGCCGAAATTTTGATCAAAATTTCGGCCGAACCATTGTATAACTCTCCGTCGGCCGGAGACTTTTGCGGAGCCCCATACTAAAACACATTCCGCGTCAATATAAATTGCCACGAAATGATTCACAATTTTCGCACATTTCGCACACTTCTTCTCATTTTACAAAGATCTTGGTTTGGGTTCAAAAAATTTTCTTCAAAGTTTGGATTTAAGAGCATTTCTTGGTTGATTTTACAATTTTGGGTTTAAAGAATTTTTTTGGAGGACATTTCTTAGAGGCGGCGTGATTTTGGCAAAAATTGTAAAAAATTTCTTGGACGTACATTCAAAAGACATTTCTTGGAGGTATGTACGTGTTTTGAGTTGAAGTAAATATTTTGAGCTTCGTTTCATTTTTATAAGACATTTTTCTCTCGAATTTTTTAAAGTGTTTTGGATTGGAATATGTATTTTTCGCAAAAAATTTACACTGAATTTTTTTAAATTAAATCTTTTGTAATATTTTTTGTAATTGAGTTATTGTCCAATTTTTTGAAGGAAATTTTTTGAACTTCATACCCTATTATCATGGGAAATCGAAGAACTTGTGCGAGAAAATATGATCGAAAAAGAGACCCCGAGGCACGTAGAGAAGAGACTAGACAATCTCGCAAAAGAAAGTTAGAAGCCCTCTCAAATATTGAAGAGGAAAATCAACCTCAAGCATAAATTGAAGCAGGTATGTAAATGTAAATATTATGATCTATTGATATATTTAAAATTTTCCTTATGTAAAATGTGAAGCTTAATTTTTATTTGATGAACTAATTTGAAAAATATTTTGTTTAATGTAAACAAACAGAAATATTCCTCAAAATATTGAAGAAGAAAATCAACCTCAAGCAGAAATTGAAGCAGGTATGTAAATGTAAATATTATGATCTATTGATATATTTAAAATTTTCCTAATGTAAAATGTGAAGCTTAATTTTTATTTCATGAACTAGTTTGAAAAATATTTTGTTTAATGTAAACAGACAGAGATATTCCTCAAAATATTGAAGAAGAAAATCAACCTCAAGCAGAAATTGAAGCAGGTATGTAAATGTAAATATTATGATCTATTGATATATTTAAAATTTTTCTAATGTAAAATGTGAAGCTTAATTTTTATTTGATGAACTAATTTGAAAAATATTTTGTTTAATGTAAACAGACAGAGATATTCCTCAAAATATTGAAGAAGAAAATCAACCTCAAGCAGAAATTGAAGCGGGTATGTAAATGTATATATTATGATCTATTGATATATTTAAAATTTTCCTAATATTTATTGACATATTTATTAATTTAGTGATTTATTGAATATGTACTATTTTTTCGAATATGTACGGATGAAATCACTATCGATAATGAGATGTTAGAAAATGTTGACACTCACACATATGGAGATAAAAAACCTGACCATGTTATACGATATCGTGTCAACCACATTTTTGAAAAGTATTTCTTAAATGAGCGAGTGACAGTGCAGGCTCAAATGTTGAAAGGTCTCCTATCATCAAGGAAATTAAAAGAAGCGACGACACTATTGGGTATTCGAAAATCAACCAAAGATAAAAAAAATGAAGGAAGAGGTGATAAAAAATATGAGTAGTGCTATAAATTCAATTAAGAGATCTAGATATAAAGATGTTTCAAATGTACGTAGAGGAATACAGATGGCAATGGTTTCACCAAGTACTCAAGAGAATCATTTGATAACATCTATGGCACGAGCACTGGGAACCTCGCGAAAAAATCTGCACAAACATCGAAAATTTCGACTGCAAATAGATGTAAATGATGAACTCGCTTGTTGGAGAGCTATTTGTAGGCAACCATACAAAGATAGACTTGGAGAAAATGTTAAAAAAATAATATATGAATATTGGAAGAACAATTCACGTGTTTCACCAACTGCAAGGCATGTGATGCGAAGAAGAATAACATGAAACCAGTACCAAGAACATGAAAAACATTTCTTGGAAACCACTCAGATAGAGTTACTCAACAATTTCAAAGAAGAGAATCGTCAAATTCTTGTTTCACTCAGTGCTTTTGTTCAACAAAAACCATGGTATGTAAAACCTATCACCGTACGCGACACTTGTTGTTGCCGTTATCATGTGGAATTTGAGTTATATTATGACACATTCCTTGATTTCGGTAGAACAATATGGAAGGATTCACCTCCTCCTTCCACTATCCGTGAATTCATATCTCAAATTCTATGTGAAAGAGAAAGCGATGAACTATTTTACAAAAAGAAATGTGTTGGTGGTAAAAAATGCGATGATTGTGGAAATTTGACTAAATTTCAAAACAAATATCATATTGATATAAATGATCAATCATTTTCCAACATGAAATTGAAATGGAAGAGATATGAATATATCGATACATCGATTCAAGGTGAAAATAGTGTTAAAAGAATTGAATTACTAGAAGACAAAAATTTTGTGATAGATTTTTTGAGAAAGTTTGAGGCAAAAATTTACAAATACACCAAGAATTCCCATAGAGCTCGATGGAAAAAATTGCAATTAAAAAAATCTCGTGAATTTTTTCCACCAAGGACCATTTTGTCAGTGATTGATTTTGCAGAAAACTACACATTTGTTCCACAAAAAGAAATTCAGAGTGAATACTATCATTCTGACCAAGTCTCCATGTTCATCCATATTCTATATAGACATGCTGAAAAAAATGTCGATCATATAGAAAGCACGAGTGAAAATCGACATATCATTAAATAATATCACTTTTATATCAGTGACGATCGTACACATGATACATGTTTTGTACAACATTGTTTTGGAAAAATTTATGATTCATTGAAAAATCATGGAATAACATTCAATGAACATTGGATATGGTCAGACGGATGCGCAGGTCAATTCAAATCTGCACGATCATTCTTTTGGTTGTGTTGTCTTCATAATAAAACCTGCATTAAACATTGTTGGAATTTCTTCGAGACTGGCCATGGAAAAGGAGAACATGACGGTGCAGGAGCATGCATAAAACGAGTACTTCGAAGATATCAAATGAACCACTCTGCACACCGACTTGTGAACGCTGAAGAAGTTGTTCAATGGTGCATCGCTGCTCTAAGCCATGAGAAAACCCATCAAGAGAAGTGCGAAGGTACATTTAATTTAATTTATATTGGAAATCTAATTTTAAACATTGTACATTTATCATGCAATGATTATTTTTAATTGTATTTTGATATCATATTTACAAATTATTTTTCTAATTTTCCATATAAAGGTTTTTCTGGCATATTGGAATCGAAGACGTAGATAGATCAATTGGAAATGACATTGAAACAATAAAAGGGACTCGAAAATTGCATTCAATTCAAAAAAAGTTGTCCAAAAATGTGTTTGCATTGGATAAAAGAAAATATTCTTGTTTTTGTGATGTTTGCATAGACAACACAAAATCCAATGACGTTTGTGAAAACAAAATGTATGTGAACGATTGGAAACATACAGAGCTAAATACAAAGGGAAAAATGTCTGTTGCAATGTTTGAAGAAATGTAATTAGAGGAAACTACAATATCATCCGATGGTGATCGAGTTTCTGATCTTGTTAGAAAAGGTAACATTTGAATTACTTTCTAATGATTTAAAGATCTAGAAATAAATTTAAATATGCATAATTTTGTTAAATTTATTTTATTGTGCAGGAGATGTTTTTGCTGTAATTGCACCTATTGATAATGATGAAAATGTGAAGTATTATTTGATGCGTTGCACTGAACGAAAAATGAAATTATTACAAGACTATAATGATCACGGATTTCAGTATGACAGAGGGTCTATTATACTGAAAGGTTATTTTTTCAAACAAACTCATCAAAGTGGAGACTTTGTTTTCTTTGAAGACTATGAACCCGATTCCATAAGTTGTCAATATAGTCACTTGGTGTGTGCAGCACACATAAAGTTGATAGAAGTTCAATCAAAGAAAAAATCGAAAATTAAGAAATGGGAAAATGTCAAAATCTGATCATGAATGGATTATTGAAGATGACATTCCATTGAAATTTTTTTGATTGAATTTCCCAAAAATTTATTCTCTTTGGATTAAATATGTTTTAGAACTTCCAGTACTCAACTAAAAATTGAGCTACTTATGTTATTTGTGCAAGTGTTTGCACATGTATAAATTGTTTTGGTACATGCACGTGCTCTAGTATCAACTGAAAATAGCTTTTCTATACATGTGCATTGATGAAAAATGTTATATATATATATATATATATATATATATATATATATATATATGTTCTAGAATGAAATTAATTGTTCTAGTAGTTTTACTATGTGCATTGATGAAAAATGATTCACGTACTCAATATATATGTTCTAGAATGCAATTAACTAGAACTAGTTTTTCTATGTGCATTAATGAAAAACTAGTTGGATTTTCTGGTAAAAAGTATCCACAATGTAAATAAGTCATCCTCAGTATAGTTTTGTACAAAGATTCCTTTCAGACAAGAGACTTAGAGCATTTCTTCGACTTTTGGTGGGATTTGACCCACATCTCTATTCCTGATTGAAAATCCAGTACAAAATTTTTTTTTCCAATGGTCGGATATGTTCAATGTGCATTGATGAAAAATGTTACTTACATATTGAATATATATGTTCTAGAATGAAACTAATTGTTCAAGTAGTTTTACTATGTGCATTGATGAAAAATGATTTAAATGTACTCAATATATATGTTCTATAATGTAATTTTAACTGAAAGTATTTTTTCTATGTGCATTGATGAAAAATGTTGCACGTATTGGATATATACATGAACTGAATGTGCCCAATTTTTCTTGTGAGCTTTTCTGGTAAAAATTATCCATGCAATGTAAATAAATTATCCACAATATAGTTTTGTATGAAGATTCCTTTTAGACAAGAGACTCGGAGCACTTCTACGACTTTTGGTGGGATTTGACCCACATCTCTATTCCCGATTGAAAATCTAGTACAAAATGTTTACGTCCAATGGTCGGATATGTTCTATGTTCTAGAATACAATTAAGCCGAATGTCATCAATTTACCAAATTATAAATTAACAAGGCTACCTATTTGAGTGCATTAATGACATTGACCCAAATTCAACAAACATATATGTACTTCTTATATTTCCAATCAAAATTAAAGGATAATTTACATATATCTACTTCTTTAAACTCTTTTTTCAATTAGAACTCAATTGATACATGCTTGAGTTGCATTGAAAAGCTATGTTCTTTCCTATTGGAAATTTTTTCTCACTCAAACAAGACTATGTAGAGATCAAAGAAATCTTAAGATGCCAAATGTACTTCAACCATCCAAAACTTGAGTTTTAAAAACTTTTGATTAAATCAAAACAATACAAGTCACATAGGAGTCTTATATCTAAGCCAAATGTAGATTGAAACCATTCAAAACTTAGATCAAAACATTTAACATTATATCAAAACATTTAACATTTAACATTAAATCAAAATTAAAAGGATTTACATATAACTACTTCTTTACTCTTTTTGATTAAATCAAAACAATACTTCACATGGGAGTCTTCCATCTAGGTCAAATGTAGATTGAAACCATCCAAAACTTAAATCAAAACATTTAACATGTTATATCTTGAAACATTTAACATTTAACATTAAATCAAAATTAAAGGGATTTACATATAACTACTTTAATCTTTTTGAATATATCAAAACAATACTTCAAGCAGGAGTATCTTCCATCTAGGCCAAATGTAGATTGAAACCATCCAAAACTTAGATCAAAACATTTAACATTTAACATTAAATCAAAATTAAAGGGATTTACATATACAAGCTTGCTTCTTTACTCTTTTTGATTCAATCAAAACAATACTTCACATGGGAGTCTTCCATCTAGGCCAAATGTAGATTGAAACCATCCAAAACTTAGATCAAAACATTTAACATTATATCAAAAAAATTTGAAATTTAACATTAAATCAAAATTAAGGATTTACATATATATAAGCTGTAATGAACATAATTTACATAGCGAGACCCGTCTCCTGGGTTGCTAACTAGCCAACACCCGGAGAGGGGTCGAATCAAAAACGAGAAAAGGGAGCTGCCCATAAGCTTAGGAAAAAAGCTAAAGAGGACTTGACATCGGGCTAGCTATCGATGTGTGTAGGAGGATTCTCCTCTACAATCGGACAACCATAGTCCTTAAGATCACCATCTACTCCCTTGGAGTCTTTGGGAGGAGTTGTCGTCGCTTGCGCCATCGCTTTGGAGCTCGTCGAGTCGGATTTGGTTGGAAGAGATGTCGACTTCATGGTGTCCGGGGCTGATGGGTTGGGATGGTGGACTTTCTCCATCGCTTCTTGGAACTAGAAGCACCTTCATCTGCGGCTCCTCCCTGAAAAGAGATCGAAATGGTCGCCGTAGTTCGTGGTGCGACAATGAGCGTTGGTGAAGTGAAATTTTGCTTCATTGCTTGCTTTGGAGGAGGGTGGCTACAGTGTCATGGATGGAAGAACGAGCCTCCTGCCCCCTCCATCCCTACCCCCCACCTCCCCCTTTCTACAACGCATCCATTGTCTACGCATGGGGTCTTCCATAGGCCAAATGTAGATTGAAACCATCAAAAACTTAGATCAAAAAATTTAACATTATATCAAAACATTTAAAACATTTAACATTAAATCAAAATTAAAGGTATTTACATTTAAAACATTTAACATTAAATCAAAATTAAATGGATTTACATTAAATGTAGATTAAAATGGTATCCAAAACTTAGTTTTAAAAAACTTTTTGATTATATCAAAACATTACTTGACATGCCATCCAATTGTAGTTCAGTTATCCAATAAAAACATTTAATATTATATCACATGTGCCAATTGTAGATTGAAACCATCCAAAACTTAAGTTTTAAAAAACTTTTTGATTATATGTCGTGCAACATTACTTCACATGCCATGCCAATTATAGTTCAACTATCCAATAGAAACATTTAACATTATACCACATGTGCCAAATGTAGATTGAAACCATCCAAAACTTAAGTTTTTAAAAACTTTTTGATTATATATCGTGCAACATTAAAACATTAAACATTTAAAACATTCAATGTCACATGCGAAATGTAGATTGAAACCATCCAAAACTTGAGTTTTAAAAAACTTTTTGATTATATCATACATAACATTACTTCACATGTCATGCCAATTATAGTTCAACTATCAATAAAAACATTTAACATTATATCACATGCCAAATTTATATTGAAACCATCCAAAACTTAACTTTTAATTTAACAAAAAATTATAGATCACAACATTACTTCACATGCCAAATGTACTTCAAGCATCCAAAACTAAAATTTTAAAAACAAAACAAATTATAACACATCATTACATAACATGCCAAATGTAGTTCAGAAGCAAAACAAAACTTAAATTTTAAAAACAAAACAAATTATAACACATTATTACATAACATGCCAAATGTAGTTCAGATGACAACATTAATTTATGGATGACAACATTACTAGTAGTTCAATTATCCAAAACTTAAAAATTTTAAAAACCAAACAAATTATATAACAACATTACTTCACATTCACATGCCAAAAGTACTAAAACCATCCAAAAATTAAAATTTTGGAACAAAACAAATTATATTAACACTGTAATAAAATATTTCCAAAAATTGTAGATCTCACAAGTATCAAACTGTATCAAGTTATATATATATATATATATATATATATATATATATATATATATATGATAATGCATCTAGATAATATATAAAAAAGAAAATTTAAGACTATCTAAATCTTGAAATCAAATCTACTGAGATCATGTGCATCAAATAGAGATGGATCTAGCGTCTTTCCTATCGGGGTCTCAATTTGTGCACTATCATGTGAAGCATGGGAAACTCTACATACACAATGCACATGTACTTGAACATTAAAATTTGATGTTTTAAAAATGGGTGAGAATATATATATAACTTCTTGTAAAAAAATATATATATATAACAAAAAAATCATGCAATACCTCATGAGGTTCCTCTCCATTTGATAACCTTTGTAACAAGTTCCGCCCCCATGGAGAACATCTCGTATCGGTAAACTATCACGAGTATACATGTACAGTATATATATATATATATATATATATATTAAAAAATTTCAAATGAAAATGCACATGTACATATATAAATTTATTTTCAATAATATTAAAAAAAAAGTTAGACAACTTGTTCAAATGGTTGAAATGGTGTGGATGTTCCTATCTCCATCGCTAGAGTCCATGGATTAAAGAAATCTTCTATAGGAACCTAAATTCAAAAAATTTAAAATAACTCAATATATATATATATATATATATATATCTCAATTTTTAATGAAACTTTTTGAGGTGGAATATATATATATATATATATATATATATATATATATATATATATATATATATATATATATATAACTTAAACATAAATTTTAAAAAGTGAAAAATTGTCCATACTTGTGGCTCATCTCTAAGGAAGTAGAAAGGTACACCTCCCAAGAAAGAAGAAAGGTACCGCCATCCCAAAAACATCGGACGGAATCAGAATATGTTAAATTTTTTTATCATTATATATACATACATGTACATGTGTGCACAATTATTTATTTTAAAATATCACTTAAAAAACACTAACATTTGCCAACATATCTTGATGGTGAGACCCATATGCATTGTTTGAACTAGAGGTCCTGAACGTGATATTAACATTTTCGTCATTCATCATGTGTGACAACTGCAAATGGTGTTTTAACATATAATAATACATCTTTTTTAGATTAATGTACATACAAATAAATGTATACATGTACATACACATGTATTTATTACAAGTTGTACACATGTATACATGTTAAAATAATTGAACCCTAAGGTCATTAACACATACAGTTCTCGTGCCCTCTTCCTCATGAAGAATTAGGTCTTGAAAACTATTGCGACAATTTTTTGCATATATTCGGAGATCTTCAACATTCATGTTGTCAATCTCTTCATCTGTACAATACACAAAATTGGCACGTGCATTTTCACGTGCTCTTTGTCGATTTAGAAAAACATCGACTCCACCCAATCCATTGTAAACATTGTCGGTCATGACATCCCTTGCTTCTCGACTTATTTGAGAAGTCGCATCCATCTCTGACTGCAGAGTTTCGACCCGAAAAGGTCGACTCACCAATGGCGGCTTAGGGTGAGGCAACTCCACATCTTGCTTAGCGCCCTTACGGTCATACAATCGACCTTTCCCCAGACCAACAAATTCTGACGGAAGGTCATTGTAGTTGGGTTTCATATCCAAAAAAAATTATGTGTAAAACAATTGTGCAAAATAAACAGGAACCTCGTCGTTCCATGAGAGCCTTCCAAAGGCCGCAAGGTGCCTATCATACAAATAGTGAGCTATATTTGGGTGCTTAAAATATTTCACCTTCAACATTTTCCTTTTTGGCCCTTCCTTGAAATTAAACATTGACTTCACCATATCTTTTGTAACTCTTTGTTTTACATCCTCCCATTTATCTGGACCCATTACTATTTCCTTTCTCTTTCTCATCACTTCTACAAATGTATCAGTCGTTGGCCCAAGAGTTTTGTACACATTTACAAGTTCACCCAATGAATGTGTAACTATTTCGAGGCTTTTTCGACTCTTAGCAGGTAGAGTCAAAGTCGGGCGAATATGTGAAGCTGGGTTACACTTTTGTGAGAATCGGGGGCAGAATTTTTTTTTTCGGCAATAGTTCGGCCGAACTTTGTGAGAAAGTTCAGTCAAAATCGTTCTTCCGTCTAGATTGATGACACACTGACGGCGTGGGCAAACAAATTTTTTTCTAGAGATGGGAAAAGCGGCAACAAAATTTCGGCTGAACTTTTAATTCGGCCGAACTTTTACTCTTAAAATAGTTCGGCCGAACTACTTCTTATAAATATATTGCCCACGAAGTTCATTTGTTTCCCGTGTCTGTGTTTCATTATTTCTTCGCGCAATTTTCTGTTGCTGTTCTGTTCGATGATCTGTTTTTTTCCCGCGTCTGTGTTTCTTAGCATTGTTTCTTCGCGCGATTTTCTGTTGCTGTTCTATTCGGTGATCTGTTTGTTTCCCGCGTCTGTGTTTCTTAGCATTGTTTCTTCGCGTTATTTTATGTTGCTGTTCTATTTGGTGATCTGTTGCGGCGCTACTGCTGGTCGGGGGCTGCTTCCGTTCGCTTTGTTGGTGATTATCTTCGGTGACGTTAAGCAAGCGAACTACTAGGTAATTCTCCTCCTCCTCTGCACCTTTATCAATGGATTCACATGAAATCTGCATGAATTATTCATTACCAATTATGGTGACAATCACCAAGTTCCATTTAGTACTAATGAAGCCTAGTGCATGTCATGCCAAGTCCAAAATGTTCTTTTTTTTCATATAAATTGTTTTCGACAACTTTGGTATCACTAATGTCTTGCTTGTTAGAAATAGAAGTAGGCAAGTAGGGGGATAGAATTAGGCTTGGCACATACCTAAAATACGCAATAAACATGTTAATTGAGTCAATCGGAAGTGCCACTACCATTAAGGAAGAACTCCCATTCCTGCTCTCCTATTCTTTATTTTACCTCGGAGGATCTTCCATGTAGCTTTGATTATTTGGTTTATGGTAGGTGGACTTGTCGATGGTAAATTATCTTCAAGGATATTCTTTCTTAATTGCCTTAGTGATAGAAAAATCATTTAAGAGGTTTAGACCTCACCTGTTAACCCCATTACTATAGTTGGTGCTCTGCTACTTACCCCAGTTATTACCTTATGACCTGCTTTCTCGAGTGCTTGCCTACACAAGGAAGGCTAGGGGAATAGGACTAGATTTTATACAATTATGGATATGGGAGACGTAGAACATGAATAACCAAACTAAGGTGGCAGGACCCATTATAACCCCAACAATAAGCGATAACTTGATAGGCCTCGTGAGCACTACACGCCACCCTTTCTCTCACGAATTTACGTTGGATGCCTAAGTTAGTCCCACATATTTGAGGGCACTATTGAAAAAATAACCTTATTAAAATGAAAAAACCTCTTTGAAACATAAAATTTCCAATTTTTGACCTCTCTTGAATCACAGGTTCCCGGGAACAGCTGCTTCTCAGTCTCCTCTTCCAGTTCTCCACCACTTGGTGGCTGCCACCTTGCTAGCAGAAGCCTCACTGGACTGTTGTGCACTCTTTTTATGATCGGTGTTTCCATGCAAGCCCACCTCTTTTGCAGCCCCGAATTGCACTCCACTTCCCTTCCACGTGTAAGAAGTAACCCTGGGCTTCAGGAGTCCATTAGATTTGGGGGTTCACTTGCGTATATAGGGATTTCCTTTTCTATGTTAACTTTGGACTCTTACTGCAAATGCACCTTTTGGAATTCTTGTTTTTAATTTGATTTGATTGGTGTCATGTAGAAGTTTTGTCTTTACAACCAAGTGGGAACGAGAAACCCCAAAATTCCAAACAAAGCATCTATGTTGTTAATTATGCTTTAAATTTCATTACCTTTTGCTGTAAGGTTTATGTTGAATTTCTGGTAGTATGATATGCATTTGGTTGCTGCAGTTGTTACTATTCCTGTGGATCCATCAATTTCATCCGCTCTAGCTGATTCTCGCCTTTTGCATGGAATTTTACCACCATTGTTAAGCTTATGCCATTACTAAGCCTTCTCTCGGTTCCTCAACCCTGGAATGATTGAACTAGAATGATCTACTGCTGTAATGTGACTACATATTGTCTTTTATATTGTTTTAATGTATTTCTGTCTGAGACATAATCTGATCTTTTGTAATGTGGTCCTACATATTGTCTTTTATACTGCTATAATGTATTTCTGTAATGTATTTCTGTATGAGACAGAATCTGATCTTTTATAATTGATAACCTGTTATGGGTATATCAGGAGGATTTTGTATATGAACTGTTATCAATATATGAAACAGGGTTTTTTCTCCTTTGAAAAAAGATTTTAAATCATTCTAAATTCACATATGTTAAGTGTTGTCACTGTTTCACTTCCGATATTATGTTTCTTACCTTGATGAACATGTGGAACTCTGCTGGGAGGCCTCTCTGTTTTTTGACTCTTTACTCATACTGTCAAAGGCTGTTATATGTCATATGGGCTAGACTGTATAGTTATTAGACTACATATCTTCATATATAAATTGCAAATAGTATGATGGAAACCAAACATAATAATGTATTAGGACATCACAACTTGCTAATTAGTTATTAGACTACATATCTTCATATAGAACTTGCAAATAGCATGATGGAAATGTGAACGTGCAAATAGTATGATGGAAATGTGGATCTCATGACTCTTCATGATTAATGTTTCTAGAAACCAAACATAATAATGTATTAGGACATGCTCCTTTAACTTGCAAATAGTATTGTTGAAATGTGGATCTCATGACTCTTCATGATTAATGCTTCTAGAAACCAAACATAATTTAATGTATAAGGACATGCTCCTTCAGGCTTGGTGGAATTACCATTGCTTTTTATTTCTCTCTTACACACATATATTATTATGAAGAGATGATCCCATTTTCTTTTTTATTCATAGATCAAATGTCATTTAAATACAAGATTTATCATAATGTACAATGATTCATTCCATATTATTCATAATTTTTTTCATTAAAAAATGAACCCTTTAAATGATGAACCTAGTTAATGCTTCTTCTTCATGAAAAAGACTACTTGATCTTTCAATTTGAATTTGATGATCGTCCTTTGTTATCTTTCTTGACTACTTCAAATTATTGACACAATCATATACTTCTTGTTACTCTTTTTATTCCTTCCTTATATTGTATTCCCCCCCTTAGATATTGTGTACTCTCCCACATAGATATTGCACTCAATTTTGATGGTCCTTTGTTATCTTTATTGACTACTTCAAATTATCAAATTATTGACACAATCATATAGATATTGCACTCAATTTTGATGGTCCTTTGTTATCTTTCTTGACTACAAATTATTGACACTCTATCATATAGATATTGCACTCAATTTTGATGGTCCTTTGTTATCTTTCTTGACTACTTCAAATTATTGACACAATCATATGCTTTTTGTTCCTCTTTTTATTCCTTCCTTGTATCTATTCTCCCCCTTATATATTATGTACTCTCCTACATAGATATTGCACTCAATTTCATAGGCTCCTCTTTTGAAGTCAAATATATTGTATTCTCCCCCTTAGATAATGTGTACTCTCCCACATAGATATTGCACTCAATTTCATAGGCTCTTCTTTTGAATTCAAATAAGTGACAATAATTTACAAGAACTACCCCTAATTTGTTTCTCACATGTTCAAATGGTTCTTTAATAAGATAATTTACAAGAACTATTCCTAATTTGTTTCTCACATATACATTCAAATGCTTCTCTAACAAGACGCTTTGTGGGTATGTATTCCATCTTCACTATTTTCTCAAAGACTTGTTGTGTGAGGAAGTGGTACTTTATGATGATATGTAAATAGTGATTGAAGGAAGTAGAATATTTTATTTTTGAAATTATTATTACACTTCTATTGAAACACTTAATAGATATATAGATTTACCTTAATATCTTGTAGAGCCCATTTCATCCAAAACACTCAAAGAAATTTACCTTCCTTTAATATCTTGTAGAGCCCATTTCATCCAAAACACTCAAAAAGAAATTTACCTTACCTTAATATCTTGTAGAGCCCATTTCATCCAAAACACTCAAAAAGAAATTTACCTTAATATCTTTTAGAGCCCATTTCATCCAAAACACTCAAAAAGAAGTAACTACTATGTACATTCCACTTCTACTCACTCAAAAAGAAATTTACCTTAATATCTTGTAGAGCCCATTTCATCCAAAACACTCAAAAATAAGTAACTACTATGTACATTCCACTTCTACTCACTCAAAAAGAAATTTACCTTAATATCTTGTAGAGCCCATTTCATCCAAAACACTCAAAAAGAAGTAACTACTATGTATTCCACTTCTACTCTAGATAGAGAAATTAATGACTCTTTCTTGCTTAACCATTAAACCAAAGACTCTTCTAAGTAGAATTATACATTGTCCACTTGTACTTTTCACAAGCCTAGTTGAATCTCTATATGTTGTCAATGTAGATTTCTCACAAGTAAATTTGTCAATGTAAATTTCTTAACTTCTACAAGTTTTATAGCTAGAGTCTGTAAAGGGCCAGGTAGCCTCTGGATCTCATCTTTTATGGAAGGTGACATATCTAGTAAATGCCCCTACAATCAATCTCTGGAATAGATCTGAATAGAAGTTCTTCATTTTAATATCCATAAAACACAACCACTTTAAGGTAAATTGTTTACATGCATGTCATTTCTCCCACAAACTAAAGGCTTCTTCCCATTAATTTTAGATGTGAATTCTACCATAAACTTTTTAAGTCAAACTTTAAGATAAACCATGCACATGTCATTTGCAATAAATGTCGATTTAATATCTAAATTCACATATGTTTAGTGGTGTCATTGTTTCACTTCCGATATTGTGTTGCTTACCTTGATGAACAGGTGGAACTCTACTGGGAGGCCTCTCTATTTTTTGACTCTTTGCTCATACTGTCAAAGGTCGTTATATGTTATATGGGCTATACTGTATAGTTATTAGACTACATATCTTCATATATAACTTTCAAATAGTATGATGGAAACCAAACATAATAATGTATTAGGACATCACAACTTGCTAATTAGTTATTAGACTACATATCTTCATATAGAACTTGCAAATAGCATGATGGAAATGTTAAATTGCAAATAGTATGATGGAAATGTGGATCTCAAAGAAAAGTCATGATTAATGCTTCTAGAATCCAAACATAATAATGTATTAGGACATGCTCCTTTAACTTGAAAATAGTATGGTCTAAATGTGGATCTCATTACTCTTCATGATTAATGCTTCTAGAAAACAAACATAATTTAATGTATTAGGACATGCTCCTTTAGGCTTGGTGGAATTACCTTTTCTTTTTATTTCTCTCTTACACACACATATATATATATGTGAAAAGATGATCCCATTTTATTTTTTATTCATAGATCAAATGTCATTTAAATACAAGATTTATCATAATGTACAATGATTCATTCCATAATATTCATAAATTTTTTCATTAAAAAATGAACCCTTTAAATGATGAACCTAGTTAATGCTTATTCTTCATGAAGAAGACTACTTGATCTTTCAATTTGAATTTGATGATGGTCCTTTGTTATCTTTCTTGACTACTTCAAATTATTGACACAATCATATGCTTCTTGTTACTATTTTTATTCATTCCTTATATTGTATTCTCCCCCTTAAATATTGTGTACTCTCCCACATAGATATTGCACTCAATTTTGATGGTCCTTTGTTATCTTTCTTGACTACTTCAAATTATCAAATTATTGACACAATCATATAGATACTGCACTCAATTTTGATGGTCCTTTGTTATCTTTCTTTACTTCAAATTATTGACACTTGATCATATAGATATCATATAGATATTGCACTCAATTTTGATGGTCCTTTGTTATCTATCTTGACTACTTCAAATTATTGACACAATCATATGCTTTTTGGTACTCTTTCTATTCCTTCCTTATATCTATTCTCCCCCTTAGATATTGTGTACTCTCCCACATAGATATTGCACTCAATTTTGATAGTCCTTTGTTATCTTTCTTGACTACTTCAAATTATCAAATTATTAACACAATCATATAGATATTGCACACAATTTTGATGGTCCTTTGTTATCTTTCTTTACTTCAAATTATTGACACTTGATCATATAGATATCATATAGATATTGCACTCAATTTTGATGATCCTTTGTTATCTTTCTTGACTACTTCAAATTATTGACACTTGATCATATAGATATTGCACTCAATTTTGATGGTCCTTTGTTATCTTTCTTGACTACTTCAAATTATTGACACAATCATATGATTTTTGTTACTCTTTCTATTCCTTCCTTATATCTATTCTCCCCCTTAGATATTGTGTACTCTCCCACATAGATATTGCACTCAATTTCATAGGCTCTTCTTTTGAAGTCAAATATATTGTATTCTCCCCCCTTAGATATTGTGTACTCTCCCACATAGATATTGCACTCAATTTTGATGGTCCTTTGTTATTTTTCTTGACTACTTCAAATTATCAAATTATTGACACAATCATATAGATATTGCACTCAATTTTGATGGTCCTTTGTTATCTTTCTTTACTTCAAATTATTGACAGTTGATCATATAGATATCATATAGATATTGCACTCAATTTTGATGGTCCTTTGTTATCTTTCTTGAATACTTCAAATTATTGACACTTGATCATATAGATATTACACTCAATTTTGATGGTCCTTTGTTATATTTCTTGACTACTTCAAATTATTGACACAATCATATGTTTTTTGTTACTCTTTCTATTCCTTCCTTATATCTATTCTCCCCCTTAGATATTGTGTACTCTCCCACATAGATATTGCACTCAATTTCATAGGCTCTTGTTTTGAAGTCAAATATATTATATTCTCCCCCTTAGATATTGTGTACTCTACCACATAGATATTGCACTCAATTTCATAGGCTTTTTTTTTGAAGTCAAATAAGTGACAATAATTTACAAGAACTATCCAGGTATAATTTGATTAGAGATAGTAGAATATAACAAAAAATATTCACAAATACTTTATGGACCAACAAACAATGAGATCAAACTCAAGAGGAAAACCATAGTCACCCAACACAATAGAGGGAAGAAAGTGATTTCATGGCCCATTGAATAAATCACTTGATTAATAGTTGGAACGATGTCTCAAGAAACAAAGCATCATCATAAAGGGCCATTCTCAAAATAATTTTAACATTGAGGAATATGGTGCCACACAATTCATCGTGGTGAGGTAAAATTTACTCAAATGCTAAGAACATATAAAGGAGTATTCTGCACTAAAGTTAAACTATGATGGTGACTGTCAGATTCAAGTTGATCAATAGAAACAATTATTTGATGTAAGAAATTTTAAATTCTTGTTGTTTTGGGAAAAACACTACAAAATTTAAGGACAAGAGAATCTTATAGAATTATAAGCTTCTCGTGTCCTTGAAGATGGTAGAGTGCCTACCTGAAATGTCAGATGCTTCAACTTTCTTACACAATTCAACTCCACAAGGTTATCTACAATATGAATAACTATGAAAATATACATTAAAAAATTCTTCCATTGTGAGGAAAATGCATCACTCGAAAAAGTGTAGACACAACAACATTCATATCATAGACATAATCATTCCCAAGGAGCATATTAAAGTCTAATGGGCCATCCACCACTAACATATTGACTAAGATAATCTTCCCACCTAAAATTACAGGAAAATAAGGAAGAACCCCCAAATATTCACTAGGACTTCTATAAAAATCGAGCAACTGACTAGTACCTGTTGGCGAGAAGTCAGGTCTCGCGGACAAGACCCAGGTTCAAGAGTTGTGGCCAACAAAGGGGTCCGGTGTAGTCTAGGAACACGCCGGCATTTTCACCCTGCTCTGGAGAGCAGTGCGTCTCACCCGAGGCGTGCCGCAACCACATGCAGAAGGGGATGAGATCAATGGCAAGGAGCAAACCCGCAACTCATGAAGGACAGTGCATCGATTACATATACAGAGTTATATACGCAAGATCACTTAATAAGAATTCAGACATTTTCAAATAAAATTTTAAACCAGCATAAACACATTACAAGCACATAAACATCTTATTGAGACAACAACCTTCCATTGTATTAATCTCTTGGCCAAACACATGATTACAAGGCATTCTCACTGATAGCTTACAAATCTGATACAGATGGATTTCGGAACAGAAAGGTAGAATAGAGAAGATGAGGAACCATAGGAAGGACATGCATGATTCTTCCGCAGTTGCTCTGTGCGTCCTTCCCTGTCTCGAGCCTCACAACCTCTTCAGCCTTCTCCTCTTTTCAGCCGGGTGACTGTTATTTATTCTCCCGCTCTCGCGACTATTAGTTCCTCTGTGTCTTTTCTTCAGTTGCTCCCAGCTTCTCTCCTGTTATCTGCGTGTCCCACTTTCTGTCTTATGTTGTGTGTTTTCTTCATCTGTACTTGTGCGTGTTCTACCTTCAGCTATCTCATGCTTCCGCGCCACCTTGATAGCTCCGCAACTCCTGGTAGTTGCGACGCGGTCGCGATTGCCATGTGTCTTCATGCCGCAACTCAAAAAGGTCAAAATTCAAAATGTTCCAACCAATATTTCAAAAATAATCAAAAACAAGGGCCCCAACAGTACCTAACACAAGCTTGGGAGAACCTATAACTTGCTAGGCTAAGGAGGAGAACATGCTTTTACAGGCTCCTTATCTATTATACATAAAAATATGTTTTTATAATAAAATGTAACCCTTATTTGGAAGGATTCAAAAGAAGGAAGGTGAGGCCAAACAAGACCATTCCAAGAAAAGGAAACCATGCTAGGACTTGGAGTGGGTATGCTATAATTGAGTAGAATTCCCTCTTATCCAGAAGAATATCAACTGGAAATGCATAAGAAAGGGTAAATAGAAACTTCAATCCTCAAAATAGGAGTGGTATTAACCAAATATTATATTGGATCAACCACTTTATAAATCATTTGTTCAATAGGTTGTAAGAAAATATGGTCAATAGAAACATCAACACCCTAAAAGAGGAATGGGATTAGGTAACTATTGCAATGTCTCAATCACTTCATCAACCATAAGTTGAATAGGTTATTAATGTAATATCCCCAAATTAATCCCAAAATTGTAATGTATATGTAAACATGACACTTAGGCTAGATGGGTTTTATTAGGGCATGCATTCCAATGTGTACAAGTATATTAGGCCTATGATTTAGTGTATAAATATGTTTTGAGGCCATAGTGATTATGTGGTTTAGGAAAAAGTGCCCATGAACTAAAATGATATCGAGAATAACATATGTAATATGTAAACATGGTTATATTGATAAAATAACTCCATGAATGGAAAGGTGAAGTGGCTAGAGAACTTACCAAGGGGACTAAGCCAAGAAAATATTATGTTATCCGTGACCAAAATTATAAAGGTAAAGTGGCTTTATATTGAAAATAAATTATAATATTATAATATAGTGTTATAGTATAAAGTAAGAGGCACCATTCGTATAAAAGGATGATTCCACTATTCAGTTGGGGGAATACTATGAGATCATTATGGTGCTAGTTTGGGAAGAACCAGAGGATCCCAGGCTACTACACCTTGAGGATCCTAGGTGGGTATGGGTACAAGTGTACTTCTTCTTTAGTGGCATTGGGGAAGGTTATAGCCCTAGAGGGAGAAGTGCAAGGATTGGTTTCCTTGTATTGGACTTGAGGGTAATTGGAGACCCCTAAGGGAAGCTAGAAACTCCAAGAATCCAAAAGGCTTAGAGACATCCCTAGTTGGCTTGATTTAGAAACCTTATAAGGGTAGTGGCATAGCCCAAAGGACTGTATGTTCAAATAATTGGGTGCAACACCTTAAGTGTATGGGCTAATGGGGAATGTGAGACTGTTGGTTGGAGGGTGATGGGATTTGGTACCTTCTTCTTATTTATAAGTATTAGTATTAGTTTTGTACCATAGATAGCTTTGGGCAAGCCATGGTGCTTGTATAATCATGGCCTCAACTCAAACATGATCTGTTGCTAAGATATTATGAGTAGCATGGAATATTGTTGGGTGTAACATTTGGGTCTACAACTAGTTGGTGGATTATATCAATAAGTGATCAAAACTTGTTTTGTGAAATATCTTTTATTTATGGTTTAATATTTTCAAGCATGGTACTATCCTATTACATTCATGTTATATGTGTGTGTGTGTGTGTGTGTGTGTTTGTTATTAGAAAATTATGTTAGTTTTAGTGGCTAGTGGCATCGCCCCAATTGGGTGACTGAGGAATGTTACAATGAAATGACAAGGAAAGGGCTAGTGCCAATAGTAGTAGTTTTGCAAGTTTTGTAAATTTTGGTTTTATATGTATCAATGCACTAAGGGAAATGCATAACTGAGGGGGAGGTAAATATAATAACCTTGGATTAATCCTTGAATTTTAATGTATATGTATACATGACACTTATGATAGTGAGTCATTTTTTGTTGGCACCTGTTGGGGTTCCCATGTTTTGGCCAGATTGGCAAGACCAAAATATGAGACAACATCATAACCACTTTCAAACCTCAGGATCTAGCCCTCCTGGGTCCAGAGAGGGATCTCTCTGTATGAGCAAAGGTTTATGTCTATGAGGCTCAAATGTTATGATTTTAGGCTAGTTATAAGGCTCTTGGTTTGTTTGTTGACTGTTTGTTTTGGTTGCTGGTTATCAGGAATGAAGGATTCAATATAGGCCAGGATGAGAAAAGAGGGATAAGGCAGAGGTGAAATATTCCAGGAAATATTCAAAACCATTGGGCAATGGAGTCAGGAAAGGATTTGCTTGCTAATCAATAGGCAGGCTTTCAATTGGGCTAGTCATCTGAAACTTAGGATCTTTCAAGATGATTATGTGATATGGAAAGTAGGAGGGAGGAGATAACACAGATTTTAGAGCACAAAATTACAGATCAGCAGGTCATACAAGGATCCTAGTGGATTAGAGAACTAGCTCACAAAATAGAAGAAAATATAGATCAACGACTTAAAAATTATCCTCTTCAAGGGGGGAAATTCCTTTACATTACATAAATGAACAATTATTAGATGATGAAAATGAAAATACATCCTTTGTATATAGAGGAGTCTAAGGGGTCACAATATAATTAGAGCCTACATAACAATAATAATGTAAGGGCACAACAATAACAATAGTGGGCTTCTATGGGGCACAACAATAAAAATATGGGGGCTACATAGGCACAACAATAACAATAAGGGGGATACACTAAAAATAAAAATAAGTGGGCTACACTAGTATTATAGGGACCTAACATGCTCCTCTCCTTCAAAAAAGTGTTGTCCTCAATGCTTGAGTAGTTCTGGATGCTTTTGTAAATAATTCTCATCCTCCCATGTGGAACCTTCAGCAGGTAATTTCTTCCACTTAATAAGATACTATGAAATTGATCGGTTTCGTAGTTGTCGGGTTCTTGTTTCCGTGACTAATTCATGCTCAAATATTATTTTTCCTTCTTCGTCAAGTTATGGAAACATTGTTTGAATGATAATCTTGTCACTGATAACCTTCTTTAAGCATGAAACATGGAAAAATGGGTGCACTTGGGAAGATGTAGGCGACTCCAATTTGTATGCCATAGTACCAATATTTTGCAACACCTTGTAAGGAATGTAGTACTTGGGTGATAATTTACTATCCTTCTTATCTTTCTTGAGGGACATTTGTTTGTATGGTTGTAACCGTAAACATACCCGGTCGCCTACCTCAAAAATTCTTTCATTGTGATGCTGATATTCTTGTTGTTTCATTTGATTCTGCGACAGAGTGAGGTTATCCTATAAGAGTTGGAGAACTTGTTGTTGATAATCGATGTGATCTTCCACTGCTTGAACCTTAGAATTTTCTCTTAAAGATGATGTGATGGATGGTGGATGATATCCATAAAGTTCCATAAATGGGATCATTTTTGCTGTAGTATGGAAGGAAGTGTTATACCACCGTTCAACTTAAGGTAACCACTTGACCCATTGTGTTTGTTTATCAAATACAAAGCAAAGAAGATATCTTTCAAAACATTTTTTCACTATCTCAGTTTCCCCATCAGATTGAGGATGATAATATGAGCTATGAGCTAATTGAGTACCAAGACAAGAAAACAATTCCGTCCAAAAATTCTAGTGAAAATGGGATCTCTGTCACTTACAATAATCTTTGGGTTTCCATGAAGTTTTTTTATTATTTCCATAAATGAAGTAGCAATTGTATTGGATTTAAAAGGATGAGATAATGCACAAAAGTGTGAATACTTGGTAAGTCTATCAACTACCACCATGATGACACTCTTTCCTTCAGACTTAGGTAAACCTATGATAAAATCCATTGATAACTCCTCCAAACTCTAACTTGGAATGGCTAAAGGTTGTAAAAGACCCAAGGTCTTAATGGTTTCAACTTTATTTGTTTGGCAAACCAGAAATTTTGCAACAAATTTCTTAATATCAGATTTACGCTCATCTCAAAAAAATTGCTTCTTGACCCTGTGGTAAGTTTTTAAAAATCCCAAGTGTCCTCCTAGGGGGGGGGGGGGCTGTGCAATTCCAAATTAATATTTTGTTTGATTTAGGAATTCTTACAAAGATATAAGTGATCTTTGTACCATAATGAATCATTTTTTCCAACTAAATGTATCAAATGTATTGGGATATTGTTGTAAATTTTGAATGAGTGTCCACATCTATTCATCATTCTTCCATTCATTCCTTTATTATGTTATCCACTTAGGTTGCATAATAGAAATGGCATAAAACAATTCTTCCACATCCGCATCCTTTCTTGAGAGTGCATTTGCAACAACATTTTGCTTCCTTTTTTTGTAGATTATTTCAAAGTCATAACCCAACATATTTGTGACCCATTTTTTATGCTCTTTTGAAGATAATATTTTTTCCAAAAAGTATTTAAGACTACCATGATCCGTTTTCACCTTGAAGTGTCTTCCCATTAGGTAAGTTCGCCTATAATTTTCTTTGATTGGACGACTTTAAAAAGAAATGGGTCTTCCTTATTGCATTAAAACATCACTAATTCCATTTCCTGAGGCATCACATTCCACAATAAATGTTTTTGTGAAGTCTGGCATAGCTAAGACTGGTGCCTGGCACATTACCTCTTTAAGATGTTCAAAGGCCTTATTTTCTTCTGAAGTCCAATAATATGCATATTTCTTCAGTAATGGTGTTATAGGTGCCACTATTCTCCAATAATTCTTAGAAAGCTTGCAATAATACCTTGTCGACCCGAGAAATACCCAAATATGCTTTATAGTTGTGGGGATTTTCCATTCCTTAATGGTTTTAATTTTTTTAGGGCATACCTTAACACCTTCATGAGATACAATATGACCCAAATATTCCACCTCCTGCACTCCAAAGAAACATTTGGAGTTTTTTTGCATATAACTCCTTCGATAGTCACAAGAACCCAATCAACATGTTGAACATGATCCTTTCAAGACTTGTTGTATATTAGTATATCATCAAAAAATACTAACACAAATTTTCTAAAGAAGGGTTTGAAAATGGAATTCATCAAACCTTGAAATGTGGAAGGTGCATTAGTAAGGCCAAAAGGCATGATCAAAAATTCATAATGACCCCCGTGAGTTCTGAAAGTTTTTTTTCAGAATGTCTTCATTCTTCATTCTAATTTGATGACATCCTGAACGAAGACCCAACTTAGTGAAATAAATTTCTCCATGTAATTCATCCAACAATTCATCAATGACAATAATGGGAATATTAAATTTTTAATAATGAGCTTGTTGAGCTCCCTATAATAGACACATGCGCCATGATCCATCCTTCTTGTGCACCAATACTACTTGAGCAAAGAAAGAACTTTGACTAGATTGAATTATACCACCCTCTAGAATTTTTGCAACCATACATTCAATTTCACTCTTTTGGGCATAGGGATAGCTGTAAGGCCCAATTTTTGGAGGAACGCTTCCTTGAATCAAATGAATAGCATGATCATGACTACGGGTAGGTGGGACGCCTTTGTGAGTCTCAAATACCTTGTAATGAGTGTCTAATACTTTTTGGAGATCTAGAGAAATAGATGATTTTGATGCTTGAACTTCTAGTGAGCATAATTGTGCAATTAATCCCCAATTTTATTTCTTTAGAAGTTTTTTCATGCCATTAGATATGATTATATTTCTTGGTTTTCCCACGATACCCCTTAATTCAACTTCCTTTCTTTCCCAAAAAAAATTCAAGAAAATTTCTTGGAAATTAAAATCTATAATCCCCAAAGATGTAACCACTGGACTCCTATTACAACACCAGAACCACCCATTGGAATGGAAAGCATTGGAATATTCAATACATATTCCCCCATGGATATATTGATATTATGGCACTTTCTAGAGAAATTTATAGCTCCTTCGTTTGCAACCATCACTTGACACTTTCGTATTGGATATAGGAATCAATTCAATTCTTTGGCTATATTACAATGAATAAAATTATCTGTACTACCTGAATCAATCAACACTATTACTTTTTTCTTCTTGATATGCATTTCTATCTTGAGAGTTTGAAGAGTGGTAATTCCTTCCAATGCATTACAAGATATGGTTGGATTCATTTCTTCTTTCTCTGGGGTCATTTCTTGGTGTATATCCTCTTCTTTTGATGTTTCTTGTTCCTTTTCTTCCTCCTCTTCACAATCTATTAAAAAAAATTTATTGGCACACTTATGACCTTTAGTATATTTTCTATCACAACTATAAAGAAATCATTTTTCTTTGTTTTCCTCCAATTGTTGTGGTGTCAACCTTATAGGTTGTGGAAGGCTAGGAGCAGCAACACTTCCATTTTTATAGTTGTGAGTGGTGGAATTCCTTGTTGCCATAATTTTTCTTTCAACTTTTCTTGCCATCCCGAATGCCTTCACGAAGGTGAACCTTATGTTGGATGTTATCCTTTAAGGTACCTATGAAAACATAAATCCTATGCTCCTCTAGAACGTCATTTACTCATATATTCAATTTTTGGAAGTCCTCAATGTGCTCTGCCATTGAAACCTTTTGTTTGAGATTTATCAATTCGCTAGAGAAAGTGTCACTCTTTGTATCCTTATAATGTGTTTTATCATTTTATCCATAAAAATTGACCAAGTCACAAGTGGTTTACGATAACAAAGCCATTGATACCATACAAAATGATTGGGATCTAAATATAAAGTTATAATGCGTACCTTTTGTCTGTGTTACACATTATGGAGATCAAAGTATTGCTCCATTTCTAGTATCCAGGTTACCAAATCCTTTCCATCAAACTTCCTCATATCAATATTTGGAATTTGGTGGGTCTTTAATCCAAATTTAGAGTCTATGGAATCATGATTAACATTCCTTTTGTTCTCATCGTGATTTTCATCTAATACCTTTTCACCATTAGGAATCATTACTTGTAGTAACTTTCTCAAACTCTCCTTCAAACCTTCCATGCCTTATTTTAAACCATTCTTCAAATATTCCATGCTTCCTTTCATTTTTTCTTCTATACCATCCATCTTATCTTCCAATTCATTTTGGTTACTCTTTGCAAGAGCAAAATTTTTTGCAGTTGGCCTTGCAATTTTGATATATCATGTTGTGTTTCTTCATCTCCATGTGTCATAGTAGAGCTTTTTGAGTGCTTAATGGGTGTAGATTTTTTTTTGGGAGGATTTTTAGAACCAAATACTAATATCTATGATTCAATATTCCCTTTAAATCACTTCAAATTTATTTTTCAAACAAAAGTTATGAAAAATTAAAAAACACACACCTTTTTCCTGATTTTTAGGAGCTCAATATTTAAATTGTGGTATCTATGTGATTCTGTACATCCAAGATCTGATTTTTAGTCACGTGGTAGCCCTATGAGTCTTCTTTCCAATTCCACAAGTCAGACCAAATTTTGATTCTTCAAGGTAAAGTTATTCCCAATATCCCACAATGACTTGATTATAGACTTGTTCAATAGAGAGAACTTGTACGAAGTGTCATTTGTCACTATTTTGACCTCCGACCCTGAAAATGTTAAAAAATATACTAAAGTATGTTTAATTTTTGCCACTTTTTACGAAATTCAAATCTAATGCTCGTAAAGGAAGTTATGATGATTTTCCCAAGGTCGCCTATTGGAGACGAAATTCTAGAGCATGCAAAAACCCTAATATATTCAGACCACATATTTTAAAATATAGTGAGCCAAGATCTGAAATTTTTACAAGAAGTTCATCGGGATTTAGGATTCTCGTGGTAAATTTTTTAGCTTATGAAACTGTTGAGGCCTTAGAAATATATGGCAACAACAAGGGGGATAACCACCCGGTCCGGACCTTAAAGCAGTTCCTTTTTCGTTTGGGATAGGGGCTCCGACTTGGTGTAATGGGACTAGTTTCCCAGATTTGGGTTTTATATGATTGTTGGATTTCTCTTAAATGATTTTCATGAAGAATCACTAAAAAATAAAATAAATTTATTCTAAAATGAAAACCTTTGAATTAAGTCTAATCTAATCTAACCCAGGATAATGCTAATTTTATGTGATCTAGAATGAATCTATTCAGTCTGTGATGATTTAGATCAATCACAGACTTAATAGAATTAATACTTTTCTAAGATAATTCTTTTGAAAAAATAGTTAATCAAAAGAAGGTGTTAAACATATCGCATATATTCTGATGATCATATATAAAACAAATCAATTTCTATTTTTATATCGTACAATAGTGCAACTGGTATTTCCAACAGAAATAAATGATTTCATACATAATTCATGAAAGCTGGATTCATCAATAATATTTAAAACATAATTTAGCATACATGATAATAGTACCAGATGTGTGTTGTCCTGTTCATCTGATCAGTGATAATAGCCCACAATCAACTCTTCTATCAATAATTCATTCAGAGAATACAAAAGTGCATCAAAAATGATAAAAAAAATGATATATAATTGAAAAGACCGTGTTCCATCATTTTATCAAGGCATCCACAAACTTACAATAAAGCATTCTTTGTAAATGTTCTTAATAAAAAATTCTGGACCCTTCTCTAAATGCATGAGAAGGGTTTAAATACTACATTAACTACTTACAAAAATAGATTATATACAAAATATCTTATGAGGTGGTTTCAAACAACCTTCCTCATTCCTAGTATCTATTTGCTAAAATCGAAATTATTAAAAACAAACTAACTCATGATCATGACCGATGATAGGTTACTGCCATCTCTTCTTTTATGCTCACAAATATCGGACATTGATTGAACTTGTGGAGGCTTCTCGAACTGTGTCTTCATCTATCCAGTAAATATAGCATCAAGTAAAAGGGGCCTCATTTTCTGTATATAATCCAGAGAAAAATTCAATGTCATTATTTGACTATGAGGCTTAACCAGTAGCTGCCAGTATGCTTCCCAATCAGTCTTTCTCAGTTGTGCAAGTGTTTCTTCTTAGAGTTGACCTGTGTTTTTCCAATTTTTCTCTAAATTTCTGAGATCAGGAATTGATTTGTGATTTCCTTATTTAATAAAACCAGAGGTATGCAATGGTTAATCATTTTGACCATACTCTTTGATATACCTATTGCTCTGGCTATGGCCAATTCTGCCTATTTTATCTTTGCATCCCAGTCAGTAAAGAGAATATATTTACAATTTCTTTGATATTTGGGAGACTTGAATTTCTCCCTTCCTCTGAATCCTGCCATTCAATATAATCAGAAATTTTGGTATTGATTTCATTAAACTCAATTCTTTGGTCAATGACTATATTAGTCAATTGTTCACTAATTTCCAAGTGTGGGATTATGTCTGACATTTACAAGACAAACAAGTTTTTTTGTTTTGAGAGTAAGGCATTCAATGCCAATGCTTCTTTTATGAATTCCCCTGTAGTAGGAGTACCTTCATATTTTGTAATATCTTCTCTCAATTCTTTAATCAGTGTATCTTTGCTGGATAAGTAATTTTCATGACTTATCTTAAGCACTTCCTTATCTTGCTGAAATTTGAAAAGTTGTTGCTCGACCTTTTGATTTATACTGTTCCTTTATTCATCCAGTTGTTGCTATACCTGTAAGATTTTTTCATCCTTTTCTTGGACTAAAATGGATACTTTGGCTACCTTATCCATTGTTGCAGTAGTATATGCTCCAGCAAATTGTGATAGTCGAGTTAGATTTTCAATTGGATTTGAAGGAGTGTCTTTCCATACAGCTTCCATAAATTCATTTCCTGGGGGTGTTTCAATCCTTCTTCTTTTTCTTTGCTTCCTTACTACAGCTTTATGAAGAGGGCTGTAGAATACATCCAGTGGAGGGATATTAGTTATCTTCAGAAAAATCTCATCAGTAGGAAACACAGGAATGAATTCTATATCTTGGGAGGTTATCCCAGGAATTTCAATGATTTATTTTGTTGAAACTATTTGTCCCTGTGGAGTCTAAAATTCTGTATTTTTCTGCGAAGATGATACCTCTGGGGTATTTATCAATGTGTTGCTAAATGAAGTTCCAGAATTTATCTAGTTCACTTTGATTTTGTGAATAAGATTGTTATGTTCTGATTTATTTGCTTGCTTCAGTTATGTAACTAGTGATCAAAACATTCTTAGGGATACGTTTGAGTCTTTGTTCCCTGTACTCATTGAATCTCTGTAATTCTTCTGGATTTAGGTTCAATTTGACAAAATTTTGGACTTCTTCAAGAGTTCCAACAGATTGCAAAATGTCTTCAAATCTATCATCGGTGTATATGATAGGTTTGATTTTTATTGACTGAGTTAATTTGTTAGCAATCTTTTCTAGATCAAATTGCCTTGAGGGTAAAACAAGGAGCTTCAAAAGCTCAATCTTATGACATTCATTCAATTCATGGTGGAAATTGATGAGGGTGAATGTACCACATTGAATTGGAAAACTTGGCCATAGATATTTTTTACTATCTTTCAAAGATTTAGTGAGTCCATTACCAACAGTTTGGTAAGCGACTTCTCTCATCATTAATTTATCAGAAACATACAAAGGAAGAACATGTGGATGAGTGGAGCTTCCAAATAATCTGATGTATGAAAATGATTCTTCAATAAAACATCTCCCTATCATTTGAAGGTCTACAATGGCTTCCTTAGTGAACCTAGGGCTCACTCTGTCAAACATTAATTTATGTAATGGTAATACAACTCCAGAACATAGCATGTGGAAATGTGGTGCATAATTATGTTCCCATATCTCTTTATGACTCAAATGAATAAGGGTAGGATCCTTGGGAGTCCAATTCGAACCCATAACTGGAAAACTAGTAGAAAAATAGATAGCATCAAAAACATATGCACTCATGAAAAATTGGGGGACGAGTTTGGAGGAAGAAGCTCTTGTTTGGAGATATTCATTAATCGCTTTAGCTAGATTTTCAGAAAGAATGGTTGCCCAATTCATGATGTGGGAATTAACATAGGAGTCAATCATAGGAAGCCAACTTATAGAGAACTTGGTATTATCAGGGAGACCATAAAATCTGCATAGCATCGCTGCTGTAAAATTGTAGGGATTTGCAAGTGAAGCGATAGGATACATACCTGATTTCTCATGTTTAAACTTGTTATCCAGTTTCCTCCAACCTTGAATTTCCTTGAAAGGGTCCTCATTTTTCTTTGCAAATTTCTCAACAAATATATTATCATAGATGTCTTGTGGGTCGAGTAGCTTGTGCATGACTTTCAAATATTCAGCTCTGAAAGAACCTAAGATCTCATTCTTAGTGGTTCTTAATTGTCTGTCCTTAATTGTTGAATTGTCAAGCACCCACCTAATCATGTCAGTACATGGTAAAAGAGTGGCCCTTGCTGCTATCCTATGAAGGAAGGAGCACACAATATCTTTAAATTGTAAATTTGAGGGAGTTGCATCATCAACAGTTGCCTTGACCTCCACTATTTTAGTTTCTTCATCTTCGATAATAGTATAGACAGCTTGCCACTTTGTAGCACCTCCATCTGCAGTGCAGACAATATCTAAGACTATAGGCGACATTTCTTTTTATTCCAACTCTGCAACAGTCTATTTGCCATGCTTCTGCATTACTTTGTAGATGGACATATCTTGAAGGAAAATCCCTATTAAAGATAGAGTAATGATCAAATGATGGAAGATATATTGAAAGGACCAAGTTTGAAAGAAAAGATCCAGGAAACATCTATATCATTAATTAATTGCAAGGAATCAATAACTGTTTGCATTGGGCTGATAAAACACACTTAATCATTTCTGACATGATTTATTTTCACGTAAAAATCTTTATTAAACCTGTCAAATCGATCGCATCACGCCTTTTGAAATTATCTTTATGAAGCACATTACTTTTTGTTTATGTGATATACGATTTCGTGATATCGCGAAATTGCAAAATCGCAGTATCGGAATATCGCAAAATCGGAGTGTCGCAATATCAGAGCTTTGGTAAATTCTGCTTAAAATTTCAAACAATTATCTACAATGTGCAATTTATGCTATCACTTGCAAAACTCAGATCATTGATCGCAAAATTGGGATTTCATTGTTTTGTTAGTTAACTTTCAATGAGAAAAGATAATGCAGGATGCGATTTGCGATAGGGTAATCACAAGGATGTTTTATTATTATTATTATTTTTAATATTTTTATTTAATAAAAGCAATAATTTTTTTAGAGTTTGATTTTTTTTATCTAAAATGAAAAATACATTTTTAAGAAGGGTCCCTATTTGTATTTATCAAAGGTCTAGGCTATTTTGAAAAATAAAAATGGGGGGAGTTGTTGCATAACACAACAATTGGCGATTCACTTGGGAGAACCAGATATCTCTGATTGGTTTATTTTGATATTTCTAAAATTTAAAAACAAGAAAAAGATATAAGAATAAAAATAGTATGATTCATGAATTAAACAGTATTTTTTCATAATATAATCTATTTACCTATCTCATTTCTTCTTAATTAACTCCTTCAGTGATAATACATAGGTATTTGTATCAATTAGTACTCAGAGAAAAAGATAAAGTAGGTATTCTCTAAAATTGGTTTCATAGATTTTTACTCATTTATCACAGATAGAGCCATTGTTGCCAGTAGGCGTTTATAGCCTCGACAAGGTTATGTTTTAACCAATAATGATTCATGGTCCCATCTGAATTTGATTTCTTATTTCAAAATATAATCTGACATGTAATTGAATTTCTTTTTCCTGACACATTTTGAAAATCATTGTCTAGGTTGGGTGGCATGATAGTAACAATGTCATTCACTGATAGTAATTTAGACTGAACAAGCTGGCTCGTAATGAGACCCCTTGTCTATTGATTTTTTTATAATCATTTAGCTATTACCCTGTTGTAGTATGCAGTATTGATAATATCGGTCTAGATTATTTCTCTATGATCATGATAAACAAGCTCGTGATGATACTTATTTTCTTTTGAATTTGTACATCGTATATATTTGTTTTTTATTTTTTGAATCATATTTTGAAGAAGATATATTATCAGATGGGATGAATCATTAGCTCGTTTAAGAGTTACGAATGATAATTGTAGATTTTGTAGATACCTTTTTGTAGAGAATCCTTGCTAAGTTAAAAGTTTCCTTTTTTGACTGATACATAACAACTATATTTTATGATATCAAGAGTCTTTTTCGGAAAGTAAATGCCTTTAGTAAATTTCAAATTATTTCAAAAAAATAAGTTTATTCAATTCTCATAGTTATAATTATCATTTTACTTTACTTATTTATAGAAGCGAAATATCAAAATAATTTATCAGAAATTTTGAAAATTGAATCAACAAAAAATGATGCTATTTTCAAATTTTATTTTCCTAAAGCAAAATAAATTTTAAAGCTTGATTTCTAAGAGAAATATTTTTTGAGAATTTGACCATTCACAGGCAAGGGATATTTCTTACCTAATAAATCTTGTAACAAAAAGGTGGATAAGCCTATTTTTCTATGATTTGAAATGGACCAAGCCATAATCTTTGGAATTTGGTATGTTTACCTTTTTCCTCATGTGCCTTATCCCATTTCAAAACAAGGTCTCCAATCTCAAAAGCTTTTGAGCTAGTAGATGTTGTGTCAAACGAGGCTTTAACTATTTGTTGATGATGAGCATGTATAACTTTGGATTTTTCTCTCTGTTCTTCCATTTTAAGAATTTGTTCTTGTCTAAGTTGAAGGGAAGACGAAGGATTTTCATTAATAAATTGTACTAAAGCAAATGATTTATTGTTATATTTGTGGGTAGAACTGCTTACTTCCCATAAACTAACATGAATGGAGAAGTACCTATTGAAGCTTTCTGGGTGATTCTATCTACCCAAAGAGAAAATAATAGTGCTTTGTGCCAATTTTTATGATTTTGTTCTATAGTTCGTTTGATGATTCTGATAAGATTTTTATTTTTCGATTCAGCTAATCCATTACCCTGTGCATAATAGTTAGCTGAGTATTTTAATTTAAAACCTCTTTTCAAAGCAAATTCTATCATAGTGTTTCCAGAAAAGTAAGATGCATTATCAAATATCAAAGCTGATGGGAGGCCAAACCTGGTGATTATGAACTCATCAATAAAATCTGTAATACTTTGTGTATTAACCACCTTTAATGGGATAGATTCTACCAATTTTGTGAAATAATCTGTTGCAGTTAAAATATACTTATGCTTTTTAGAAGAGTTTGGAGTTATTTCACCTATGATATCTAACCCCCATTGTTCAAATGGTTGTTGGATATTTACTGGTTGTAATGGAATTGTTGCTTTCCTTTCTCTTCCTGCTGCAGTTTGACATACTTTACATTTTATCTCATATTCATGTGCATCTTTAAATAGAGTTTGCCAATAGTAATCGGCATGCAGTATTTTGTGAGCTGTGGTGTTTCCTTTGAAATGACCTCCTGCTGGTCCATCATGTAATTTCTGCATTACCTTTTTAGCTTTAGTTTTCTCTAAACATCTCAATAATACATAATCATAATTATTCCTAAATAGCACATCATCTATGAGTTGATATTGATTTTCTTTAAGCCTCATATCACGCTTTGCTATATAATTGAAATATAATGGAGCATATCCATTTAAAAAAAAAAAATTCAAATCGGCATATTGTGACTGAGAGTCGTTTAGGCTTACCTTGGACAATTGTGTTTCATTTGATTGATCTTCTTCTGTTGGTAAATGAGAGGCTCCAGTTAACATCCTACACAGACCTTGACCTTTAACAATTTTAGCAGGATGTATCTCTACATCATATTCTTGAAGTGTGGTAACCCAATTTTCTCTCTTCCCTCCTTCTTCTCGTTGGATTAATAATTTCCTTACTGCTGAGTAAGGTACTATTATTTTAGTATTTGTTTTTAGGAGAAAAGGTCTAAAATGTTTCAAATATTTAAATACAACATAATCTTGTTTTGCCATAGCTGAATAATTTAACTCAGCACTTTGAAGGTTAGCACTAAAAAACGAAATGGGTGCTTCAATGTTTTGATCATTTAGTTGTGCCAAAACTCTTGTGTATGATGTATCAGAAGAAAATGTGTATAATACAAATGGCTTAAGAAAATCAGGAGTTGTTAAAGAAGGAGCTTCGATGATAGCCTTTTTAACCAGTTTAAAAGAATTTCTCTCATATTTTCCCCATTTAAAAATTTAGTTTTTCTTGATCATTGATTGCAAGGGTAAGACGATTTGTGAAAAATCAGGAACAAATATTTTTACATAATTAATTTGTCCTAAAAATGATTGCATCACTTTTTTATTATGTGGTAGAGGGATGTTTTCGATTTCCTGAATCCTATTGGGGTCAATATGGATTCCTTTTTTAGAAACAATGAACCCTAATAATTTACCTTCTGATAAGGTGAAACAACATTTTTTAGGATTCAAGGAAATGCCGAATTTTCTACATCTTTCAAAAATGTTTTTTAGGTGATTTACATGATTGTTTCTATGCTTAGAGTAAAAAGTAATGCCATCTAAGTATATAAAAATTGAGCTATTGATTAGTCCTCTGAAAGCTATATCCATAGCACGTTGAAATGTAGCACCGACATTAACCAACCCAAATGGCATTTTTTGGTATGCGTATGTTCCCCACTTTGTCCTGAATATTGTCTTTAATATATCATCCGGATGTACCATAATCTGATTATATCCTGAAAATCCGTCGAGAAAAGACATTAATTCAAATCCTACAACTGACTATAATCTCTGTTCCATGGTAGGCAAGGGAAAATTATCCTTTTGGCAAGCTTTATTCAAATTTCTAAAGTCTATGCAAATCCTAATGTCTCCATTCTTCTTTCCAACTTGGACCATGTTTGGCACCCATTTCGAATGTCTAACAGGAAAAATAAATTTGGATTTGAGCATTTTATTTAATTCAAATTTAATTTGACTTTCTAAGTTTGGATGGATCTTTCTAAGTTTTTGCTGAACAGGTTTGTCATCTGAGATCATAGGTATAGTATGTTGAATTATAGAAGTATCATATGTTTGGAGATCTGAATAATCCCATGCAAAGATATTTTTATATGTTTTCAACAACTTAATGAATGAAATCCTTTCTTCAAGTTTTAAACCAAGACCTAGGTTGATGTTTTGAGGTTTTTCTGGTGTACCAAGATTAATCAATTCAAATTTTAGAGTAGAACTCTGGGTTTTCGAATTGGTAATACTTTTAAACCTATCTTTCCAATCACAGAGATCTTCCATTTTGACTACAGATTTGGGAATTGGATTAGTATTTTGTTTATCTTCAGTCTGTAAGTCATGTTCATGTTCATCTACGATTTGACCTTCATAAGCTCCGTATGATGTAAGAAAGTCTACTATATTTGCATCATTGTTAAATACTCTCCAATTTGTTACATTGTTAGGAATGGAAGGTCTAAAAATTAACTCAATTAAAAATATGTCTGGGCTAAATTATTTGGATGGTATAAGCTTAGATGCTACATTGGTAAGTAAATCAGCACTTGCATTTTGTAATCTGGGAACTATGGAGATATTAAATGCAGAAAAATGGGATGTAAGGCTCTGAGCTAAAGTTTGATAGTGTTTCAAATGTCTAGAAATATAGTGAATTGTATTTCTGACTTGTCTAACAATTATTTCAGAATCTCCATATACCTGCAAATGTTTAACATTTAAACTAATAGCTTTGTACAGACCTTGTATCAATGCTTCATATTCAACGATATTATTCGTGCATTGGAATTCGAGTCTGCATGCTAGTATTGTTTTCTCTCCTTGTGGATTGATTAAAACGCAACCTGCTTCTGCACCATCTTCTAATTTTGAGCCATCAAAGTATAAAATCCAAAACAAAGACTGTTTTGAAATTTTATTACTAAGATCAATACACTTAGAAGTGTTTGTTTGAGAAAAGTTTTCAATTTGAGAAATAGCAGTATTTATTGAAAAAGGTGAAGTTTGAGTGTTGAATGATCCAAGAAACAATTCAGCTGAGTAATTTCCAATAATATTGTTAGTGAAAGCTATAGGTTCATTTGTTTCTTCAAGTTCAATGACTGTATGTTTCATAAATTTCTCGCGATCAACTTTGATTTGATTTGGTTTACAAATAAATGGTAACCATATGTGTGACCAATCAGTAGCAAAATATCCATGTAACTTTTCAGACCAATCCCTGCTTAAAATAAGACCATAAAATTATGGGATGTCTGCGACCAAAATATCGATTACTTGCAGTACCTTTGGATTGGATGATAATCTAATGGATACTGACAGCATTTCTCCAATGACCTCTACTTTTGTTCTATCTAATTGAACTATATGTACAACATATTTTTGAGGAGTGATGTTCAATTTAATACACACCGTTCTTGGCATAATGTTTGAAGAAGCTCCTGAATCAATAAGACATTTATGAACATTTTTGTTGAAAATATCATAAGTCAAAAGTAAAGGAGGAGTGTGAGAAATAGATCTATCACCATTAAAACAAGATCATTGGGATTTACTTTGTTTGGAGATGACAGATGTTTTCCCATATCTTTAGAAGCTTGGGCTATAATTGGTGGTTGTATAGGATCTATAGGGATTGCCTTGATTTCTCCAAGTAAAATTTTCTGCTATTGTTTGAGTTTGGTCATTTCACGTAATGAAATATTTTATTTGGTATTTTTCATATCTTCAACTATATTGTATTCTACTGTATCTGAAAATATTAAAGTTTTGGAAGTTGTAATAGGATCTGGTGAAATAGGATCTGTTTGAACATTTTTATATTATTTGACTGTTGTTTTCTCTTTTGTGGGGAGAGACTTCTGTTTCTGATTTGATATAGCTAAATCATAAGAAGATTTACTTCTTTTAGACACAGGCATAGCTTCTATTTCTTCTTTTGTAGAGAGAATGAAATGCCATAACCCATTCAGGTCAAATTCTTCCTCAGACTCCGGTTCCTGTTCAGATGGCCATGAGGGATCTTCAATATCTTGATCAGATTCAGCATTTGAAATCACATTTGGAGGCTGAGATGTTGAAGAGGGATTTTTATTAAATGGATGATATGATTTCTTAGGTACTGATGATTCAACAACTTGTTTATTTATATCAATCATGTCATTTGACATATTCTTTAACACTTTTTGAAGACCTTCGAGATCGAATGGATCTTTCTAGACTTTATTTTTGGAATCTTGACTAAATGTCACTTTCTTTGATTTTCTATCTTCTATCTCTGATCATTTTGCTAATGCTAAGATTATTTTGTCTACAGCAAGAGCTTCTTTCATGTTTTCTAAAAGGGCAGCTTTACCAGCTCTATCTACAAAAATAGTTATATTAGAAGGTAAAGAAGAAATATACCATTCAATTTGTACATAAACAACATGCTTGGAAGCGGTTGGGATTTTGTTTAATAACTTGTTAAATCTGGAGTTGAAATCTTTGATCCTTTCACCTGAATTTGTTTTTATATTGGAAAGAGCATTGATTAAAGATGCAACAGTTCTATCATCTTCAAATTTTGCGAGAAAACCTTGTTCAAAAGTTGCCCAATCGGAAATAGATCCTGCTGGAAGTGAAAAGTACTAGGATCATACAGATCCTTGTAAAGTATAAGGAAACAATCTGGCTACAATGTCTTCATGAGAAACTCCATTAGGATTCATGGGTATCATAAAATTATTGATATGTTCTTCAACAGGAAGACCATCATCTGGATTATATTTAGGTAGCCATTTTTCTGGGTGATCTGGAAGAGGATTTGGATTTGCAATCAATACAGCACCAAGATTCGTCCAAGGTCGATTGGCCATGATTGGATTTGAAGTTTTCGAAGATATAGAAGTAGATCTAGAAGTAGGGGGGATGGATGTAGAACTTACAACTAGAACAATACTACTCGTGATAGTACTAATTGTAGATTGAGTAAGAGGATGCGAAGAATAAGAAGATGTAGATTGAGTAAGAGGATGCGAAGAAGTAATTGAAGGAAAATTTGATGTGACTTCACTCGTATCCGACTTAGATCTGGATATAGAAAAATTTTTGCGATGTGATTCTATTGGAAATTCAAAAGGAGGAATTCCAAGTCTTTCACTTTTGGATCAGGTTAATATACCAGTTTCTTTAAATAGAGAATTAACGCTCTCTTTAGAAGCTTCTAGATTAACAAGATTTTCGTAGGAAATAGATATTCCTTCTAATTTCTGAATTAAAGACTAAACTTCGGGAGACTCGAGAGTAAATTCTGAAGTAGATGACTATCGAGATATTTCAGGAGATGAGGGGAAAGTTTCTACAATTTCCGATTTCTGAGTTGGTGATTTAGGGTTTGATCGAGAAGTTGTAGGATGCTTTTGGGGAGATTGACTCTTATGAAGGCTTCTAGTTTGAGGTTTAGATTTATATGCCATTCATAGTTTGGACCTCCTTCTAGTGCCAAAATTGTTGAGGCCTCAGAAATATGTGGCAACAAAAAGGGGGATAACCACCCAGTCCGGACCTTAAAGCATTACTTTTCCGTTTGGGATAGTGGCTCCGACTGGGTGTAATGGGACCAGTTTCCTAGATTTGGGTTTTATATGATTGTTGGGTTTCTCTTAAATGCTTTTCATGAAGAATCGCTAAAAAATAAAATAAATTTATTCTAAAATGAAAAACTTTGAATTAAGTCTAATCTAATCTAACCCGGGATAATGCTAATTTTATGCGATCTAGAATGATATCTATTCAGTCTGTGATGATTTAGATCAATCACAGACTTAATAGAATTAATAATTTTGTAAGATAATTCTTTTGAAAAAATAGTTAATCAAAATAAGGTGTCAAACATATCGCATATATTTTGATGATCATATATAAAACAAATCAATTTCTATTTTTATATCGTAAAATAGTGCAACTTATATTTCAAACATAAATAATTGATTTCATACATAATTCATGAAAGCTGGATTCATCAATAATATTTAAAACATAATTTAGCATACATGATAATAGTACCATATGTGTGTTGTCCTATTCATCTGATCAGTGATAATAGGCCACAATCAACTCTTCTATCAATAAGTCATTCAGAGAATACAAAAGTGCATCAACAGTGATCAAAAAAATGATATATAATTGAAAAGACCGTGTTCCATCATTTTATCAAGGCATCCACAAAATTACAAGAAAGAATTCTTTGTAAATTTTCTTAATAAAAATTCTGGACCCTTCTCTAAATGCATGAGAAGGGTTTAAATACTACATTAACTACTTACAAAAATAGATTATACAAAATATCTTATGAGGTGGTTTCAAACAACCTTCCTCATTCCTAGTATCTATTTGCTAAAATTGAAATTATTAAAAACAAAATAACTTATGATCATGCCCGATGATAGGTTACTTCCAGCTCTGCTTTTCTACTCACAAATATCGGACATTGGTTGAACTTGTGGAGGCTTCTCGAACTGTATCTTTATCTGTCCAGTAAATATAGCATCAAGTAAAAGTGGCTGCATTTTCTGTATAGAATCTAGAAAACAATTCAATGTCATTATTTGACTATGAGGCTTAACCAGTAGCTGCCAATATGCTTCCCAATTAGTCTTTCTCAGTTGTACAAGTGTTTCTTCTCGGAGTTGACCTGTGTTTTTCCAAATTTTCTCTAAATTTCAGAGATCAGGAATCAATTTGTGATTTCCTTCTTTAATCAAACCAGAGGTATGCAACATGTGGTTAATCATTTTGACCATACTCTTTGATATACTTGCTACTCTGGCTATGGCCAATTCTACCTGTTTTATCTGTTCATCCTAGTCAGTAAAGAGAATATCTTTAAAAGTTTCTTTGATCTTTGGGAGACTTGACTTTCTCCCTTCCTCTGAATCCTGCCATTCAATATAATCAGAAATTTTGGTATTGAGTTCAGTAAACTCAATTCTCTGTTCAATGACTATATTAGTCAATTTTTCACTAATTTCCAAGTGTGGGATTATGTCTGACATTTGCAAGACAAACAAGTTTTGTTGTTTTGAGAGTAAGGCATTTAATGCCAATGCTTCTTTTATGAATTCTCCTATAGTAATAATACCTTCATATTTTGTAAGATATTCTCTCAATTCTTTAATCAGTGTGTCTTTGCTAGAAAAGTCATTTTCATGACTTATCTTAAGCACTTCCATATCTTGCTGAAATTTGAAAAGTTGCTACTCGAAGTTTTGATTTAGACTATTCCTTTATTCATCTAGTTGTTGTTGTAGCTGCATGATTTTGTCATCCTTTTCTTGGACCAAAATGGATACTTCGGCTACCTTAGCCATTGTTGCAGTAGTATATGCTCCAGCAAATTGTGAGAGCTGAGTTAGATTTTCAATTGGATTTGAAGGAGTGTCTTTCCATACAACTTCCATAACTTCATTTCCTGGGGGTCTTTCAATCCTTCTTCTTTTTCTTTGTTTCCTTAATACAAATTTATGAAGAGGGATGTAGAATACATCTAGTGGAGGGACATCAGTTACCTTCAGAATAATATCATCAGTAGGAAACGCAGGAATGACTTTTGTATCTTGGGAGGTTATCCCGGGACTTTCAATGATTTCTTTTCCTGAAACTATTTATCCCTGTGGAGTCTGAAATTCTGTATTTTTCTGTGAATATGATACCTCTGGGGTATTTATCAATGTGTTGCTAACTGAAGTCCATAATTTATCTAGTTCACTTTGATTTTGTGAATCTGATTGTTCTGTTCTGATTTCTTTGGTTTCTTCAGTTATGTAACTAGTAATCAATACATTCTGAGGGATACGTTTGAGTATTTGTTCTCTGTACTCATTGAATTTCTGTAATTATTCTGTATTTAGGTTCAATTTGACAAAATTTTGGACTTCTTCAAAAGTTCCAACAGATTTAAAAATGTCTTCAAATCTATCATCGGTGTGTATGATAGGTTTGATTTTGGCTAACTGAGTAAATTTGTTAGCAATATTTTATGGATAGAATTGCCTTGAGGGTAAAGCGGGGAGCTTTAAAAGCTCAACCTTCTGACATTATTTCAATGCATGATTGAAATTGCTAAGGGTGAATGTGCCACATTGAATTGGAAAACTTGGTCATAGATATTTTTTACTATCTTTCAAATATTTAGTGAGTCCATTACCAACAGTTTGGTAATCAACTTCTCTCACCATTAATTTATCAGAAACGTACAAAGGAAGAATATGTGGAGGAGCAGAGCTTCCAAATACTCTGATCTATGAAAATTATTCTTCAATAAAACATCTCCCTGTCATTTGAAGGTCTACAATAGCTTCCTTAGTGAACCTAGGGCTCACTCTGTCAAACATTAATTGATGTAATGGTAATACAACTCCATAACATAGCCTGTGGAAATGTGGTGCATAATTATGTTCCCATATCTCGTTATGACTCAAATGAATAGGGGTAGGATCCTCGGGAGTCCTTTTCCAACCCATAACTGGAAACTGGTAGAAAAACAGATAGCATCAAAAACATATGCACTCATGAAAAATTTGGGGACAGGTTTGGAGGAAGAAGCTCTTGTCTAGCGATATTCATTAATCGCTTTAGCTAGATTTTCGGAAAGAATGGTTGCCCAATTCATGATGTGGGAATTAACACAGGAGTCAATCATAGGAAGCCAATTTATAGAGAACTTGGTATTATCAGGGAGACCATATAATCTGCATAGCATCGCTGCTACAAAATTGTAGGGATTTGCAATTGACACTATAGGATACATACCTAATTTCTCATGTTTAAACTTGTTATCCAGTTTCCTCCAACCTTGAATTTTCTTGAAAGGGTCCTCATTGTTCTTTGCAAATTTTTCAACAAATCTATTATCATAGATGTCTTGTGGGTCGGGTAGCTTGTACACGACTTTCAAATCTTCAGCTCTGAAAGAACCTAAGATCTCATTCTTAGCGGTTCTTAATTGTCTGTCCTTAATTTTTGAATTGTCAAGCACCCACCTAATCATGTCAGTATATGGTAAAAGAGTGGCCCTTCTTGATATCCTATGAAGGAAGGAGCACGCAATATCTTAAAACTATAAATTTGAGGGAGTTGCATCATCAGCAATTGCCTTGACCTCCACTATTTCAGGTTCTTCGTCTTCGAGAATAGTATAGACAGCTTTCCACTTTGTAACACCTCCATCTGCAGTGCAGACAATATCTGAGACTATAGTGTTGAGATTCAACAAGATCATGAGCTTAGTGAAAAGAGTCTCCTTCATTAAGTGGTCTCGCAGGCTATTTTTGGCGCAAGTTTATTTTTAGACATGGTGATCATATTTCAGAAGTTGCAGGATGCTATTTGTGGATGGTTGGTCAAGTTGGCAAAATAGATGAAATTATATTTTTAGAATATTGGGCAAAGTCTATTTATAGATCGTCGATCTAAAAATAGAAGTGTCGATTATTATTAGCTCTTAATAATAATCAGACAATAAACAACAACTTATTCTCTTCGAGAACTTAATTTCAGTGCACATATTTGGAAAATCAGTGGGCTGAAGGAATTACACAATTCCTAGGGTTTACAGGTGGTTCTTGCATGGAGGACTCAGTTAGAACTTAAGTGGCAAAGTTATGATAGAGTTGGAAGAGTAGTTCATGGAGTTGTATTCAGTTTAACTCAATTAGACTCGGTTGAGCTAGTTGTATCTAGTCTAAATGAATGGTACACTAGTGAGAGTGGAGTGAATCAATTAGTTAATTAATTCACAAATAATAACTTATTAATCAATTAAATAATACAACAGTTAACTATAGTGCATGTCAGTTCCAGTGGAGACCCAGTGGAGAGATAGGTGAAAGGGCAAGATGGACTATCTGTTGTGACTATAGTGATACATTGATTGCACCATACACACATTGGAGTTTCCAATTAGGATTACGCAGTCAAGGCAAGGGTAATTCAAATTCATTCAGAGCTATTCTTCAGCAGGGATTGCACAGCGGAGGCAGGCTAGCAAGAGGGTAAAGATCGGTGCATGGATTTGCAGATTTATTCTATGTTAGTGTGTGACGATTGATTGTACTAAGAGCTTGATGTACTAAGATTTGTATGAGATTGTTACATGATCTGAATGATACACAATATATGATAGTTGGTTTTTTCAGCTTCAGGATTTCCCATTAAACAACTGTGTTATGTGCGATTGTTTTTATTTATGCTTCACATGTGTCTACAATTAATTTTCCACAAAAGATTAACAGTGGAATGATTCTGTATTTTGCAAGAAGTTAAATATTGTGAGATCAGGGGAATATGGATGTATGCATGCTTAATGTATACCAATTTATACATGGTATCGGAGCAGTGTTAATTCTTGAATATTGCAATTGTGAAGAATTGTTGAGTTTGTGCTGGTGGACAATTTGAATTTTCCACAGAAGATTCTTGGTGCAGAAGTTGAGTATACATTGAAATTTCTTTGAATGGGTTGCGATTGGAGTATGCCCTTGATGGGAGCTCGAATTACATAGACTGGAAGGATAGGATGGAGGCAGTGCTGGAGGATAATGGATTGAAGGAGTTCATCAAGAGAGATGTTCCTGAGCTAGGATCTAGCGATGCTGCATTGCTTGACGCATGGAAAAATAAGACAGCAAAGATGAGAATAATTCTGTTGGAAGGTGTGAAGGACCATATTGTGTCCAGCCTTCACGGGAAAGCCACTCCATTATTAATGTGGAAGGCTTTGACATAATTTTTCCAAATCAGAAACAACCAGAGGAAGTTGGCGCTTAAAGACAAGCTCAGAAAAATAAAAATGGAGAAGGGCGACAGTATTCCAAAATACCTCACAAAGTTTATCCACTACAAGGATGAACTGGGAAGTGTGGGGGATATTGTTGATGATGAAGACTTGGTGAGCTTGGCTCTCCTTGGGCTTCTGAAGAGTTGGCATAGCTACGAAGACTCTGTCAATGGATGGGAGAAACTGCCGGGATGGGAGCGACTTTGGTCAGATCTTGTGCAGGAGGAGATAAGGCGGGGTACCAGGGATGGCTCTTTATCGAAGAATGAAGATGAAGAGAATTTCGCTTTGGCTGCCAAAGCAAGGAAGGGGAAGGGGAAGAAATTTCCTTCAAAATCCGATGCCAAAGGAAAGAAGCAGGATTTGTCCAAAGTGAAGTGCTTTCACTGTCACGAACATGGGCATTTCGCCACTAATTGCCCACAGAAGAAGAAGAACAAGAAGGTTGCTGGAGCTGCAGCTGGAGAGGCCTTAGCCTCACAATTTGAACTTGATTTCTCTTTGATCGCATGCTTGGTTTCAAGTTGTATGGGATCGGTGTGGTATCTTGATAGTGGTGTGTCTTTCCATATGACGGGAGACAAGGAGTTGTTTAGTGACTTGGAGGAGAAGGACCTCCAGATGCATATAGAGATGGGCGACGATGGTCGGTAGAGTGCGACTGGAATTGGGACCATTACCTTTGAGAGGGAGTCCAGTAGTCCATTATTGTTGAAGGATGTTATGCATGTTCCAGGTCTGAAGAAGAACTTGGTCTCAGTCGCAATATTGGAAGACAAAGGTTATGATGTTGTTTTCAGTGAGGGAAAATCCTTCCTTCAACATAAAACAACTGGTCAAACCAAGAAAATAGGGGTTCAAATTAAGAATCTCTACAAGATGGAGGTATTTGGATGTGCTGCAATGGTGGGCAAAGTAGAAGAAGTGGTGAGCCAGGATGAGGGCGAATTCTGGCACAGGAGATTGGGCCATCTTCACCATGGTGCCTCAAAGATTTTACAACGGATTTCTACTAGACTTCCCAAGGGTACTCTTGTGCAGTCAGATCAGTGCAAGGGATGTACTATGGGTAAGTTTGTGAAGACCACCTTTCATGAGAAGGAGAATCGTGCTTCGGTGATCTTGGAGAGAATTAATATAGACGTGTGTGGACCTTTCTCGGTTGCTTCAACAGTAAAACAAAGGTATTATGTTATATTTGTTGATGAATATTCTCGTAGATGTTGGATCTTCTTCATGCAGAAGAAGAGCGAAACATTTTCAATGTTCGGTGAGTTCAAAGCATTGGTGGAGAAGGAGTCGGGGAAGCAAGTGAAAGCTCTACGGAGCGATAATGGTGGTGAATACATCTCGGGTGAATTCAAAGAATTATGTAGCAAAGAAGGAATTCGAAGAGAACTCATAGTGCCTCATAACCCACAGCAGAATGGGGTTGCTGAGAGGAATAAAAAAACAATCGTGGGTGTTGCACGAGCGATGCTGCATGACTAGGGCCTACCAATGCACTTGTGGGTGGAAGCATACAACACTGCGGTTTATGTGCAAAACCGTTGTCCTCATAGAGTACTTGGCATGAGTACACCTAGAGAAGATTTCACTGGTAAGAAGCCTGATATTTCTCATTTGAAGATTTTTGTCTCATCTGTCTACATTCATGTGACAAAGGATGCCAGGAAGAAGCTAGAGCTGACTACAGAAGTTGGGATATTTGTGGGGTACAAAGAAACACCCCATAATTATCGTGTGTATTTTCCAGACAGTCGGGTGACTATGGTGCGAAGGGATATAAAATTCAATGAGGTGAAATCCATGAAGTTGTCGCCTCATAGGGAGCTACACTTGCATGTAGAGGAGGAACTTCTTGTTCCCATAGATGAGCCTCTTGATGTGGATCAGCCACAGGAGGAGATTCATGGAGTGGAGGAGTCCACTCATGCAAAACCAAACATTAGGAAAGGAAGAAAGAGGACCACAGAAGCTGAGAGACTGAAGCTTGATGTGGCACAAAATGTAGGAGTCCCTACATCACAGCACAGACAGAGATAGTCACCTGACCGATATATTGGATACATGGATCTTATGAGCAATTGTATCGTGATAGAGCCATATTCCTTTGAAGAAGCAGTGCAAGAGCCCACATGGGTAGATGCCATGGTGGAGGAGTATGACTCCATTGTCAGAAACACTGCTTGGGAGATTGTTCCAAGGCTGGTGGGAAAATTAGTTGTAGGATCAAGATGGATCTACAAGGTAAAGCAAGCTATTGATGGGAGCGTCGAGAAGTATAAGGCAAGATTTGTTTCTCGGGGCTTCTCACAGATTGAGGGGATTGATTATGAAGAAACCTTTGCACTTGTCGCACGGTATTATTCCATAAGGACCATCCTTTCTCTCCCAACGCAGATGGGTTGGCACATTCATCATATGGATGTGAATACTGCGTTCCTTAATGGGATCATTGAGGAAGAGGTGTACATTGAGCAACCAGAAGGATTTGAGATCTACAGTAGCGATTCACATGTGTACAGTCTCAAAAGAGCGCTGTATGGGCTGAAGCAAGCGCCACGTGCTTGGTACACTTGGATCGACAACTATTTCACTGGACTTGGCTTCACCAAGAGTGAGGTAGATGCAAACCTGTACCAAATTGTGGTGGAGGGTAAGCTTTTAATCATTGTTCTTTATGTTGATGATTTAATACTAACGGGTGATGAGCAGTTGATACACTCATGCAAGGCATATCTTGAAAAGGAGTTTGAGATGAAGGATTTGGACCTCCTTCATTATTCCTTGGATTGAAAATATGGCAGCGGGAAGGTGAACTGTTTGTGTCTCAAGGCAAGTATGCCCAGGAGATACTGGAGAAGTTTCACATGCAAGGTTGCAAGCCTATCGACACTCCTCTTCTAGGAAATTGGAGGAAAGAGGATGCTACATCGGCAAAAGTAGTGGATGCCACTGTTTATCAATAGTTGGTCGGTTCACTCATGTATTTAGTTAATACAAGACCGGACATATGCTATGCAGTGAACCAGCTTTTAAAAGCGATGGTTAAGCCTACCAATCTCTTTTGGAAGGCAGGCAAGCATGTCCTGAGGTATCTTAGGGGCACATCTGAGTATGGTTTATGGTACAGACAAACATATGAGATGAAGTTGCATGGCTTCACGGATGCAGAATTGGCAGGAAGCCCAATAGACAGAAAGAACATATCAGGAGGTATTTTCAGTATCAGATCTACGACAGTTTCTTGGTACAGCAGGAAACAAATATATGTGGCACTCAGTTCAGCAGAAGAAGAATACATGGCAGCAAGTCAAGCTGCATGTGAGGCTATTTGGATGAGGAAGATCCTGGTTGGTTTGTTTGGTTCACATTTAGATCCTACAGTGATACATTGTGATAATCAGAGTTGCATTAAAATCTCGATTAATCCTGTGCTTCATGATAGATATAAACATATTGATATCCGGTATCATCATATCAGAGATTGTGTGCAGCGGAAGATCATGTTGCTTTAGTAAATTCCTACGGAGGATCAGGATGTAGATATTCTGGCGAAGGCGCTCACCAGGAGCAAATTCGAATACCATAGAGGCAGGATCGGGGTGAAGGATAATCCCTATCTTGTTGAGAGGGAGTGTTGAGATTCAACAAAATGATCAACTTAGTGAAAAGAGTTCCTTCACTAAGTGGGCCTACAGGCTATTTTTGGCGCAAGTCTATTTTTAGACATGGTGATCATATTTCAGAAGTTGCAGGATGACATTTGTGGATGGTTGATCAAGTTGGAAAAATAGATGAAATTATATTTTTAGAATATTGGGCGAAGTCTATTTATAGATCATCGATCTAAAAATAGAAGTGTCGATTATTATTAGCTCTTAATAATAATCAGAAAATAAACGATAACTTATTCTCTTGGAGCACTTAATTTCAGTGCACAGATTTGGCAAATCAGTGAGTTGAAGGAATTTCGTAATTCCTAGGGTTTACTGGTGGTTCATGCATGGTGGACTCAGTTAGAACTGAAGTGGCAAAGTTATGACAGAGTTGGAAGAGTAGTTCATGGAGTTGTATTCAGTTTAACTCAGTTAGACTCAGTTGAGCTAGTTGTATCTAGTCTAACTGAATGATACACTAGTGAGAGTGGAGTGAATTAATTAGTTAATTAATTCACAAATAATAACTCATTAATCAACCGAATACAACACATATCACAAGTACAATACCTGGAGACCTAGTGGAGAGATAGGTGAAAGGGCAAGATGGACTATCTGTTGTGACTATAGTGATGCATTGATTGCACCACACACACATTGGAGTTTCAAATGAGGATTACGCAGTCAAGGCAAGGGTAATTCGAATTTATTCAGAGCTATTCTTCAGCAGGGATTGCGCAATGGAGGCAGGCTAGTAGGAGGGAAGATATCGGTGCATGGATTTGCAGATTTATTCTATGTTAGTGTGTGACAATTGATTGTACTAAGAGCTTCATGTACTAAGCTTTGTATGAGATTGTTACATGATCTCCATGATACATAATATATTATATTTGAGGTTTTCAACTTTAGGCTTTCCCGTTAAACAACTGTGTTATGTGCGATTTTTTAATTTATGCTCCACATGTGTCTGCAATTAATTTTCCGCAAAATATTAACAGTGGAATGATTCTATATTTTGCAAGAAGTTAAATATTGTGAGATCAGGGGCATCTAGATGTATGCATGCTTAATGTATACTAATTTCTACATATAGGCAACATTTCTGTGTATTCCAATTCTGCAATAGTCTGTTTGTCGTACTTCTGCATTACTTTTCAGATGGACATATCTTGAAGGAAAATCCCTATTAAAGACAGAGTAATGATCAAATGATGGAAGATATATTCAAATGACCAATTTTGAAAGAAAATATCTGGGAAACAACTATATCATTAATTAATCGCAACGAATCAATAAATGTTTGCATTGGGATGATAAAACATACTTAGTCGTTTCTGACATGATTTATTTTCATGTAAAAACCTTAATTAAACCTATCAAATCGGTCACATCATGCCTTTTGAAATTATCTTTATGAAGCGCATTAATTTTTGTTTATGTGATATGTGATTTCACAATATCGCGAAATCGCAAAATCGCAGTATCGGAATATCGCAAAATCAGAGTGTCGCAATATTAGAGCTTTGGTAAAATCTGCTTAAAGTTTCAAAAAATTATCCGCGATGTGCAATTTATGCTATCACTTACGAAACTCAGATCGCTAATTGCAAAATCAGGATTTCTTTGTTTTGTTACTTAACTTTCAATGAGAAAAGATTATGCGGGATGCGATTTGCGATAGGGTAATCACAAGGATGTTTTATTAATTTCTTTTTTGTTTTTTTATGTTTTTATTTAATAAAAGCAATAATGTTTTTGGAGTTTGTTTTTTTAATCTAAAATGAAAAATAAATTTTTAAGAAGGGTCCCTATTTCTATTTATTAAAGGTCTAGGTTATTTTGAAAAATAAAAATGGGGGGAGTTATTGCATAGCACAACAGAACCTTTTCAAAAAAAAACGTTATAGAAAAAATTCGAGGATTTCATGTTTGCAGCAACAAAACCCTATAATCTAAAGCTCAGATACTGAATGTTATGCAACCATCTCACAAAATAGAAGAAAAGATAGATCAACGACTTAAAAATTATCCTCTTCACACGGTACACGATGGCTAGAGTAGTACATGACCTGTGATCGGATGGTATCAGAGCAGGTGATTTCTTTGCAGGATGGGAAGAGGAGTGATGCACGCTGAAAGAATGCAAGAGTTGCAAGATATAAATGACAACATTCAAGCCGACAATGTAGAATTGTGAAGACCGTTGTAGGTGGCTGAAAAGGATAAGCAAGAGCTTCAAGAGATGTTACGAGCCAAAGAAGAGTTATTGTCTAAGTTTCACAAGGTTTAGATGATGGATGTTGCATCTCAAACCGAGGTATATTATGTTACTTCATGTTCTATTCTCTCTCAATATGAAACTAATGTTGGCATGAATATCCTCACAAAGATGGGGCATAGAGGAGGTGGACTTGGCATAAATGGCCAAGGAGTTACCCAACCATTAGAGATTGTAACAAGACAACCATTTGCAGGCTTGGGTTATGGACATGAAGAGAAAGGAGAATGCTCGAAGGTAGCTGAAGCAAAATTCGTCTCTTCATCACCTGATTCTAAGAAGGGACTCAAGCCCCCTAGTCCCCATAATTTCAAGGACAAGTCAGGAAGGTATAGGAGTGATTCAAATTCTTCTTTTACATATAAGAGAAATGATTGCTTCATAGATATTCTAACCATGATGTAGTTAAGCATCATACAAAGAAAGTGTGGGTTAAGAAGACAAATGTGTCCACGAGAAATGAGACCAAGAAGAATGAGAACCTTCTGAATCCTCCTATCATGAAGACACAGTTTAACACGAACAACATAATTTCTACAATTTCTGCAAGATCAATGGCCAGTGGGAGAAGAAGTTCTGGAAGTTTCACCCCGAAATTCACCACAAATCAAGCAGGCAGCTTGTAAAAGAGCCCATGAAGAAGGAGGCTCCATCCACCATTCGAAAAGCACGCTTACAAGAAGAAAGTGCTTGGTGCCAGTTTGGTAAGTATTTAATGATGTTACTGCGAGTTATATTTCTTCTCTTTTGCAAAATTTCAAGTTTTATGGGGGTAGGTATCCCCCTTTTGATGGAAAATGCTCAATTTTTTTCCGACTCAGAATAAAAGAATAATGGTACCATTGCGAAGAGTTCAAAAAGAGGAATCCATCGGTGCTTGAATCGCATCAAACGGCCTCCGGATGGAAAATTTATTGCGACCTAAAGGATCATTGCACCTTGTTGTGCATGTTGTTCCTAGTTTTAATGGTGGTATTCGCTTCCTGTTAAAAATAATAGAGGTCAATTGTAGTTCCAAGATTTCGGGTTCAAGAAGGGGAAATATTATTGTCATTCAACTAAAGATTATCAGAATTCTTCGTCCGCTGGGAATTCGTCTTCTATCAACGTTTTCAACGCAGAGGTTTTTAGAAGAGCTGCAGAGGAAAGAAACCAGAGAAAAACAAGGCGTTGAGATCGTCTCGACATGATCAGTGTGGGATTGATCATGGGGTTCGAGTTGGAAGAGCTGGATCTTGGTAGCATACTGGAATCCTTCATTGATAATCCTCTGGCTCAGATGAGGAGATGGGTGTACTACCAACTGCTACTTGGATATCTGCGCCACAAGTATATAATTGTCCTATTCGCTAGAATAGGAGTCGTTGTTATTCTCACCGATACTATGGAGGCCGTTAGGAAGAGAAGTGGGTTGTTTCTTCTCACATAGTCCTGATCATGGGACATTCTAGCCACTGGGGAGGATTTATTAGATTCTCCACAGGATCGAATGCTACCCCATCATTGCCCACAGAAGCGCAAAACCTCCCAAAAACCACAGCCTCGGGGGACGAAATAAATGGTTAATAATAGAAGAAAATGATGAGGAGTGGAATAATAGTCAGAAAAATAAGCCCCGAAAGGGCTCTGTCAAACACCATGGTTGATGAGGTAATCCGCGTTACAAGCGAGCGACAGTCCAACCGTTCGTTCCCAGATGAAGTCCCACTGAGTTACATCATTCACCATACATCAATTCTGGATCAGAAAGTGAAGGAAAATCGTTGACAGACTATCTGGCCATGGCATATCATGGTTATTGCTAGCATACATCTTTCATCGAGATATTTTTTCGCCCGATGGGAAATTATAGCAGAGCTAGAAATTACACAGATGGGCAGGTGAATATTGTGCAACAGATTTGGTGGTGTTGTTCCACGATTTTATCACCAGAATGTCGATTTTGTGGCACAAAATCTGGGCATGCTCAATTTAGGTCATGCATTTCTTGCTAAAACAAGAGGAGCTTTGAGCCGACCTGTGTGTTCATGCGTGTTTTGGATCAAATCCAATATGCCAAATTGGAGATCATGGCAGGTCTCCTCTCTTTGAAATCCGAGTCGAAGCTGCCTTCTTAGAGCCAGGGTTCGAGTTCCCGCGGCTCCTCACTCCCCGCCACTCCCACGAAAAGCCACAATGACGCCACCTGGGATTTTCTCGGCGTTGCGGTGATGAAATTGAAGGCGGATGAGGTCAACTGGAAGCCTCCTGCCAATTTTCTACATCGTCATCAGCGGCAGAAGGAAATGAGTTACGACTTTTCAAGGTATCCTTCCACGTGGGAGGTGTCAAACGTTATTCTTCATGATGCACACAAAAATTTAGAAACACCTACATTTTGTTCTCAGACTTTGAAAACAAATGTCCAGCGAGATTTTGAGGAGTTGCCACCTGGTGCATTTTTTTCGCTACGTGACTCTTTATATATTTTTTTTTGCATATTTTGTAATGGGGGGATTGTGAACTGGTTACGTGATGAATTGGTTCCAACCTCAACTATTTAATTAGTTTTCTTGAATTGCTGGCAGTGTTGCCACAGGAGGCATCTAGCTATAAAATAGCAGCCCATCCAGAGAAGTGTCTTCAATTTCAAAAGTAGCTTGTTACATCCGTGAATTTTGCTTTTTGGTTTCAGGCTTCATCAGTGCATATGATTGTAATCCTGCGGAAAATTAGGATTAACAATAAGAGTTGAAAATCGTTGAAGAAAGATGACCACGATATGAAAAACTTTAAATATTTTTTTTCTCCAGTGGCGTCATTTAGTAAAAGGTCTTCTCTGGAAAATTCAGACATGACCCTGTGCGCAAAGAGAAACATAGGGGTTGGATATTCCATTTGCAATACAATTCATTAACAAAAATATGCCCGAAGAAAATCACCTTAAGTATATTCACTGAAACTTTCACAAGGCTTTCCAAATCAAGTATTTAAATGTTATGGAAAACTTGGAAAAGATGGAAGATGAAGCATTGTGCCTTATAGGGTTTTATTATAGTGGAAGAACATTAATTCTTAAATCTGAGCTGGAGCAGGCAATAGTTTCACATAAAGTTAGCGTTGCCGAAGATTACCCTATGCCAGAGAGTGATAAAACTTGTACAATGTTTGAGGATGGTATTTCCATGCACATGTTTTATAATGGGGGATTAACTTATTTTCACCTTCCAAGTGCACATGTTATTTGGCACATAATATGTCAAAGGGTGGAATTTTTATTTTTACCACCATTAGTGCTCTTTGTTTATGTACACATTATGTAACAGGGGGGGTTATAAAACTTGTACTTTTCCCTTTGTGCACATATTTGGCACATTAAATTTATTTGTAAGTTCCATGCGAAAGGGCCATAGTTTCCATCGTATTTTGGCATCGAAAATTTGGCATGTAAATTATTGAATGCCATGTAAAAGGCCATAGTTTCCACCATCAAAGTCATGATGTAAAGCTGATTATGAAGCATTGTAAAAGGTTTGTTTTAGCCACTCTTATGTGAGGAAGAGTGACAGGCGTATTTTTGTGCATTAAGCCTTGTTGGCTTCTTTGTAAGCAAGTTGAATGAGGTGATTTGCCTAAGCCATTTTGGCATGTAAACTTAACCAATGAACTCTTGGCAAGTGTTTCAAAAGATGTAAACATGTATGATCAGCTACAAGTTGCAGCTCTATGCAGATGTGGGATTTTTCATTCTGATTCTGAAGGACCTAGGTGAAGGAATGTTGAAGGGATGTGCCTTTTCAGACATTTTAAGGGATGTGCCTTTTCAAACAGTTGCGTTTCATCTTAGGCAGATGTTGGCTTTGCATCCTGATTCTGAAGTACGTTAGGTGGAGGAGTATTGAAGGGATGTTTCTTTTCAGGCATTTTCATTGAACCAGTTGCAGGTGTTGGCTTGCATCCTGATTCTGAAGTACGTTGGGTTAAGGAGTCATCAAGGGATGTGCCTTTTTAAACATCCACATTGCAGTAGTTGCAGGTGTTGGCACTGCATTCCAATTCCAAAGTACGTCAAGTGAAGGAGTCATGTGGGAATGCGCCTTTCAGAGACATTTGCATGTAGTTGATGATGGATTAAAGCTGATAATTTTGGAGACTAAAAGTTTCTTTGTGGGGAGGTGTGGTTCAGAAGGACCTTCGCACATGAAAGGAGCTTTGCACCATGTTGATTTGAAGTTGGTGACAAAGTGCTTAAGGGGGTGAAATTATTCTCATGCATTTAATTATGCATTTTATGAGCCCTTATTAAACCCATGCATTATTGATATAAATTATTAATATTTGTGAGAGAAAAATTTTCTCACATATTATTCATTTAAGGCAATTAGGGGAATTGGTTTTTATGTGAGAAATCACCTCACACTAATTCTCTATTTTTTTCTCAATTGTAGGTTGAGAGAATCAAGGGCATGGTTGAAGAGTCTTTAGGTGGTTTTGAGACTTTTCCCAATTATGAGCTTGAGATTGTTGGAGATCCTACTTTCAAGAATCTTGTTTTTCCTTCCTTGTAATTAGGCCCTACAACTGCGGGCCTTGTAATTAATGCTCTTTGTTGGAGAGTGAGTGAAGGAAAACTATATATATTCCTTATGTGAGCTTTGAGAGGGGAAGAAGAAAGGAGAGAATTCTTAGCTATTGAGAGCCATAGTGCTTAGCTAATGCTCGGCCATAGTGCTTGAATGTAAGAAATATTACTTTGAAGAATTAATATAGAAGATCTGCATTCCAACTGAAGCAGATCCGGAGATGTAGCCCCAAAGAGATGGAGGGGTGAACTCCGTTACTAGTTGGTTGTCTCTCCCTTACTTACGTGTTTGTGCTTCTTGATATGTTAAGTTCATTTATTTATTTTTATGTGTTTATGCACTATAATCAATGGACTAACATGCTCATTTAAACCTGTATAAGCCATAGTCAATTAAAATATCTTCACACCGTACATGATGGTTAGAGTAGTACTCGACCCATGATCAGATCAAATAACTAATTCTTCTAGCTAACCTTGGCTAAAATGAGCTAAAATTTTTCTCTGATACCAACTTGATCTGAATATGGGAAAACTAGTTATTGCTATGCTAGATCCCTCATCAATATTAAAAATGTGTGATTAGGATCGTCTCAAGTTAACCATTTGTGAAGGGGTTTATGTGTCAAGTTTTGTGTGTTTTTTATGATCAAATTATCAGTCAATTAACTTTAAAAAAATCATGTACAATAAATGAAATGCATATAAATAACACACAACATATCTATAACACAATGGATGATAACAGAGTTCACCCCTCCCGGGCTACATCTCCATGGACCTGCTTCAACTAACTAGGCCCTCTTGGGATTAAGAGTCAAATGTATGATTACATACACATGAAGTGTTCCAATGGAGTTCCAACCTACTCCATTGGCTTAAGAGCACCCAAAAACCCCAAAAATGACTATTCAATCTCTGAAATTGGTTTCCAGCTGATTTAGGCTTGACCTCCCATCCTGGTGGCCATGGGATTGTTTAATCTCCAAAGTGACAAAACTCTTTCATAAGTGCTCCAGCGCCTCTAAAAACCATGCCACTATGTTTATAGCATCAAATACATCAAAAAATGATGCTTCTTGAGCCAAGATTAGTCTTCAGCTGATCTGGGCATGACCTTCCCTCCTGGTGGCCTTAGGCTTCAAAATTCTTCAATGTGACAAAAACACTTTCAGAATTTCTCCTCTGCCTCTGCAAGCTATTCAAATGGATTCAGAGCATGCCAATCTGCTAGGATTGACTCTTCTTGAGCCAAAATTGGTCAAAAATTGGTCAATATAGGCCTCATTCAATTTTCCCCTAGATTCCTCCTCCAAATATGGGGAAGACTCTAGATAGCTCCGCCAAACTAGCCAATCCACCAAAAATGGAGGAACCATTGAAACTGCCGCTAACTTAAACTAAGGATTAATTAACTGTTAACTGCAGATTAAGAGGGATAAGATGTGCACTAAGTGCAATTAACTTGGGTGCTTGTGGGAAGGTCACATAGCGCGGACTCATGGGAGGAGGGCTGGCCCACTCCATTCCTGCCATCGGATCCTGTTTTCAATTCAAATAAGATTTGGGCGCCATCATATAACAAGTATTACCCGTAGCCTGATGGTAAGCCGCGGGGTTATGTAGAGGGAGGTAAAGGGTTCAACCCCAACCTCCGCTCCTTGTCATATATATTTTTCCATATGAAATCATGTCATTCAAACCTTTAATAAAACCTTTGTAAATAGACTTTGGAATATTAAATTGCATGTGCGCTACACCATAAACATTACCATAAGGTTTGACATATGCCACAAGAATAATATGTATTCGCTCCAACCATAGGTTATAAAACCTTTGCAATGTATTTACTACCATATAGTTCGACCACCATTGAAGTTCGGATATAAAAATAATGCGGAATTTAATAATATATATATATATATATATATATATATATATATATATATATATATATATAGATATATTAATCCAACCTTAAAAATAAAAATAATTCCAACACATGAATTCATCTTGAACCCAAATTCAACCTTAAAGGACATTGGGAAATTTCACCTTCTCAAACCAAACTCGCAAATCCTACAGTGACACTTGTCAGAGTCCCATTGGGAAAAAACTGAAGAATATTCCCTGCATGTTGACTAGGTTTCCATGTATCAGCGTGTACCTGTTCTGCAATTTAAAAAAAAAAATTTGCATGTTCTGAACAACAATCAACATGCTATAAATTATTCATCCGAACTCATTTTTCAACGAAATGAGCTGTGTTGGATTCCTGACGATGGGTCGGTCGTTTTCGTTATGGTTTTGTTCAATTTTGTGCACTTTGAATTTTGAGAAATTTTTTGCCCCTAATCCAGATTTTGATCACCTCACTGGGTCTACGTCACCCCTGCTGGGCCTACGCTACCTCTGCATCACCCTTCCTAGACTACTTTGCCTCTTTGGTAAAGATTTGTCTATATGCAATTGTATTCTCACCCTCGGATTCAGAATCCCTCTATTGATCTACCCCTTATTGCACTGCAAGCCCACTCGAAAATTCTTGGCAAACCGAGCCCCAGAATTTCGACTGAGCTCAAGTGATACCACTATGTGTGTCTTCTCCAACTTGTTAGGTCTCTGTAGTTTGCAAGATTGGCAATAACAAACGCTGCAGAGGCCAACATCAAAACCACTTTGGAATCCTAGGATCTAGCCCTCCTGAATTCATAGAGGGATCTCTCTATATATGTGTTTTCAAAGATATTATATTTGAAGGCTTATGATATGATATTAGGCTAGTTATAAAGCACAAAGGTTTTTATTTGTTTTGGTTTGGATGAATATCATTAAAATGAAGGAAGTATTTTTGAAGGGTAAAGTTGTGAGTAGGTTGAAAATGGTTCAGCTGATAGGATAAGTGAGAAACAGTGTCAATCCATTGGGCTATGGAGTCATAAAGGATTTAATTGCACAGCAAGTTTCAAGAGTGGTCTATGGGGCAAGTCATCTATGTCAATAGATCTCTTTTAAGTTGATTTATGGAATGAAAAATTAAGAAGTGGTGAAAGAAGAAAACATATAAGAAAACAAAGAGCAGCTTAAGATCAAGTAAGGAATTTTAACCTAGCCTGCTTTCAGCATACTCAAAGGAAAACAAAGAATAGCTTAAGATCAAATAAGGACTTTTAACCTAGTCTGCTTTCAGCATATTCTCAAAAGAAACATTTAAGATAAAACAAAGAATAGCTTAAGATCAAGTAAGGACTTTTAACCTAGCCTGATTTCAGCATATTCAAAGGAAAACATTCAAGATTAACATAAAAAGTAGTCTAAGATCAAGTAAGGAATTTTAACCTAGCCTGCTTTTGACATACTTTCAAGAGATATTTTCAAAGCAACTGTTGGCGAAGAAATTAGAGGATAGGGCTAACCATAAACTTCTTTAATTCAACTTTAGTTAGCAAACTTTGTAAGAACATTCAAGGACAAAATCTCAGGTTTTACTCAACAAGGCAAGGGCTCACCAACATTCCTTGACTGATCACACTCTATTGAATTATCCTCAATTACATAATTAGCATAAAACATAAAGATAAACATTTATCAGTGAGATTTGGGGTACTTGACAGTAAGTCCTAATCTATATTTTTTGTTATGTATCAGAGAAAATGGACAGTATGGAAAACATGATAAAAATAACAATTTACAATAAGAAAAACATCACCATTGACATAGACTAGGATCCCATAAATCAACTTGTATTTGATGTTCAAACTAGTTACAATATTCAAGTCCAGTGGGTCTTTACAGCTTCAAACTTCTCATCTCAGCCTATCTTTCTTCTATTACAAAACAGAGCTTCAGCAGCCTCAATTGCTATTTAAATTCAATGAGTATTCAAAGACCAGCCCATATACTCTCTTCCAGAGAGGTATTTATAGAAGAAATGAGGAGGTGGAGTGAAAGAAAGGCCTATCTGTTCAATTAATGCAGAGTTAGTGCTTCTCTGCCTTCGAAGGGCCAAATGGAGGAGTTTTCAAATGTTTTAACTCTGTTAATTGATTATTACATTAAAGTTCATCAACTTTAGTCACTTTTGTTGACTTTGGAGGCTTTCGGTAGGCTGGTAATTAATTTTGAGCTGTCTCTGGCAAAATATCTCTGACTATGCATTCAATTTGTCTTCCTTCTAGGTAAAATAGCTTGTAGGTGGCATTTTGGTCTTTAGAGAAGTAAAGGCTTCTGATATTTGGAATTTAAAGCCTTTCTTCTGCTGATCTGTCTACTTTAGTGGCTTGAAACACTGATTAGGCCTTGATACTGCTTTTGGGCCTTTGTTATCATCTTCGGAGATTTTAATCTTTCTCTATTGACTGTATTCTCTTTAAAACCGTGTTTTAGTCTTTAACTTATTGGTTAAGTCTTTAAATCTTCGGTTTATTTAACTGTAACCTTCATCTTTAATATTTGTTTCTGCGTTGTGTGTGTAGGTGGCTTTGGCGCTTTGGAGGGTTTATAGTGTAATCGATGTCCATGAAACACCGATTCACCTTTGGAGCTCAACCCTTTCGTCCCTTCTCTGCATGATTTGGCCTCTATTTGGACCTGCGAAGATCGTCACCTTCTGGCCCGTCCTTTTATAGACTATAGGAGGGCTTTCGGCCCAAAAAACCATCATAGAACCTGCAACAAACCACAAAACACGTTATATAAAATCCTACGGGGTCGGAAAATACTGCTTTAGAGGTTGGCGGAGGCGGAGGAGCAAGATGTGCAGGCGGAAGAGGAGTTTCCATAGTGGAGGGGTGAAAACCTGTGAAAATAGGGTTCAAAACTGTATATGGCATGAAATAAGGGATTGGCGGTTTTGTGAAAACCGTGAATGGTTTTCGCGTTAATAAACGGTGGTAAGAGGTTTAACCCGGAGGGAATGCGATCCAGTTAGAAGGAGATGCGGGGCTTTTGCAAAACCAATGGTCTCGCGTGGTTTTTGGTTGTTAAACCTCGATGGGAAAAGTTGCACGAAAAACAATGTTGTCCGTTGGATGAGGCGGGGTAGATTCAATAGTGGAGGGATGAGCGCAATGAGGAAAGGTCCTCAGGTGAGGAATTAGTGGAAGCCAGGTGGCGGCGAGTGATTGGATGGGCGCTTTACATAGTGAATGGCGGGCCTAGAGGAGTTGTGCTGTCGGGTTAGGTCAGGGCCGTTGGATCATGTAGATCGACGGCAGAGATTTGATGTGGAGGGTGGAGGAAACATTCGGGTCGGGCGATCAAAGGATAGGAGGGAAAGCGATGACCATCATATCAATGAGATCGACGGTCAAGATTGTTGGAGGGATGGGAGGCTAAGTCAAAAAAGGAAATCGCATCGGCAGGGAAGAGGGAGTGATGCGATGAAAATGTAATAGCGCCGATGCGATGGGGGCTAGATGTCTGGCGCAGGGGCATGATCTCATGGAGGAGTATGTGACCATTGGCCAAGGAAGAAGGGGCCTATCACATCGATGGGGGAATGGGGGAGTGAGGTAATGAAAACATAACAGCGCGGATGTGATGGGGCTAAGGGCTTGGTCGCGGGCATCAGGTCTTATAGCGGAGAAAAAGCTGGGGACTAAGCCGAAAGGGGCTAATCGCGTCAGCGGGGGGAAGAGGGTGAGCGGATAAAAACATGATAATGTCGATGCGATATAAAGTTGTGATGCGATGAGCGCTAGCATCAGGTCACAGGTGTTAGTCACATTAATAAAAGGAGCTAAAGGTTAAGCGCTTGGGGGCTTAAGGTCTAAAAAGGGGTGGAAAAGGTTTTTAAAGGATTTTAATGGGTTTGTATGGTTTTTTAGTGTTCTGATAGGTAAAATGGGGGTTTTTAAACCATAAAAATGATTTTTTTTATGAGTTTAAAAGGGATTTTTTAAGGTTTTTTTTATGAGAATGATGGGTGTAGAGAAGGGAAAAAAGGGATTTTTCAAAGGGAAATGGAGGATGAAAAACATGGGAAAATGAGTGATAAAAATGGGACCTTAGAAAACATTTTTCTTTGGGAACAACAGGCTTTGAAAGGAACAACAGTGCTAAGGAACAACAACCTTCAAGAATGAGCAATTTTCTATGAAAATAATCTCTTGAAGGCTCAAGAACTGTTTTAGCCATCATTTGCTGTGACAAAAATTACTGATGGCTAACAGTGGCTCCACTTGGGGATGGAAACTCCTTGGAGGTGTTAAGAACTTCAGAATTTTATCTCTGGGAATTGGTTCATATTTTGAGCATTTTAGAACCAATTCTTGATCAAACTTTACAGGTTCAAGATTTAAGCTTGTTTGAACCACTTTTTCTGTCCCAATCTATTCTATTGATAAGCCAAGATTAAACAGTTTGCCAAATATTCTTCACTAACTTATCAACAGAAAATTGAAATCTATCGTAGTGATGATTAGGCTGTATGACTAAAATAGGAATGTTTTTTTTGGTAGTGGCATTTAACCTTGCACACTTTCAGACTTTATTTTATTTTGGTATGGGGCTGTACCTTTCTTCTTTTATTTCTGCCCTCTTTTTCTATTTTCTATTGTTTTTTTATTTTTTCTTTTCTCAAGTTCAAAAGCAGAAAATGAAAAACTAACTAAATTCTCACAGGCTGAGCTTTATTGACATTCCTACCTACCCTAAACTAACTCTAAAATATTTACATTTTTAGCTGACAAACTCTCTTTTCCAATACATCCAGTCAACCAGATAGTTCCATGACTGGTATTTGCTCATCTCTTTGAGCATGCTGGATAAACAAAAGGGCCACTCCCATCTCACTTGTTTTTTAGCAGCAGTGTTAAAAAAATTTCCGACTTTTGTTAATATACTGCTTCTAACAATTTTTATCCCTTCTTCAAATGTTTTCAAAAAATTTGCATAGGGATCTTGAAATAATACCTGGTTGTGAGTATTTAAAAGATAGTTTTCAACCGAGATTACTTTTTCCTCCACTGGATCAAGAAAAAAGATTCTTTTGAGAAAGAAAATCTCCCTCATCTTCATTGTGATCTGAACTGGAGGACTCATCATATTTGGTAGTGTTGTCCTCTTGTAGTCCTGGTATGCTCTGATTCAGTGGACTGTACTCTATGAAGAGATCATTATATTCTTGAGAAGGGGTCTCTTTTATTACCTTAATCCTATCAGGAGGAGGTTCTTTATATTCATCATGCTCAAGAAATTCTTCATTGTGTTCCTCCTCAACCTTTGAGCAGAAAGAATGTTGATTCCCAATTATGTGAAAGTTGATTCTGATGGATTGGATTGACTGATTGCTATCAGGCTGATGATATCAAAGTTCATGACACCAATCAACTGATGGTTGCCCTGCATGATTAGTTTCTATTTGAAGCTCATCATCATCATCAGACTGATCAAAATTTGAACAATCATTAGTATAAAAAATCTCACCAATCAAGCATATTGGGTTATCATTTTGTTTTTATTTTAACTGATCTACAATTTCATTTTCTGATTCAAGACAATAAGGTTTAGTAGGTAGATGAGAAGAAGTGTTTGTTTTATAAAAGACTTCAGAGGCTTGCTTTTTGTTTAAAATTTGATCAATTTCATCTTCTGTCAAAGGGGAAGATGCTTCTGTGTTTCTTTGAGAATAAGTATAGTAGTTCTCTATCTCTTGTGTTAACTGGTTTTGAGGCTGGATGTCTTCTTGAGCCTCTTCTAGGAGATCTTCGTTTGTGCTTGCAGGGAAAATTTGAGGATTTTCTATTGTTTCATGATCTTCTTCTATTTTAAACAACTCCTCATGATTATTGTGATACTCAGTTTGAATACAAGTTTCGTGAGTTGTTTCTTCTATATTATCAGGATGCCACTCTTCTTGTGCGATCTAAAATGAGGTGTGACACAAAGGGACAGTCCCTATATGTGCTGGTTTTCTTTCCACATCAGATCCTGCATTTTCTAAGTGGCTACTTGTTTCCTCAAAGCACTATTCACTATTATTTTTTTAAATTCAGTCGTGAAGTTCTCTTAACAAAATAGTACAAGATATAGGTAAGCAATCAAGAATTTCTTGGCAACCTTTCATCATCTTCTATAAAGTCTTGATCATCATACATGTCTTGCTCATTGTCTAGGTCTTGTAGGGGCTGAGTTTGTTCTTGATCTAGAAAAAGCATGGGCTGCTATAGATCATCAATATTTAATTTAGCCTCATACCTCTCCATTATATCTCCAAACATGTACAACATTTTTCCATCTTGGCCAATAGTTTTGCTCTTGGGTCTATATCTGAATCCATGTTTATAAATTAGAAAAGAGGTCACTATATATGGTCAACCAGTTTAGAGTCTTCTTCCAGTGGAGTCATTTTGTCTTTTGGGAGTTGCGGAGTCGCCAGGTGAAGGATTTTTACTTGTTTTCAAGGTTTGATTGTTTTTCACCATCAACAATCAATAATAACCAGTCTTGGTGACACTTGATTCATTTAGAAATAGGGGTTAGTTGAGTTGTGAAGTTATCTATTACTCAATAATATCCCCAGTATGGTCGCCAGTATGTTAGGTCTCCTTAGTTTGCAAGATTGGCAAGAACAAACACTGCAGAGGCCAACATCAAAACCACTTTGGAATCCTAGGATCTAGCCCTCCTGAATTCAGAGAGGGATCTCTCTATATATGTGTTTTCAAAGATATTATCTTTGAAGGCTTATGATATGATATTAGGCTAGTTATAAAGCACAAAGGTTTTTGTTTGTTTTGGTTGGGATGAATATCATTAAAATGAAGGAAGTCTTTTTAAAGGGTAAAGTTGTGAGTAGGTCGAAAATGGTTCAACTGATAGGATAAGTGAGAAACAGTGTCAATCCATTGGGCTATGGAGTCATAAAGGATTTAATTGCACAGCAAGTTTCAAGAGTGGTCTATGGGGCAAGTCATCTATGTCAACAAATCTCTTTTAAGTTGATTTATGGAGTGAAAAATTAAGAAGTGGTGAAAGAAGCAAACATATAAGAAAACAAAGAGCAGCTTAAGATCAAGTAAGGACTTTTAACCTAGCCTGCTTTCAGCATACTCAAAGAAAAACAAAGAATATCTTAAGATCAAATAAGGACTTTTAACCTAGTCTTCTTTCAGCATATTCTCAAAAGAAACATTTAAGATAAAACAAAGAATAGCTTAAGATAAAGTAAGGACTTTTAACCTAGCCTGCTTTCAGCATATTCAAAGGAAAACATTCAAGATTAACATAAAAAGTAGTCTAAGATCAAGTAAATACTTTTAATCTAGCCTGCTTTTGACATACTTTCAAGAGATATTTTCAAAGCAACTATTGGAGAAGAAATTAGAGGACAGGGCTAACCATAAACTTCTCTAATTCAAATTTAGTTAGCAAACTTTGTAAGAACATTCAAGGACAAAATCTCAAGTTTTACTCAGCAAGGCAAGGGCTCACCAACATTCCTTGACTAATCACACTCTATTGAATTATCCTCAAATACATAATTAGCAGAAAACATAAAGATAAACATTTATCATTGAGATTTAGGGTACTTGACAGTAAGTCTTAATCTATATTTTTTGTTCTTTATCAGAAAAAATGGACAGTATGGAAAACATGAGAAAAATAACAATTTACAATAAGAAAAAAATCACCATTGACATAGACCAGGATCCCATAAATCAACTTGTATTTGATGTTCAAACCAGTTACCATCTTCAATTACAGTGGGTCTTTATAGATTCAAACTTCTCATCTCAGCCTATCTTTCTTCCATTACAAAACAGAGCTTCAGCAGCCTTAAGTGCTATTTACATTCAATGAGTATTCAAAGACCAACCCGTAGACTGTCTTCTAGAGAGGTATTTATAGAAGAAATGAGGAGGTGGAGTGAAATAAAGGCCTATCTGTTCAATTAATGCAAAGTTAGTGCTTCTTGACCTTCAAAGGGCCAAATGGAGGAGTTTTCAAATGTTTTAACTCTGCTAATTGATTATTACATTAAAGTTCATCAACTTCAATCACTTTTGTTGACTTTGGAGGATTTTGGTAGGCTGGTAATTAATTCTGAGTTGTCTCTAGCAAAATATCTCTGACTGTGCATTCAATTTGTATTCCTTTTAGGTGAAATAGATTGTAGGTGGAATTTTGGTCTTTAGAGAAGTAAAGGATTCTGATATTTGGCATTTAAAGCCTTTCTTCTGCTGATCTGTCTGCTTTAGTGGCTTGAAACACTGATTAGGCCTTGATACTGCTTTTGGGCCTTTGTTATCATCTTCAGAGATTTTAATCTTTCTCTGCTAACTGTATTCTCTTTAAAACTATGTTTTAGTCTTTAACTCATTGGTTAAGTCTTTAAATATTCAATTTATTTAACTTTAACCTTCATCTTTAATCTTTGTTTCTTCGTTGTGTGTGCAGGTGGCTTTGGTGCTTTGGAGGGTTTATAGTGTAATCGATGTCCATGAAACACTGATTCACCTTTGGAACTCAACCCTTTCGTCCCTTCTCTGCGTGATTTGGCCTTTATTTGGACATGTGAAGATCGTCACCTTCTGGCCTGTCCTTTTATGGACTGTAGGAGGGCTTTCAGCCCAAAAAACCATCACAAAACCTGCAACAAACCACAAAACATGTTATATAAAATCCTGCGGGGTTGGAAAATACTGCTTCAGAGGCTGGTAGAGGCAAAGGAGCAGGATGTGTAGGCAAAAGAGGAGTTTCCATAGTGGAGGGGTGAAAACCTGTGAAAACAGGGTTCAAAACTGTACATGGCGCGAAATAAGGTATTGGCGATTTTGTGAAAACCACGAATGGTTTTAGCGTTAATAAACGGTGGTAAGCAGTTTAGCCCGGAGGGAACGTGATCCAGTTAGAAGGAGACGCGAGGCTTTTTCAAAACCAACAGTCTAACGTGGGTTTTGGTTGTTAAACCTCGGCGGGAAAACTTGCGCGAAAAAAAATGCTATCCGTTGGATGAGGCGGGGTAGATTCAACAGCGGAGAGATGAGCACGATGAGGAAAGGTGCTCGGGTGAGGAATTAGTGGAAGCCAGGTGGCGATGAGTGATTGGATGGGCGCTTTGCATAGTGAATGGTAGGCCCAGAGGAGTTGGGTTTTTGGGTTAGATCGGGGCCGTTAGATCATGTAGATCGATGGCGGAGATTTGATGTGGAGGGTGGAGGAAACATTCGGATCGAGCAATCAAAGGATAGGAGGGAAAGCGATGATCGTCAGATTGATGAGATCAATGGTCAAGGTTGGTAGAGGGATGGTAGGCTAAGTCAAAAAAAGGAAATCGCATCAGTGGGAAAGAGGGAGTGATGTGATGAAAATGTAATAGTGCCAATGCGATGGGGGCTAGATGTCTAGTGCAAGGGCATGGTCTCGTGGAGGAGTATGTGACTAGGGGCCAAGGAAGAAGGGGCCTATCACATCAGTGGGGGAATGGGGGAGCGAAGTAATGAAAACGTAACAGCGCCGATCCGATGGGGCTAAGGGCTTAGTTGTGGGCGCCAGGTCTTATGGCGGAGAAAAAGCAGGGGGCTAAGCCGGAAGGGGCTAATTGCGTCGACGGGGGGAAGAGGGTGAGGGGATAAAAATATGATAACGTCGATGCGATATAAAGTTGCGATGCGATGAGCGCTAGCATCAGGTCACATGTGTTAGTCACATGAAGAAAAGGAGTTGAAGGTTAAGCACTCGGGGGCTTAAGGCCTAAAAAGGGGTGGAAAAGGTTTTTAAAGGTTTTTAATGGGTTTGTATGGTTTTTTAGTGTTCTGATAGGTAAAATGGGGGTTTTTAAACAATAAAAAGGATTTTTTTTTTATGAGTTTAAAATGGATTTTTTAAGGTTTTTTTTAGGAGAATAAAGGGTGTAGAGAAGGGAAAAAAAGGGATTTTTCAAAGGGAAATGGAGGATTAAAAAAAGGGGAAAATGAGTGATAAAAATGGGACCTTAGAAAACAGTTTTCTTTGGGAACAACAGGCTTTGAAAGGAAAAACAATGCTAAGGAATAGTAGCCTTCAAGAATGAGCAAATTTCTATGAAAATAATTTGTTGAAGGCTCAAGACCTGTTTTAGCCATCATTTGCTATGACAAAAATTACTAATGGCTAACACAACTGACCCCAAGCCTTCCTTTAATAATTTTTTTGTTGAACAATCAATGATCGTGATCTAATATTTAATCAATATCTAAGACTAGAAAAGACTTGATCCATGTCACTTATAACATTCTCACCCAAATGTTTAAATTAATTCCCTTTAATTATTTAATTTTCCTGAGTTAAAATTAGGGTCTCCATTAAAATAATTAATTATTGGAATAAATTAGGCTCTGAGTGGAATTTATCCAAACGATTTCTGGGTCTTCAAGATCTCATGTGTTCTTGCCCCTCCAAAACATTTCAGAGCTAGGGCACATCTAATGCTACCGAAAATCTCAACACTCCCTCTTAGCAAGGAATGTTCTTTAGAAACACTTCACCCTGAAGCAACACCTTGATCCATGACATCGGTCCCCTGTGTTGCTAATGCTTGGCCTGCTAGCCTTCATCCACTATGTTGTTTCCTTCTGTACTACTACCCATGACTCTGCCACAATCAATGCCTCATTTGTACTGTAGTTCCCTCTCAAATACTGCATCATGTTGCCCAATTCACTGCCACTACTAATTGTTGCACTGCAACTCAGTTGTTGAGAAGTAATCAACTAAAACACACCACCCAAAAAACAGATAAACAAGTCAGTTTGGCTGCATTTCGATACTAAAGCACCCTTTGCAGCTGAATTATGTTGACCCTTTGAAGCTCTGCATTGTCTGTTTCTTTTCAATGCGTAAGCACTGCCCCTATGCACCACTGAAGTACCATCAACCTCTGTGTTGCTGCTTCCACGTTGTTGATGCCTCTGCACTGCACTTGTCCAATATCTGACGTCTTAGCACTTCCAAAGTGTCTCCATGATCCTTCGCATAAACTAACTCCAGTCATTCTTCTACTATCTTTAAGGGCTCCCGTAGCTCATATGTGATCCAAGAGTTTGTTCACCTCAAGGTTCTTTCACTTTTTACACCATATGCAACTCAATCTAAGGATCTATGTCACCCCACCTCTTCTCTCGAGGTACATGATCACTCATAGCCACATCATCATCACTTCCATCATCCCCCTTGGTTGTCACAGCCTTAGAATCTAAATATTCCTTGCCCTTCTTCTTCTGAGGACAAGTATTGGAAAAATGTCCTAATTCGCCACATCTGAAGCACCAGACATTGGAGAGGTCCTTTTTCTTCTTCCCTTGCTGCTACCACTATCCCTTAGATGCTAGAGTCACATATTCCTCCTCCTACTTCTGGATCTTGGCTCCTCTGTTGCTGCTGCCCAACTTGGACATCCTCCTAATCTCCTTTTGATGAAGATTTTCCCACATGTCCTCCCAATTTGGAATTTGTGCTCTCCCCAAAATACTTTGGAAAAAGGTATCCCAATCATCGAAGATTGCATTTAGGGTAGTCCTCACCATGAGACCATCAACAGGAGTTTCCCCCATGGCAACTAGCCGATTTCTAATTTCCTTCAATCTAATGTGGAAGGGGTCGGTTTCCTCTCCCTTGTGCATCTGAAATAGTCGCAGCTGATTCTCCATAAGAATCTTCCTCTGGATATAATTACCTTGAGACACTGTGGTAGAGGTCATCCACATCTCATTTGTCGTATTATTCTCGAAAATGTGTGGGACGACATGATCCTTTACCCTGTCCATTATTAAGTTCTTGGCCCTTGCTTGTGCTTCCTCATACTTCTTCAACGGATCAACGTCAACAGGAATAATTACAACCTTCTCAAAATAATATTTGATGCGATACTCATCCAGGATAGATAAGATCTTGGTCTTCCAGATGATGAAGTTAGATGCACCATATAACCTGTCATGATCCCTCAATCCATGCGAGGCCATCTCTGCTAAAAAATGTCGAAACATTTGCTCTTCTCCCTTCTTTTGTTGCTACTCTTAGCAAGAGACTAGATCTGGGTTTCTTGGCAATATAAACCCTCTAGAGAATATTCTCCCTATGTCCAATGATTTCCTTCTCATAAATCCTCCACCAATTCTGCCAAATCAGCCCTCTCCAATCACTTTGTTGATTGGATCTTAGACTTCTTGGCTAAAATGTCTGTTGAGGAACTATTTCCCCTTTCTTTGTCAACCTTTCTAGACATTGTTCTACACTAGCAGAAACAATTCCCCACCAAAAAAATCGAAGAACAAAACTGCACCTCTAGCCACGACAACTAGCACAATTTCACCACCTCTTAGACTGTGTCACCCACTTGTGCCTGCGTTAGCCTCTATGTCAACTCTGCGTGAGCTATACATGCTCTGCGTCACCCTTCTGGGCCTGCATCAGCCTCTGCATAAGCTCTGTGTGAGCTAGACAACCTCCACTTCACCCCTGACAGGTCTGTGTTTTCCCTCTGGTGTTTCGCTGCCTCTTTATGAATCTGTGTTGTCTCAACCGCCTTTCTACAAAAAAAATATTCATCACTTCATTGATGGCTTCAGCCCCTCCTAATCTGAAATAGCTCTGATACCATGTGAAAATTTCTGAATCTACTTCACCAAAATTTCTACTGCAAAAATTTGGTTTACTTCTCCTAGTGTGTTTTTACATTAACAAGTTATTTTCAGAAATATTGAGAAAAAAACTAGGTAAACACATTGCAAATATACACATACATATGATCAAGTATTGAGAATTAAGCACACATGACAAAGGACACACAATATTTTTTGGACAAATGTCCCCAGAAAAACCCAATGCGGGAAAATCGATGCAACAACTCTTGAGGGTTTTATTATTATGCATAATTTTGAATACAAACAAGGGCACCAGTAGTGGTTTTCCCAATAGAGAAATCCCGACAGATGTACCTCTATCTCCAGAGATAGAAAATATAGTTGATCCAGCTGAGAATGAGGAACCCCATAGGTGCCTACATGGTCACTGCATCACCCTTTAGTGTGGTTGTGTCATTTTGTCTGAAATGTTGAATATGAGCCCTTTTTGGCCCACTGAAACCCCAACGTTGCAACCTTTGGCTATGCATCAGCCCCTCCTTTCTTGCATCACCATCTTGTAACTGCGTCAGCCTCTGCATTGGCTTTGTGTGAGCCTGGCTGGTTTTGCGTCACCCCTGCTGGGCCTACACTACCTTTGCATCACCCTTCCTATATTGCGCTGCCTCTCTAGTACAGATCTACCTCTCTGCAATTGTATTCTCGGCCTCAAATTCATAATTCCCTCTACCTATGTGCCCCTCACGACACTGCAATTTCACTTGAAAATTCTCAGCAAACCGCACCTCAGAATTTCGACTTAACTCAAGTGCTACCGTTATGTGTGTTTTCTCCAACTGAACCCAAGCCTTCCTTTAATAATTTTCTCATTTAACAATCAACGACCGTGATCTAATATCCAATCAACGACTAAGATTAGAAAAGACTTGATCAACGTCACTTAAAACATTATCACCTACATGTTTAAATTAATTCCATTTAATTATTTAATTTCCCTAAGTTAGACTTAGCGTCAACATTAAAATAATTAATGATTGGAATAAATTAGGCTCCGGGTGGAATTTTTCCAAACGATTTAAGGGTCTTGGATATCTCATGTGTTCTAGCTCCTCCACAAATTTTCGGAGCTAGAGCAAATCTGATGCTACCCAATATCTCAACATGGGACATGCACGGGATGAAGCTTGGAAAAAAAAACACCTTACATTGTAACCTTGAAAGATTCTCAATTCCTATCTAATAACATCCACACTTACTACCCTCATTGAAAAATGATGGATCCTGTACATAGCCTTATCCTTCTCTTAGAATAATATCCCACCACAAACCTTTTTGTTATGTGCTAGCATCATATGAGGAAGGGTGATGCATACCAACCCATAAGTATCATCCTCTCAAACTCCAAACATATTCCATGCTATTGAATGCAAGTGATTCATTATGAACACCATTAAGGGATCATTAGGTAATAAAACTTGAAGTTCATTAATATTTCATTCTCGTTTCCTTTGATTGCTTTATTAACATAGTAACCTATGTGAATATTGTTCCACATAACATATAATAATATTTCAATGTGCAAATCGAACTCCAATCATAATGAATTATTTAAAATATTTAAGCTAATTTAAAATCTTGAGGAAATTGAGATTAATTTAAAATATTGAGACAAGTGCCTACATGCATATGTCTAATAATATTCTTTGATTCATTGATAATAATTTTGAATATTTATAATGTTGATTAAATTTATTCCAAAAAAAAGGCGTAACTTAATTATGGTAAAAAAAATCTAAAATCTCAACCTATGAAAAGATCATTGTTACTTTGAAGTTAGTGAATACCCTTTTAAAAAGAACACCCTAATCAAAATACATTATTTAAAAACTTGAAATAAACAAAATTAATTCTCACTTTATCATAATACATTGATTTGTTTTTGCTAGGATTTGTGTGGAGATAGATCGTAGCAGAGGACTACCAGATCACATCACTCTGAAGAAAAATAATTTTCAGTAGACACAAACTTTATATTATGAGAAAATTACCTTTAGATGTCATGTGTGCTACCACATAGGTCATCTACATAACACATGTCCTATAATGGCGAAGAATATCACAAAAGGAAAAAGAAGCAGACAAACAAGTCAAAAGAATGGCAATTTAGTGATCCTTCCCTTTTGGAAGACAAGGAGGAGAAAAATAAAGAGCCTCAACCAGTACAAACTGAAAATAAAATGGAGGGAGAATAAGTGGTTCAGGTTGGATCTGTCTCCTCACCAACGACGACTCCAGGTGTAGAAGATCATCAACCCTCGTTAGGAATAAGTGGAAGCAAACGAGCACATTAAACAAGGGGTTCAGATTCTGATAAAGAACCCCTCATCTAGAGGGTGATCAAGAGCTAACATTTGCTCTAGTTGACCCAAATTCCATCAGTTAGAAATAGGTTCAATGAAGAAAGGGAAAAAAAAGAAAAAAAAACTCTATTTATCATCCATCATTTCTTGCTTATGGCATAGAAAGGTTGTTCACGATCTTAATTGCTCTTGATTTACTTAGATCCACTCACAAATGAAATAAAATGCTTTTATGTATCCTTTGCAACATACATTATATATGTTTACAAAATATAATTTTATTTCTCTAAATAAAATTACAATTTTTATTCTTATAAATGACGTAATTAATTCTTATTCTATCATATTGCATTGATTTATTTCTTAAATAGAATATACATCAACATTAAAGCAAAATATTTTCTATCATATAAAAGTATAGATATTTCTTTTAAATAGATTTCAAAATGTTGGGAATGAATATATATTTTATATGAAAGAAGATTACAGAGATGTGATCGAAGTTGGATATTCTTGCTAAATCATTGAATTCATCCTCATCATACCTAGCAACTTTGGACTTAATTTGTGAATAAAGTTGGGTGGCATGATACAACCTACAATGACGTAGTAAAATAATAAATTCATATCTTTAGAGGGGGGGTTTGTTATGCGTTACACATAACATAACTGAAGAGGGATGAGCACAAGAACTTGAAGGCATGCTTTAAACTAGCAGAGGGGGTTAAGGAGGTAGTATTTGAAATTGAAGATCTGTGGAGCAGAGTGGCAAGCCTACAAAAAAGGGCTCTCATCGGACATTGGATATTTGCGAAGAAGACAGGGGCTGACATGGAATAGTGGGTTAAAGAATTTTGGAGCCCGATGGTGGGCTACAATCCAAAAGTAAGCAAGATGATGAATGGGTGGTTTAGCATGCACTTCATGCACGAAGACGACTGTAAGAAGGTTATGGCTTGTGCTTGGGTACGTGGTCGCAGTTTTATGCAGCTAATGTCGTGGTATCTTGGTTTCAACCCAGTGATTGACGCTCCAAAAAACAAATCAGTGTGGGTCAAGCTTCCTGGTTTGCCTTTGGAATTTTGGACCGTGTCATCCCTAAGGGCTGTAGGGAACTCAATCGGGAGAATATTATTCATTGATCCAAAGATTATTGATACAAGCAACAAAAGAATTGCTTGGATCCTGGTAGAAGTATGTTTTGGAGGTGGAATACCGGGGGATGTAGATTTGGTGTGGGGGGAACAGAGACACGGGAAATGGGTGGACTACTGGGGCGTTCCTTTTCACTGTCTAATGTGTCACCAAACTAGACACTTGTTGAATAGATGCCCTCTGTGATTCTAGAGAAAATTATGGCGCGGGAAAGGAGGCTCAAAGCAGAAATGGACCAAGACATATTATCATCCTGAAGCAGACATTCCGGGTAAGTCATCGGATCCATCTGATAGTATGTTTTCCAATGATTCTGTGGTGTTTAGCCCCAAAAGGGTCTCAGGGGTTTCGCCCGAGGAATGTCATATTATTAAAGTCCCAGGGCCTCGGCCTCTATGCCCCCTTCCATCGAAGTATGGTTTGAGCAGTAAGGAACTAATGGGGACTGAAGGATCAAATGACAACAGAAATCAGGGTCATATCATTGTGTCAGAGAATCTGAGTCCTCTCGAAAGAGACAGAATTGTAGGGGGATTTTTTTCTGATGACTCGTGCCCAGTGATCGGGCTAGCCTTGGCAAGGGCATAGGCTCAAACTGGAAATCTTATGTAGCAATCTCCAACAATTTTGGGATCCCAAACAATGCCGCTTCTGGAGATGGTATCTCCTACCCGTGAAAACCTTGATTTGATGGATGGGCAGGACTCAAAGGATAATTCTGTGGGGAGTGACATTGAGGCTTTGATGGGGAACTTGGGAATTTATCTGGCCGCATTAACGGTCTTGGATGGGATTCCAGGGCCCATTCCAAGTATCTCTCCTGCCTCGGCCTCTAAAATTACAGTGAGGAAGAAGTCCAAAGGGGGATCAAGGCATTTCAGAGGCAAATCTAAGACTAAGTCCCTATTCCATGAGGATTTATCGGACTTTAGGGAGATTACCATAACAGCTATTGACGATGTTCGGGCCCTTAGATCTGGCCACCTGCTAGAGAGTCCCAAATGAATCACATTGTATCCTTAAACATAAGGGGGATGGGAACCTCCTCTAAACATAATTTCCTAAAGGACTTCTTGTCAGATTTGAAGCCCGGAATGCTTCTTCTAGAGGAAAAACTTTGCGAAAGGGAGAAAGTTATGGAAATATTATTGAAATTTAGACCGGGATGGCTGGGTACTGGGATTAATCCAGAAGGGAGGGCGGGTGGCCTATTTTCATTTTGGAACCCTATTGTTTATAATAGTAAATCATATAGGTTCTTTGGCGATATTATTCTAACGGGCTACATCAAAGGTCTTACTCAGAAGATCAACATAATTAACCTATATGCCCCATGTGTTAGTAGAGCGATTTTCTGGGCGAGGATGAGGTTCTTGGGTATTTTGAAGATCCAGAACCTTATCATGATGGGAGATTACAATGCCATCATGGAGGATGATGAAAAATGGGGGTTAAAAGCTAAGAGTGACCCTTTGGCTGACCGCATCCGAGATATTTTTTTTTGAGCAGAGGATGAGGGATATCAGGCCAGTCGAACTGACCCCGACATGGTCAAATGGTAGAAAAGGGGAGGAGTATATAGGAAAACGATTGGATAGAGTCATGATAAAGGAGGAACTTGTTAATGAACTGGTAAATGTTAGATTGAGGGTGGTATCCTCATCCATATCTGACCATATGATGGTGGTGCTGACATGGCAGGGGGAAGCTTGCTGAAAAGGCATGGTCTTCAATTTTAACAGAATCTGGTTGGAGGACCCTAGATTTGTGGAGATGGTAAAATCATTCCGGAAATCGGATGATGGGGGCACTCATGCTATAGGAAGGAGCAATTTGGGGGTGAAACTTAGGGGCTTGAAGGACATTGTAAAAACATGGGATAAAAACAAAAAGGAAATGATGAAGGCATAACTAAATTTTTGCAAAGCTGAAGTTGAAAGAATATATGAAAACATGAGAGTGGTAGCACTACGGGAATCCGATTACCTGGACCTGCAAAAATTGAATCTAAAAATCAATGAAATTTTAAGGGTACAAGAGATGACGTGGAAGCTAAAAATTCGAAACCAGTGGCTGAAGGAAGGCGATCAGAATATGAAATTTTTTCATAACTGTGCAAATGGGCGGAGGAATGAAAATTCTATATGGCATATTAAAAAGAGTGATGGAAATACTATCTATTCCACGAAGGCAATCCAACTGGCTGCATACAAGCATTTTTTGGATTTCTATATGGTGGATGAGGAGGTTGACTTCCATATTCATGAATGGTTGATACAAAATATGCTGATTATGTTTGATCAAGGGGAAAATGACACAGTAGGGAGGCCTATTTCAAAAACAGAAGTGGAAGTTGTTCTGAAGTCGTTTGCTCATGATAAGAATCCCGGACCGGATGGTTGGCCGGCATAATTTTTTTTGTTCTTTTTCGAGAATATGGCAGAAGAGCTGGTTGCTGTCACAGAACAAGCAAGGCTTACTGGGGTAGTACCTAGTGATATGAATGCCACTTTCCTGGTACTGATCCCGAAAGCTCCTGCGCCAGAACTATTTTCTGATTATCGTCCAATATCGCTGTGTAATGTAATATATAAAATATCATCAAAGATTATTGCTAACAGGATCAAAGGGTTTTTGAATGAAGCAATATGCAGGGATCAATACGGATTTCTGAAGGGCAGATCGATCCAGGATGTGGTGGCCATTGCACAAGAAGAAATGCATTCCATCCACACAAAAAAATTGGAGGCAATGATCATGAAGATAGACATTCATAAAGCATATGACTCTGTAGATTGGTCATTCATACGGCTTATTCTTTTAAAAGTGGGACTGTCGATGGAAAAAATAAGATGGATACTAGCATGCATAACTACGGTAAGTTTTGATGTCATCATAAATGGGTTTCCTACCCATTTCTTCAAAGCTGGAAAGGGCCTTCGATAAGGCTGTGCCCTATCCCCCCTTATTTTCATTCTCTATATGGACAGCTTTAGCCGTAGACTCAAGATGGCTACTGATTCGGGTTTTTTTGCAGGCCTTTCCTTCTCATCATCCGTATGCATCACTCATTCCCTTTTTTTTGATGACCTGTTGGTATTTGGAAAGATACACATAAAATATTGGTTCTACTTACACTTCATTCTTATTCGCTTCAAGGCTGCAGCCGGCCTAGGTGTGAACAAAGGAAAATCTATGTTGATATAATAACATGGGGATATACAAGAGATACTTTTCATAGCAGAATTCTTGGGGATTGGCACTAAGGACATAAAGGAGGGGTTATTGTATCTAGGTTTTCGTTTGAAAGCAACTGCTCTCAGGATTGCATAATGGATTTGGATGACTGACAAATTCAGGAACAGAATCCAGAGGTGGACAAATCGATGGATGTCATTGGGAGGAAGGTACACTTTAGTTATGACGGTACTATCACAATTTGTGGTGTACTGGGCTCATATTTTTCACATTCCTGATTTCATAGTGGGGAGATGAAGGCAATTATTGCACAGTTTATTTGGTCAGGATCGATGGACAAGAGAAAAATCCACCTGGTGGGATTGGAGGCCATCTCTATCCCCAATAAATATGGCGGATGGGAAGTGCTCAATATTAGAGTGTTCAATAAGGTGTTGTTGACTAAATCGCTATGGAGGGGAATTAATGGAAGGGGGAGGTGTTTTTCTGTTATCCAGTGTAAATACGGAAGGAATCTATATCTATTGGAGATCTATAGATCCAAAATACTGTTTGCTTCCTCAACGTTGGAGACATGGAGAGGTTTTATTAAAATAGCAATGGACTTGGCGGAGCTTCTTTGCTGGAGATTCGGGAATGGCCTTGATATTATGCTAGCTGCGGATCGGATCCAGGGGGTGGCAGTCCTACCTTTAGAAAATAGTAATCTGCTCCATAGATTGGCACACAGATGCATATTCTTCCTTTATCAGAAAATTGAAAGATGGAGCATGGGGTCTCCAATATGGAAGTCAGGGAGTAGCATGGGTTTACATCAAGCAGAAGCAGTGGAATGGGATTTGATTGCTAAAGATTTGAGTATGGCAGGTTTAAATTATCATGGAGATGGGGACAAAATCGTATGGAATGGGCGGCTCAAAGAGGGGGCATTAATAGTGAAGGACATATACATGCACGAGATTATGGGTTACGTGAGGAATAGATCAGAGTCTTTTTTCCATCAGTTATGGCACCGAGGTGCCCCTTCAAAGATTATGCTCTTCGTATGGTTGCTTTGGAGTAGGAAGATCCTGACATGGGAGGGACTTCAACGCAAGGGTTTTAATGGCCCTGGATGGTGCGCTCTGTGCCATTCTGACGAGGAGACCTCTTCCCATTTATTCTTCAGATGTCATTTTTCTATTAAGATTTGGGAGCTTTTTTCCCCTGAATAGGAAGAAGAGGTTGGCACCTGACATGTTTGGAAGAAGCAATACAGGTATGGGGGATGAAAGCGAGCGCCATTAGAACATTGCCTCTTTCCATAATATGGGAAATATGGGGAGCTCGAAACCGCAAGATCTTCGAGGGCACCTCCACATTTTTGCAAATGATACACTCTTTGATCATATGATGGCTGCCTCGGGGGCCTGGAGATGCTAGTCATACCAGGGATTTGTCGATTAGAGTTGCTTCTCACCATATTGAAATCCCGGAAATTTTCTTTGATGGGGCTCAACAAGGAGGAAAATGTGGTTGTGGTGCCTGGTAAAATTGAGAAAAGAGATCAGGTATCACATTTGGTGGTCTAGGGGTTATGGATCAAAAAACAGGACGGAGTTAATGGCCTTATGGAGTGGCCTATGGATGGCCCGATACTTGGAAATCAAAGAGGTAAATATCTATGGCGATTCAAAGGTAATAATCAATGGTTTGTCTGGAAAAAGTGCCATGTTTTTATAGGGAGCACAGGGATGGATCGACAGAGTGAAGTATCTAATTACAAAATTTGACAGAGTTTCATGGAATCACATCTTCAGAGAACTTAACACTAGGGCGGACAAGCTGTCAAAAAAAGACCTGGTCTCCTCCCTTGGCAACCTGCATATTTTGAACATAAGGGTCGGCAGTATGAGCTCCTTTTCAATCCCGATTCCCTGAAGGGAAGATGGGATAAAACTCAAGCGAGTGTGAATAATTAAGGTGGGACAGGATGATCCATTTTTTGGCACAAGTGACATCTCAACAATTTTGGAAACTGGAAACTGGTAAAATTCGATATGGTGACCAAAAGACTATATATAAGGCTAATACATCTATGATCATGTTTCTTCATTTTAGATTTACAGTAGTAGTTGACTTAACAAAATATGATTAATGTTTAGCAGAGGCAGTGTAAAACTGACTTCTCCACTCCTGGAGTGTGGGTATCATTATCCAAGTTCATGTACTCTTTTATATGCATAATATATATAACGGCGTTTTATTTCTCTGAAAAAAAAAACATAATAGTTATAACGATTAAGGTAAGGCAAAGTTATTATCGATAAGGTTTAAACTTTGTTGTATGTCGAATCTCTTATAAATATGACCAGGATTGGAATATGTTTATACGTAAAATATTTTATTACAAAATTTAGAAGTCTAATATGGATTAAAAAATTGTCTTTCGATAATAATGAAAAATTAGGGTATCGTTGAGAATTGATTGCTACATTTATTCTATAAATGATTATGTGAAAATTTTAAAATTGTTGTGATAAATTCATGATAACAAAGTTTTAATTTTCAGTTTTAATTATTTGAAATTTTGATGAGGATTTTAATTGTTTTAATTATTTGGTTGTGGAATTGATTCATTAAAGAATTTTAAAAAAGGAAAAATATGAAAGGGGAATATTTTTATGGTAGGTTGTTTATTACTTCTAAGATATGTTTAAATTTATAAGGATTATAGATAAATATTTATGGTGGTTAGAGTTTATATATATATATATATATATATATATATATATATATATATATATATATATATATATATATATATATATATATATATATATACATATACATATATATATATATATATATATATATATATATATATATATATATATATATATATATATATATATATATATATATATATATATATATATATATATATATATATATATATATATATATATATATATATATATAATTTTGGTTTTTGTGATCTATCGTAAAATTATATAGAATTTTTTCGGTAATAATCACATTCAAATGAAATAATAAATTTATTTGAATGTGATTATTACTGAAAGAATTCTACATAAATTGATATATAATTTGATGAACAATATGTTATGTATATATTTATTTTATTTATTAGGTTATGTGAGTTTTTAGATGAGTTGCAAGTCTAAGTGACTTGAGTAGTCATTACCAAGGGTATCTAAGTCATCAAAATTATTTAAGGATCACACCCAATCTTGGCCACACCAACCTTTAGCATGGATAAAGTTTTACCCACAAAATTTTGAACTAATAATCTTTGCACCGCTGAACGTCACCACCCCATGTACAATATATCATATACATATTAATTTCAATGCAATAACCATTTTTTTTAGAATACAATCACATTAAAAATTTCCTCTAAAATATTAAATATAACTTATATATTTGTAAATATCATCATGTTATTATTAAAAGATTATAAAACCTTATCATATTAGTATTAAAAAATGATAAATTATTAAAATAATCTATTAAAAATAAGGATTTTAATTATATAAAAATAGGCATATGACACTTTGTAATTTGTATTTATATAAATAATATAAAATAATTTGTATTTATATAAATAACACAGCTTGAGTGAGTCTAATGATTAAGAGCATGTGTTTCCTCCTAAGAGGTCACACGTTCAAAACCAGAGGGGCGTAGAGTATGTATGCTTTCGTAGACTTAGCAGTCAAATCGCTAAGTGGAGGTGGGTCCCTTGTCCCACAAACAAGGGGGTCTCATACACCAATTTGGTGGTTGGCTTGGCCGTGACCTTAAAATTAGATAATAATAATAATAATAAAGATTTGATACAAATTTCTATAATAGTTCTTAAGTTTTGAAATAGCACTTTAGTAGAAGTTATAATATTTGTTTTAATACATCAATTGTATTTTTTAAATATATTAATTAAATGTTTATGGTCTAAGAGATTATGATTAAAAGCTTAGCTATGTCTTCCTATGGGTCATCTCCTGTGGATGAAGTAGCGTGATATATTGGACATGATGAAGATGTAGTCCTCGCCAAGTTTCATATATATATATATATATATAATTAACAAGAAAAAATTAGCTTTTCATTTTTTTAAAAAGGCAAAATATCTTGCTATTTATTACTGAATCAAAGATATTTACAAAGAAAAAAATAGCATTTCATTTTTTTTAAAGGCACAATATCTTGCTATTCATTACTGAATCAAAGATATTTACAAAGGACTAGTTCTTCCATCAAAAAATAGATCTGAAAGTTGTTTGTTAGTCTAAGATGTCAACAATAAATAAAAAATATTATAAAGAACCAACTCTTCCAACAAAAACAGATCTGAAATCTAACTGGTCTTCTATGAAACAAACAAAAAAATCAAGAGTACCTAAGGCCCAAAACTCCTAAAAAGACACAAAATTCAACCATTAATTGTTAGAGAGAACAATTTCCAAACTTTGGCAAATCACTTACAATATAAGAAAATATACTATCAAAACAAGATAAAACTGAAGGCCAAACAAACTAGGTTATATTGACTCAAAGAAGCTAACAAAGGCTTCAACCACTAATTGTTAGAGAGAACAATTGCCAAACTTTGGCAAATCACCTACAATATAAGAAATACACACACTATCAGAACAAGATACAACCAAAGGCCAAAAAAGTCATGTTAGATTGAATCAAAGAAGCTAATAAAGGCTTGAATGAAGACTATTTCTCACATTAGATTCTTCTAGGAAGATAGACCTGGGTTGCATTAGAAGGCCTTTCTTTGAAAGTGGACACGCTTGATGGTTAAATTCTCTATAAACATGAAAGGTCCCCTTTCTCCACTTTGACTTTCTAAAGATAGAGGTCCAAAACTTGAAGATTAGATTTTCCTCAGAGCCAATCTATGATAATTCTAGAGTCCCCTCCAACCATCATATTAGAGATTGATAAAGATTTATCAATTACCATGGCAGCCCATGCAGCTAGAAGCTCTGCTCTCATGGCATGAACCAAAACACATATTGGCTCTAATGTTGTGAATTTTTTTCAAAGGAGAATTGTGAAACCACCCACACACTTATCATGTTGAGTGGATCCATCGAAGAAAAGCAACAAGATAGAAAATGTTTGCTAAAAGGTTGTTGGGAATGTGTGTTGTGTAACCAGCTCCAAAAATAGAAGAAAAGAGATATCAACGCCTTATAAATAAGCCACTTCGAGGGGGCAACCTCCAATACATTACATAAATGAACTATTCTTGGATGATCCAATTTACAAAACCTCCTTTCTATATATAGGAGTCCATTGGGGCCATAATGTAATCCTAGTGGGCCACAATGTAATCCTAGCCGACCTAACAATAATAATTTAAGGGCACAATAATAACAAAATGGGGGTTACAAGGGTACAATAATAACAATAAGGGGTTTACACTAACAATAATAAGGGGCTATACTAGTGATATAGGGACCTAACATGCCCCTCTCCTTCAAAAAAGTGTTGTCCCCAACACTTGAGTAGCTCCGGGTGCTTCTGTATAAAATTCTCATCCTCCCATGTAGAATCTTCAGTGGGTAAGTTCTTCCACTTGATGAGATACTCTGAAATTGATCGATTCCGTAGTTGTCGAGTTCTTGTTTCCGTGACTGCTTCAGGTTCCAATATGATTTTTCCTTCCTCATCAAGTTTTGGTAATATTGTTTGAACTGGAAGATTTTCACCAATAACCTTCTTCAAGCATGAAACATGGAAAATTGGATGTACTCGCGAAGAAGCAGGAAGCTCCAATTTGTATGCCATAGTACCAATCTTTTGCAACACCTTGTAAGGACCATAGTACTTTGGCGATAATTTATTATCCTTCTTTGCTTGCTTGAGGGACATTTGTTTGTATGGTTGTAGTCGTAAAAATACCCAATCTCCTACATCAAAACTTCTCTCGCTACGATGTTGATCTGCCTGTTGTTTCATTCGATTTTGTGCCAAATTCAGGTTATCCTTTAAGAGTTGGAGAACTTCTTGCTGATGCTCGATGTGATCTTCCACTGCTTGAACCTTCGAATTTCCCCTTAAAGATGATGTGATGGATGGTGGATGATATCCATAAAGTGCCATAAATGGGGTCATTTTTTCTGCAGTATGGAAGGAAGTGTTATACCACCATTCAGCGAGAGGTAACCACTTGACCCATTGTGTTTGTTTATCAGATACAAAACAACGAAGATATCCTTCCAAATATTTATTTACTATCTCAGTTTGACCATCAGATTGAGGATGATAAGATGAGCTATGAGCTAATTGAGTACCCAAACAAGAAAATAACTCTGTCCAAAAATTTCCAGTAAAAATGGGATCTCTGTCGCTCACAATAACCCTTGGGCTTCCATGTAGCTTTTAAATTCTATCCATAAATGTAGTAGCAACTGTACTTGCTTTAAATGGATGAGATAATGCACAAAAGTGTGCATACTTGGTAAGTCTATCAACTACCACCATGATGACACTCTTTCCTTCGGACTTAGGTAAACCCGTGATAAAATCCATTGAAATCTCCTCCCAACGTTGACTTGGAATGGATAAAGGTTGTAGAAGTCCCGGGGTCTTAATTGTTTCCACTTTATTCTGCTGGAAAACCAAACATTTTGCCACAAACTTTTGAATATCAGATTTAAGGCCATCCCAAAAAAATTCTTTCTTCACCCTGTGGTAAGTTTTTAAAAATCCTGAGTGTCCTCCTAAAGGAGAAGTGTGCAATTCTATAAGAATATTTTGTTTTAGTTGGGAATTCTTACAAAGATATAAGCGATCTTTGTACCATAAGGAATCATTTTTCCAACTAAATGTATCAGATGTACTAGGATCTTGCTGCAACTTTTGAATGAGTGTCTATACATCTTTGTCCTTCTTCCATTCATCTCTTGCTTCGGTTATCCAATCTGGTTGGATAATAGAAATGGCACAAAGCAATGCTTCCACCTCTTCATTCTTTCTTGAGAGTGCATCTGCAACAAAATTAAGCTTTCCTTTTTTGTAGATTATTTCAAAGTCATAACCCAACATCTTTGTGACCCATTTTTGCTGCTCTTCTGAAGATATTCTTTGTTCCAAAAAGTGTTTAAGACTATCATGATCAGTTTTTACCTTGAAGTGTCTTCCATTAGGTAAGTTCGCCATTTCTTTAGTGCATGCAGTATTGCTGACATTTCCTTATCATAAATAGCTTTCTGTAAATATTTTCCTTTGATTGGACGACTTTCAAAAGCAATGGGTCTTCCTTCTTGCATTAAAACAACACCAATTCCATTTCCTGAGGCATCACATTCCACAATAAAGGTTTTTGTGAAGTTTGGCGTAGCTAAGACCGGTGCTAGGTACATTGCCTCTTTAAGATGTTCAAAGGCCTTAGTTGCTTCAGGAGTCCATGAAAATGCATCTTTCTTCAATAATGTTGTTAGAGGTGCTGCTATTCTCCCACAATTCTTAACAAACTTGCGATAATACCCTGTTAACCCAAGAAATCCTCGCAACTGCTTTATGGTTGTGGGGACTTTCCATTCCTTAATGGCTCTAATTTTGTTAGGGTCTACTTTAACACCCTCGTGAGATACAATATGACCCAGATATTCCACCTCTTGTACTCCAAAGAAACATTTGGATTTTTTTGCATATAATTGTTTCTCCTGCAATAGTTTGAGCACCCTGTCAATATGTTCAACATGATCCTTCCAAGACCTGTTGTAGATTAGTATATCATCAAAAAATACTAGCACAAATTTTCTAAGGAAGGGTTTGAAAATGGAATTCATCAACCCTTGAAAGTTAGAAGGTGCATTGGTAAGGCCAAAAGGCATGACCAAAAATTCATAATGACCCTCATGAGTTCGAAATGCTGTTTTTGGAATATCTTCAGTCTTCATTCTAATTTGATGATATCCTGAACTAAGATCCAACTTGGTAAAATAAATTGCTCCATGTAATTCATCCAATAATTCATCAATCACAGGAATGGGAAATTTGTCTTTAATGGTGAGCTTATTGAGCTCCCTACAATCCGGACACATTCGCCATGATCCATCCTTCTTGTGTACCAAAAATACAGGAGCAGAGAAAGAACTTTGACTAGGTTGAATTATACCCGCCTCTAACATTTCTGCAATCATACGTTCAATTTCGCTCTTTTGGAAGTAAGGATATCTATAAGGCCTGATGTTTGGAGGAACACTTCCCGGAATCAAATGAATAGCATGATCATGATCACGAATAGGTGGGAGTCCTTTGGGAGTTTCAAACACCTTAGAATGATTGTCCAAGACTTGTTGGAGATCTGCAGAAATAGATGATTTTGATGTCGGAACTTCTAGTGAGCATAATTGTGAAATTACGCCTTGTTGTTCTTTCTTTAGAAGCTTTGTCATGACATTAGAGCTTATTATCCTTCCCGACTTCCCTTCAATACCCTATTATTCAACTTCCTTTCCTTCTGAAAAAAATTTCAAGAAAAGTTCTTGAAAATTAAAAGCTACCGTCCCCAAAGATTGTAACCATTGTACTCCTAGTACAACATCAGCACCTCCCATAGGAATGGAAAGCATTGGACTTGTCAACACATATTCCTCCATGGTTAGCTTGATATTATGGCATTTTCCAGAGCAATTTATAGTTCCTCCATTTGCAACCATCACTTGACATTCTGGTGCTGGGTATAGGAAACAATTTAATTCCTTGGCTACCTTACAATGAATAAAATTATGGGTGCTACCTGAATCAATCAACACTATTACCCTTTTCTTCTTGATCTGTCCTACTATCTTGAGAGTTTGAGGAGTGGTAATTCCAGCCAGTGCATTACATGATATGGTCGGATTCATTTGTTCCTCTTCTATGGCTGGTTCCTGATGTATATCCTCTTCTTTTTCATTTTCTTCTTCTTCTTCACAATCTATGTAAAATAATTTCTTTTCAGCACACTTATGACCTTTAGTGTATTTGCTATCACAACTGTAGCAAAGCCCTTTTGCTCTTTTTTCTTCCAATTGTTGTGGTGTCAATCTTGTAGGTTGTGGAAATCTAGGCGTAGAAACACTTCCTTCTTTATAGAATTGAGTGGTAGGCTTCCTTGTCGCCATAATTTTACATTCAACTTTTCTTGCCAACCTGAATGCCTTCTCCAATGAATCAGGTTCCAAAACGCAAACTTCATGTTGGATGTTATCCTTTAAAGTGCCTATGAAGAGATCAATCCTGTGTTCCTCAGGAATATCAGTTACCCTTATATTCAATTTTTTGGAAGTCCTCAATGTGCTGCCCCACTAAACCCTTTTGTTTGAGATTTATCAATTGGCTAAAGAAGGTGTTGCTCTTTGTATCCTCATAATGTGCTATCATTTCCTCCGTAAAAATTGACCAAGTGACAATTTTTTACGAGAGCAAAGCCAACGATACCATAGAAATGTATTTTGTTCTAAATGTAAAGTTGCAATGCGTACCTTTTGTGTGTTTTGCACATTATGGAGATCAAAATATTGCTCCATCTGTAGTATCCATGTTACAGAATCCTTTCCATCAAACTTCCTCATATCCATTTTTGGAATATGGTGGTTCTTCCCGCCAACATTAGAGTTTATGAAATCACGATTAACATTTATTTTGTTTTCATCATGAGGTTCTTCTACTATCTTTTCACCATTAGGAAACATTTCTTGTATCAACTTTGTCAAACCTTCGATGTCTGCTTTTAGATCATTCTTCATGTTTTCCATGTTGTCTTTCATGTCATCCATCTTAGCTTCCACGCCAGCTTCCATGCCATCCATATTAGCTTCCACGCCTTTCTTCAAACCATCCATATTCTCTTCCATGCCTTTCTTCAAAACTTCCATTTCATTTTTTGTTGCTCTTTGCGAGAGTGAAATTTGTTGCACTTGCTCTTGTAATTTTGATAGATCATGTTGCAATTCTTCATCTTCATGAGTCATAGTAGAGCCTTCTGAAGACTTAATGGGTGTTGAATTATTTTTACGGGGCATATTTTAGAACCCAATACTGATATCTATTCTACAATATGCCCTTGGAATCAATTCAAATTGATTCTTCAAACAAGACTTATGCAATTCGGAAAAAAAATACACACCTTTTTCTTGCTTTTGAGGAGCTCGATATTGAAATTGGATTATCTCTGTGATTGCAGCACTTCAATATCTTAATTTTAGTACTGATGTAGCCCTCTGAATTATCTTTCGAATGCCACAGGTCTGACCTGATTTGGATTCTCCAAGACAAAGTTGTGTCCAATCTCCCACAATGACCTAATTATGGACTGGTTCAATAGAGCGAACTTGTACGACTTTCCATGTCACCGTTTTGTCCTTTGTCTCTGAAATTGATAGCTAGAAAAGAAACTACAGACAATGTACTTGTGAAAAATTTACGCACCCAATCCGATGCTCAGAGAGAGTTATTGAAATTTTCCCACAATCACCTCTTTGAGATGAAATTCAGGAGAGCCCGAAAAAGCACTACCTTCTACGACTATATCTCCAAAAATATTGTGAACCAAGCTCTGAAATTTTTTTATGAATTTCCTTAGGATTTCAGCTTCGCACCATACGAATTTCAGATTCTGAACCTTCGTAGAAAAAAAAATTATAGCGCAAATTCCACGATGACCTGTTTAGGAGCCTGAAAAAAGACCTAACTTCCACATATCATATCTCCGAAAATATTGTGAACCAAGCCCTAAAAGTTTTAGACAATCTTCCTCAGGATTTCAGCTTCGTACCCTAAAAATTTCAGCTTCTGAAACTTCGTAGAAAAAATTTTATAGCGAAAGTGCCACGATGACCTGTTTGGAGCAGCGAAACCCTAGAATCCAAAGCTCTGATACCAAATGTTGTGTAACCCGCTCCAAAAATAGAAGAAAAGAGATATAAATGCTTATAAATAAGCCACTTCGAGGGGGCAACCTCCAATACATTACATAAATGAACTATTCTTGGATGATCCAATTTACAAAACCTCCTTTCTATATATAGGAGTCCATGGGGCATGTAATCCTAGTGGGCCACAATGTAATCCTAACCGACCTAACAATAATAATTTAAGGGCACAATAATAATAAAATGGGGGTTACAAGGGTACAATAATAACAATAAGGGGGTTACACTAGCAAAAATAAGGGACTATACTAGTAATATAGGGACCTAACAATGTGTCTGCCATTATCCTTAGATTTGGGAGGATATTCCTTCCAAAGAGTAATTACCTTAGCCACTGTCAATATCACATCAGGTTTTGAATTCTAAAAAATCAATTTGTTTCTCATCCCCAAATTTCCAAGAAAATGATAATCGGAAGAGAGTGGAAATTACTTTTGTTGTGATGCCAAAAATAAAGGTGGTCTGAAAATGAATTAAAATAATCCATTGGCATAATTCCAAGGACTTCTAAAACCAAAATCCACAAAATTTTAGCCACTTCATATCCAAGAAAAAAGTGATTTATATTTTCCTCGTCTTTCTTGCAAAGAACACAAGAATTTGACCCTTAAAAACCCCTTTTCTGCAAGTTGTTCCACATTGAAATTTTGTTCCTCAAAACAAACCATAAAAATGTTGAGTTTCATAAAAAGATTCCATTTCCAAATGAATGTGTTATCACACTCAAAATTTTCAAAATTTGTTTTGATAAGATCACCATAGGTTTCATGTTGTGTCATGTTGGGTCATGCATCTGATGAAGAATTTATAAAATCATGTTTATCCTAAGTCAAAAAACAATTATGAGTCATGTCATGTGAGTCAGATCCATTTTATATCATTTAGTTTTCACACCCATGCCTTAAAATCAAGAAGTGAGCCACTTGTCTAGTTTTTCACAGTTTCATAGTGAATACAGTGGCAGAACAATGGATTTCACTACGAAACTACCTAAAATTTATGTAGCAAATCCGCCAAAACAAAATCGATGACTTGTCATTTTTCTATTGGTTTTGGGGAAAGTTGATATCACCTAGTAGGTTATGACAGTTATCCAACATGTGAAATCATAAGTGCTTGTCATCATTCCACTTTCATCCCTCCATTTGTCATTTTCCCTCTCATATTCAAATTTCATATTTTTAAACAAATCACCCAAGATCCTCTCTGTCATTAACCCTTTAGCCTTTGGATGTATCAATCATTTTTCACCTTAGAAGATTTTTTCTTTGTGGCAAGCAGCTTGCTGTCCAATTTGTTACTTTACATGTGTCACATTTTTAATAAGGTAACTTGGTTATAAAGAGAGATGGCCATGAAGAAGAAAGCATACAAAGGAGTTTTTATGCTTAGATATGAGCCCATGGACCTTAAGCTATTAATGGAGGACCCTATATTTTTTGAAGCATTCACCAATTCAGGTTTGATTGAATTTCTGCTGGAGCTACATGGGGATTTGCTGCGTTTTTTGGAATGCATGAGAAATCAACTTCAAGAGAATATTATGGGTGAAAAAAAATGAATTATTAAATACTGGGAGAGGTTATTGTTAAGAACAAAACAAGGAACAATAACCTCTTTAACTTTTCTCACAGGTGCTACCAATTTGGATATTTGAAGATGTCTTTGGGACTTATTTTCATAATTCATAATTTTCCCTTTTTATACATGTTTTTCTAATGCAGATTCTAGAAAGCTGGAGATGGTTTAAAAAAAAAAGATTTTTTTCTTCATAAAATTCGTATCTACAAAAACTCCTCCATTTTTTTAACAACTATCAAGGATCGGGAGATAGAAACTCATCTCCCAGCCCTAGTTTTCCAGAAAAAACAGAGTCATTTTCATTGGTAGATGAACTTGCTGAAGGTGAAAATTTGTTTCTTGAGGAGGGTAAGATGTATTTTGAACCAAGTTTTCCTTATCATGCCTCATAATATCATCTTGTAGACAAATAGGAAATTTTTTGAAGAAAAAGGAAGAAATCTTCATTTTCTGCCAAGTCAGGCAGTTTCGTAACGAGGTCCAGGCTTGAGGGCTGAAACTCGCTATGAAATTTCTGTAGAGTGTTTTTTTATTTAAAAATTCAGTTTGATGGAGATCCAAGGAGGGATATTGATGGTATTTAGCTATTAGTACCTGACAAACACATTTTTTATCAACAAATAAGGAAGAAAAGGAGGTTAAATGGCCAAAGTAGACATGCTACTAAATTTCGCTACGAAAATGCCTAAGGTCACTCTGTTTTTGCAACAAAGTATTTTTGATGGGTTTTAAAGGTTTGAAAATCATGTTGAAGGACAACCAGCCACCTCGAGACATCCAAGCTTACAGTGGGCCATCCCAGCAAAGATCCATTACTTGGCAGATGGGTCACTTATCCAAATCAGCATGAAGACAAAGTTTTAAATAGTGTTTATCTTTTCCTAAAAAATAGGACTATTGTTTTTTAAATATTGGGGTACATTCATGTCTTAGTGATGGAGAATTACACTCGAGCATATCATCCTTATCCATGTAATTGTCCCACTACTAGAGAAGTGGATAAAATAAATGTAAAGTAGAGTCCTATTAGAAGAGTAAGTCTTTAAAGACTAGGTGTCTTTTTCTTTTCCATAAATGTAGTTTTTAGTTATGATTAGGTGTCAAAATCATAGTTCGATGATCTAGCCAACTGGGCAGATCCTATGTAGGAAAAATAGGTCTATTTATAGATAGGAAATCGAATGAAAAGAGGTTGGAAGATGTGATTCTAGATTACTACGATTGTAATATTTTGTTGATCAGTAATGTACAATGGTTTTGAGCTTTCTTCTTTCACCTGAGATTCATATGATGTTTTTATGAGTATTGTCCTATGTATTTTGCTATTTTTCTTTCAGTATCTTAATGTTTAATTACTCAGAATTCATGTACACCATGCTCTGACTTCCTTTAAGCATTACATTATTGTATATCTGTGTGTCTTGTCCTTTTCATCAAAACATCTACATGCATCAGCTTCCACAAGGAGAACCATGTCACTGAGTTTCTTAGCACTGACTCCATAAGCCCAATGGTAGTAAACCCTAAACATTTTTCACCTGCTTACAAACACATTCAAGACACTATTACAGAGTTAGCCATCTGACTGCATTTCATTTGAATAAATCATATTTACCTTTGAGAGATCCCTCTCAGGTTGAAAAGGCTCATTTTCAGTAAGAATTTAGTTTGAAAGAGTTACTCTAAGTTATCTCGTGAAGCAGCCCATCAGTACCAATTTAGAAATAACAGAATGAATACCACCCAATGAAATTTTCTTGACCATAGAAATTTTCTATTATAAACTATATTGAATGAGCCTCGACTGCTTCGAAAAATTTCCTACCCACACAAAACTTTCATTATATTCCATATGATGAGAAAAAAACATGACCATTTTAGTAATATTAAATCAAGTCTAGAATATCAAATACTTGTTTTTTGCCACTAAAATATAATGGATGCACAAACCTATTTTTCATCATAATTCCCTTCAAAAGATAAGTGACTTAGAGAGATTTTATTAATCAGAACAATACATATGAATAATAATAAATTTCTAAAAAATAATAATCTTTTAAAAGTTAGTATAAGATTTTTAATCTCCTTTTATATATATATATATATAGATATAATTTTACCTTTATCGTTAATAAAAAAATTTATCACGTAGTTGACTATTTAATGATTTTTTATTTTTGTAAGATATTAAGAATATTTTTCTTTTTCTTCAAACCTAAATATTGAAATTGATTTTATTATTTCATTATCTAAAAGTTAATTAAATGAAATGTTAATTAACAATTTATATTATAAACATCAACTAATCTTCTCAAACTTGATGTAACCAATAATAGTCTAATATATAATTCATATATGACCTTAAACTTGATAGTCCTTTATTACATTACAAGTGTCTATATACTTAGCTTTGTGAAGATTAATAGATAATGAGTTATTGGTAAAATTTTAATGCATTTTTAAAAGATTGTTAAAAAAATACTTATTACAAAATTGGATATGGAATAATTTTATTTTAATTTTTATTAAATATATTATTAAAATGATTGAAATAAAGAAGACTTCTTTTATGGTCTTATGTACTTTTTCCTTTCCCTAGATATCATGGTTAATGTCCTTGTTTTGTTACCCCAGGATTGATAAAATAGGATGTTAGATAAGAGTTCATGTTATATCCATCAACTTATGCACTTAAAGTAGACTTTAAAAATGCTAATGACCTGATGTATGAACTCCATTACAACCTTAAACTTGATATGTTCTCCTCTATTTCTTTGTAAGCATCCCTCCTCAAACCTAAAATAAAATCCCTTACAACCATCTTCCTACCTAACCCTTTTTAGGAGATAGCTCCCTCATGGAACTCACGTACACTAGATATAGACCCAATATTTCAAAATAAGGAGAGGGGACACGGATAGAGCAAAGGATGGAGATGGAATGAAGGAATATTTACCTTTGTTAGAATTGTGTTTAGATGGAAATGGTGTTGGTGTTTGTTATATATATTTTTATTCGTGCTATGATGGAGTCAGGTCACAATAGAATGGGAGAAGACATCAAATTCAATCTAGAAGTAGCAAATATGATTTTTCTAGTAACCATCTAAGCAATTATGGCCTCTTACCAAGATTATCAGAGGCTTTCACTTTCACAATAGAATGGGAGAAGACATCAAATTCAATCTAGAAGTAGCAAATATGAATTTTCTAGTAACCATCTAAGCAATTATGGTCTCTTACCAAGATTATCAGAGGCTTTCACTTTCAACTAAATTTCACAGTTTTCACTTTCACACATTTATGATTTTTTAGTCCACTTTCCAGGCATACTTTAGTTGTTAATGAAAAAGGAGTGTATCTAATATCCTAATTTCATGATCATGTGTAGAATTTGTACACTATTTTTTATATCAAAAGTAGCATATAGAGGGGAAAATGGTGTTTTTTTAAAGAAATTCAAGGAGAATTGAAGATTGCAACTACAAGGGTTTTAGGGGTGGGGGTCAATGAATGCATCTTAAGCATAGGGGTGGTAAAAAATCACATATATAATGACCCATATCGTGTCAGGTTAGAAGGGAATATAATGACTAAAATACATTACAAAATATAGGAGGAAGTTGTGAAGTGGACCTAGGAAGAGTTCATCAAACACTAGACCAAAACAATACTTGCAACAGAAATAAAGTATGAGATAAATCTCTTCCCAAGGTAGGAATATTCGTGATCAAGCGTAAGGAAGGTTGCATGGCCACCAAATTAAGCACATTTTTAATCCATGAAGTATATATAAGTAGTTATCATGGCCACAAAAATGAAACTTAGTGGATCCATATCTTAGAAGAAATCGAGAGAATAAACAAAATCAATGCGATGAATAAAATGGTCCTCCACAACTACCTATGTCATGTATGTTAGTGGTATTTTTCTATGTAAGCCCACCTGTCTTCAAAAAAAAGGGGGAAAAAGGAAAGAAAATAAACAAAAGAATGACACAACACCTATGCATCAACCTACTTCTATTTTATAGGTTGTTGATCAGCGAAAATTTGGAAAACAGGAGAAAATTTCCTTCTACCTCTCTCTCTCCTCTACCTATCCACTCCATGTCCAACCAGAACATGCATTCATTCATCCATTCCTCCCACCAAGTGAGCAAAAATTCTATTTTTTTCTTACTCTCTGCAGTGCTACAGGATGTCCTAGGCTGCTATAGGATTTCCTGTAGTGCTATAGGAAAGTCACCCAAGGATAAATAAGCTCACTTAAGGCCACATAACCCTAAAAGAGACATCACTCCATCCCTAACCATCACTCCATCCCATGCATAAATATTCCCTCATCAAACCCTCTATTTCACCACTGTGAGCTATTTTAGCTAAATCCTCACACAGGGCCTCTTCTCACATATCCTCCTCAACCACACCACTCCATTCACTTCCTAACACCGCCCCTATCATTGCTAGTTGAGCTCCAAAACTGCAACAAGGAAACTACTACAGGAAGATGATCGCTTCCTGTAGAAAATCTGTACATGCAACCAACACATCAGAAAGGCATGAGATGAATGATGAAGTATGGTCGTGAATATCACCAGAGGAATACAGAAGGGAAGCTACACCAGCAGTAGCATCCTAGGGTCTCCATGAAGTACCTGCACAAGAATCAACAAGAAAAGACAAAAATCACCTAACTTAGAAAATAAGCTCCTCACTTAGAAAATGAATAAAAAAACACAAAAAATAAAACAAATCACTTGTGACCATCACAATGCTCCATCTCCTTGAATAAAAGGATCCTTCCACTCATTAGCAATCATTTAGGCTCAGGTATGGCTCCCTCACCCTCTCACTATGCATCATTTTACTAAATGAGTAAATGTCGAGAAAATAGAGTTTAATAGGGAAAAAGGTGGGCAATTAGCTTTGCCACCCTCGAACTGTTAAAGCGAAAATTTGGTGGATTTTGCATGCCACATGGAGCTGTCACATCAGTTAGAAGAGGGATAACGAGAAGTGGGACTTGATTATGAGGAAGAATGGAATGATTGGCTCGAGTGGGACCAACGGCCCAAATGAGGAAACCTCGTGCCAAATCCACATCACCATTATGCTCCAAGCCTCCTCGATTTAGAATAAAAAGTGTACTTTGGATAATTCCCCCTTATTCTATTATGCATTTCGAGATCAGTTTGAGTAGGACAAAGACAGGAGACACCGAGGAGCTTTGCTCCATGGTCGATATTTGCATGCAGCCCGTGCTACAGGAAAGTTTACTACTACTACAGGAAATTCCAGGAAGGCCAAATAATGTTAGAGAGTGTCATTAAAGCCAACCTAAGAGTGTATTTACACCCCAAGACCATCCTTCAAGTTAGAGAACATCAGAATTGCATAGCTAAGTGGCCATCACCCCACCAATTTGCAAATATTTTTCATGATAATTTACACACAGTCAAGCCATAATTCAGTAAATTCAGGGGTTGTTCAAAGGGCTGGGGATAATAAAACAAAAGTGTAAATTTGAAACCTTTGGGGTCCCATATCATAGTGTTTTTGAAAACAAGCCAAAGACAACCACCTCTCTAACACAGTCACAAGATGGGGGGAGGTTTCAATAGAAGGGAACTCACAGACATAAAAAGAATTAGACTACACCCTCTTGTGGTTGACATCTTCAGAAATCACCAGTGGTTGAAATTATTTGAGCTCCTCAAGGGGTTTGATGATGAAGTGGCTCGAGAATATACAATAGCCTTGCACTCTCAAGCAAATGATAGGGCCACCATAGTGGTAAGAGGGCTAGCAATTACCATAACCCCTAAGCTAATTATTAGAGTCAACACTTTACCTCTAGGAGTTAAATGGAATAGAGAGGACAAAGTTTATAGTAATGCCTCTAAGAATAGTTTCTTATTTCCCAATGAATAATATAGTGAATATAAGAATTGGGTAAGAAGGGAAAGTCTACCTTACCCATTAGACGAGGTAGCTTACCATATCATGAAATATATCTCCTGCGAGGGTAGACTAAGTGTGGTCTATGGGTACCATTTTAGATTGTTGCATGAACTTAAGTTAAAATGGGATCTTCCCTTAGATCAGAGACTAAGTAACCCATATTTCCTCCTCCATTCAATCAAAGATATGAACCAAATGGTAAGGGAGAGAAAATAGCAGCACCTAGATCATCATGGTATCATTAAACTCATAGTAGGAGATGCTCTCAATATAATCAACATCCTTGTACCTTGGTCCACCTTCATTGACATGGAAAAAGAAGCATTCATTGGGACACAAACCATCACTCCTGGAGAGACCCATGCCTCTATTCTTGGAGAAAGGGGCATCAAAGAAGAGGAACAAGAGGAATAATAGGAAGAAGAGGAAATGGAAATAGAGGTAGAACCCACAAAAATGTAGGAGCAAATGAAGAAAGAGAAGAGGAGGAAGAGAAATATGAAAATGGAAAAAAAAGAGGAAAAATAAGAGGAAGAGAAAGATGAAAAGGGAGAAAAAGAGGAAGAGAAAGATGAAGAGAAAGAAGGAAATATAGAATATGAGAAGATACGAGACCCTGATCTTACCACTAATATCTCCCCTCAACAAACCATTCTTTCACCAGGGACCATTGAAAAGGAAGTGGCTGCCACCTTAGCCACTCTAAGCACCCTTGTGAAAGAAAAGAGAAAGATTTATACCCCCATGTACTTCAGGAACATGAAGAGTGCCAAGGTGAAACAAGGGAGGCCTCAAACTCCAACCAAGAGCCCCATCACAATTGAAGAATCACCAAATAAGAAAGGATAAATAGGGCAAGAGGAGGGAAATATTCAAGAGGTCACTTCACCTAAAAGGAAAACTATGACCTATACAAGAAGGCTCTCCTCAAAGCTAGCACCCCTCAAACAAGCACAAACACCCACGGATCTTCATGAGAAAGAAAAGAAGGGGCGGCCTGAAAAACAGGGTTTGCTACAGGAAAATCGGACGGTGCTACCAAAAACTCAAAATATTCTATAAAAAGAGAAAAAATTCATGGGAGAAAATAAAAATGCACCCTTAGAAGGGAAGGAGGCCCAAGGTGATGAAAAAGAGGGACCAAATTTGAGAAACAAGAGAAGGAAAAGGAGGAACCAAAGGAATAACCAACCTTTCCAAAAATTGTCCAAAAAGACATTAAAACAGTTCAACATCCTATCCCATAGCCAAAATTGAGCTCCTATTACACATTCATTGAAGGAGGGAGGATGATCCCTCAAAATGTCTCAGTTCCCATGTTCTATAAGCTAGAGAAAGAGAGAGCGGGCACCCACCACTGGATGCAAATTTCCAAAACTAAGAATGTGGAAGATGTGGGTATCATGGAAGAGAAACTAGCTGATATGGGGAGATATTTAGCTGATTTCAAACTTAGGGAGGTAGTGTTGAAAGAGCAGCTACAAGAGGCACAAGTAGAGAATGCAAGATTGAATGACAAACTACAAAAAAAATACAAACATATTGACATCATGGTAGACCTGTGCATGAGGCAATACAACACAGGCATCCCTCAAATTATTATGCCATTTCACTGAAGGAGAAGTGGCTACAACTCAAAATAAAAACGCTAGAATCATAAGGGTCGTTTCCTTTCCAAAATGATAGGTAATTTAGTGTTTTTGTAGTCAATCTAACATAGAAGATACGGCCAAATTGATAGAATTTTACATGCATAATCTTGTCCTAAATGATCTGAACATTTGGGACCCAAACTGGGGGATATGAAACTAATGGCCCTAGCCTCTTGGATGAAAAATGAAGAAGCCAGGGCAGAGGAGGTCGAAAAGGTGATGAAGAGAGAAGGAAAAGAGCCTCTCCAAATCAAGGCAGAGCTAATCAGCCATAGAGGGGTCATAACCAACCACCAAATGATAGCCAATGATGCCAACCTTGCAGATAGATATCTCAACACCCAAGCACATGCAATTTCACATTATGATGACATCTCTATACTAGTAGGAGAGGAGTGTGTGATGGCATGTCAGAGAAGATGGAATGGCCTCCCTTTTAGCCTAAGAAACCCGAAATATCATACTCCAGATAGATTGAGAGTTTCCCTAGAAAGAGAACCTTTGTACAAAATGGCCATCCAAAAAATGAAGATCAAATGGCTTGGATTAAAACTCAGTCGACCTTTTCTTCGAGGACTAAGTGAAGGAAAGGATCAAATTGAGGAGGACAAAGAATGGGAGGAATTAGAAAATAATGTAGGGTTTTACCCACTTGGGGGACTCCATCCATGATACCTTGGGATGTTATAGATGTCACAAGGCTTCTAAAATAAATCAAGAAAGAGGATTGAATTTCTCATACGATGAGAAACCATTTGTTAGGGGGGTGATGATGAGCACCATCATTAGGTACATTCTAAGGGGTTAATTGTCACATTTTTAGCTTAATAATTCTCTCTCTCCCAAATTTAATTGCATTTTCTCATAGTTTTCTTAATGAGAATGGTGTATTAAGGGTTGTCATGCTTTGAGGCCTAATGTGGTTTAAATGTAGGAAAATAAGGGGAATAATGCCACTTTTTAGGAAGATTTCACAATTAGGGCTCGGACTAAGAAACAAGGAGTGATTGTAGGAGGGTTTACCACCTCCTTAAATCATAAAGGAAGCTAAAATCTCTTCAAGATTCTCCTCCAACAGCTCGAAATTAGAGGCAAACAAGCAAGTGAAAGATCAAAGGGAGCCAAGCTCCACTTGTCTCGAGTTCCAAGGGAAAAAATACCTACTTTTTAGGGAGTTGTTGGTAGCTACCCTTTAGCATAAATAGGCCAGAGCAAGAGCTCACCATGATTTGAATTTTGGATGTAGCTAGAGTACTCTTGGATTTTGTATTAGACATTTCTGACTTTCGTATGTTATGTACAAGACTGGTTATGAAATAAACTGAGCATTTGGTTTCTTCTCCACTGAGTTAGTTTCAAAGGGAGCTGAACTTGTGGATCAGGACACAATCCATGGGCCTCAGTCTCTCTTGTGTACTTGTGTTTTCTTTCATGTTGTAGTAGTTAGTTTCCTTCATTTCATGTTGGGTAGCATATAAAACCTCAAAATTGTGTGCTAAGCCTCTATCTATCACCCATTCCACTGGAGCTTGAGGAGGAAGGACTTCCACCACATACAAAAATGTCTTTTTAGTGTATTATTTCTTGGAAAAAAATATATAGTTTACGTTGCTTATCATGAACATTTTATAGTTGTAGAGGTAGAGTCCCATTTCAGTTGCATAGGTAGGTTTATGTAAATTCAACTCATATTTTCCACCATTTTTATGATAAGTTTGTTAATGATGATTTCATGAACTTGAAGTTTTATTTCAGGTTTGGATAGAACAATAGAGGAGGATCCCTTCAGCACCATCATCTTCAATCTTCACCCTTCATCAACCACCTTCCATCCAAGTCACCTGCAACCTTGTTTTTTGGAGATCACCACCACATCACCAAGAGCCACCTTGAGGGTGAAAGAAAAGATTTGTGAAGAGTTATAAGCTTGGCCAAGGGGTTGGATACCCTTTACCTAGATCCACCTTCTCCCTGCCTCTCCTAACCTTTTCCTCAGCATTTTTAACCTCAAACTCCACACGACCTTTTCCCTGAGCTTTTAAGGACATCCTGTAGCATTACAAGAAATCCTGTAGCAATGCCAAAAATTCTCTCCTTCAGCAAAAAATCACTCCTTCACCTAATATAAGCATAGCCAAGCCACTAATATACCTTTAGCCCTGAACCTTTGGTCTAGGGGTCCTCTTAGACCGCTTCAGCGCCTCCTTATTTTGCTTCAAAATAGAGTCATTTTGGAGTGTTAGTTCATTACGAGATGCATCATCAAACATAGTAATTAAGCATAAGTAGATAGGAATTAGTTATTCGTTTGATTCAGTATGTGTGCTCTAACTTAGTTTCCTTTTTTTCAATTCAATTCAGCAATCTACCTTATGAATTCCACTAAGTGTAATTTCCTTTCTTGCATTAGCATAAGTGTGAATTTCTCTTTCTTGCAAATATCTAGATGAATCAGTGTGATCTAAAGTAGTTTCTTTCCTTGTTGATAGAGTAATGGTCATGATTTATTTCGTTTCTTAGATTACATTTAGAAGTGTGACAGATGTCCTTTCCTAGAAGTAACCCTAGCAGTATAACTTCATTGTAGAACTTAGATGAGGATGACATGAGTATAACTCATATGTTGTATGATATAGCACTATCACCTCCAAGTTTGGGCCACAACCACCCTCCAATTTTTTTCCTTTGCTTATATTTTTGAGCCTAACCTTCTTTACACAGAAGCTCATCTTGCGTTGTTATCAAGTATTCGTGTTTTCATTCATGTTTATCCTTTATCTATGCTTGTTTTCACTTTCTTTTCACTTAGATAATTCTTCTAAGTCACAAGTTAACCTCTTGTATAAGTCTTGCACAACAGTTCTAGGCTTTCCTCCAGAAACTGCGCAATCCATGAGGGAAGACAACTTTCATGAATAGCATTGCACAATTGTTTTCCTGTGACCACACAGAAGGTGGATAAGTGGCCCCTATAAGGCAATGTTGGCTTGTGGTTCTTATGAATAGATAAGGAAACATTTGAGTAAATAAAATGAAGAGTAGGAGTAGCTAAAGTGAATGCCAAGCACTTCAAGCATGGGTCGGGCGGCCCTGTAGTCAAAGGAGGAACGAGCACTTACCACTAACCTTTTTGCATCCTCACTTTCTGCCATCGCACATCACACTTCGTAGCTTATAACATTTACCTCCGCTGCTCATAACAAAACTCCCCGACCTGTGATTTGCAATATAAGTTGGGTCCCACCTCCTTGCCACGTCACCTCTGCTCATCGCACTTCACAATTTTTAACACTTACCTCCCCGTTGATCATAACAAAAACGTCGATTTTCAATCTGCGGGTGGGCCCACTTCCTTGCCACGTCACCTCCACTCATCTCACTTCACTCTTCGCAAGTTTTAACACTTACCTCCCTGCTGCTCACAAAAAAAACTGATTTGCAATCTATGAGCATGCCCACCTCCTTGCCACGTCACCTCTGATCATCACACTTCGCACTTCGCAAGTTTTAGCACTTACCTCCTCGCTGCTCATAACAAAAACATTGATTTTCTATCTACGGGCGGGACCACCTCCTTGCCGCGTCACCTCTGCTCATCACACTTCGAAAGTTTTAACACTTACCTCCTCGCTGCTCATAACAAAATCTCCTGACTACGATCTGCGGGCGGGCCCTCCTCCGCCATGTCATCAAAGCCCATTCACTGCCTTTGTCCCACTCTTTGTGGTGTTAACCATTCCGCTATGTGTTAGTGCCACAAGCCCCACTTTAAGCTCCACCATTTATCCCGCTAACTCCACCATTACTTCCGCCATATTCCCTCATCTCCACTCGCTATCACACATCCGACGGCTCATGATATTTTTTGGCCCCCCTCCACCTTCTGAAGGTTAACTTCGGGGGGGTCCAAAATAATCGGTTTTTGAAATCGCCTCCAGCGCTACATGTCAACCTGCAGTGATTTTTCACCCCCCCATCCAATACCACAAATCGGACTTGCCCCCCTTCAAAATTTGGTCTCTGGTTTTTAAAGTCAAGCACAACATGGGTTTTGGTGGAACAAACACAGCTATGTTTTATTCAGTTTGTCCAGTAAATATCCACTAAAGAGCCAAGCATGAACGACACAGCTGGCCGTTTCATAATGGTTAATGTGAATCATGAGAACGAGGGAGTGGAGTCTTTCCACAGCAGGTGGAATCAGGTGATGGAAGCTAGACTTCCCACTTGTCACAGCCACTCCTTGCTACCCCAGTTTGAATATTCCAGGATTTGGCCTCCATGGCCAACTATGTTTTCTCTTTTACTGTTTGATTATGATGTTTTGTTGGTGAAATATACATTTCACCTAATTCTGTTTTGATTTTATGATTACGGGAGTGATTTCTTGATGCAAGCTCCACGAGTTAGTTAGGATATTTTGATTTTCACATGTGTGGGTCAATCATGATTGTTTATTCGATCGTAGACCCTCAAAAGGAACTCTATATGTAGAGAGTTCAGAGATGAAATAAAGGTTCAGCATTTTGGAGAATTTTTGTTGTAGTTTTGTATGACTGTGCTCTTTGTGCTCTGAGATTCATATTTGGGAGAGTTATTTTGAACATAATATGATATAAAACGTTGTTTATTTGGATTCCAGATGGAGCAATGAGTAGTATGTATATGTGTTCTCTTGTTTATTATAAATCTCCTGTTTATTTATAATCATCTTTCCATGCTCTTCCGCTTTGATGATTCATGTAATGTAGTTGTTGGTGTTATGCATTTTTATTCATGAATTCATGTATAAATAATTCTCATGTGTTAAACTTGTTGTGCCCCCTTAATTCACGCTCCACAATTCTCTCTTGTTGGTCACATTCCACCTACATCCGCTTCCTCTGATTTCACGAGAGATAGATTCTTAAGAATTTTAAGCATATCTCTCGCAGGTTCCTCCTCCATTCCTTCTCAGTACCTCTGCAAATTTTGGAAGCCTCTGCTCATTATTTTAGACTTGGCCCATTTTAAAAGCCACTGAGCCATAAAGCCTCCTGAGCCCTCTCGTAGTATAGGGTATTTCACATGAATCAGACTCCAAGGCCTTCTCCATTCCTGAACCACCAAAACCATTATTTCTTTTAATCCATATTATGTCAAAGGCATTTATAAAATTTTCCACATTTAGCCTCTGATTTTAAGATGTCCTAGGCGCTGGTATTTTGCAACTCAAGGATGTCTCTAGGAGCTACAATAGCAGTCATTACTGGAAGTTATCCTTGAGATAAACTGGAGAGTCATGAGAAGAAGCACATCATGTTAGGTCCCCGTATTACTAGTGTAGTCCCTTATTGTTGTTAGTGTAGCCCCCTTATTGATATTGTTGTACCCCTGTAGTCCCCAAATTGTTATTATTGTGCCCCATAAAATCCCACTATTGTTATTGTTTCTCCCTTACATTATTATTGTTAGGTCAACTAGGATTATATTGTGACCCCATGGAAACCTATATATAGAAAGGAGGTTTTGTCATTTGTATCATCCAAGAATTGTTCATTTATGTAATGTGAAGGAGGTTTCCCCCTCGAAGTGGTTGATTTCTAAGGTGTTGATCTCTCTTTTCTTCTATTTTGGGAGTTGGTTTCAAAACATTTAGTATCAAAGCTTTGGATTCTAGGGTTTCACTGCTTCAAATAGGTCATCATGGTGGTAGTTGATAGACTTAGAAATTATGCACACTTTTGTGCATTATCTCATCCATTTAAAGCAAGTACAGTTGCTACTACATTTATGGAAACAATTCAAAATTTACATGGAAACCCAAAGATTATTGTAAGCGACAAAGATCTCAATTTCACTTCAAATTTTTGGACAGAATTATTTTCTTGTTTGGGTACTCAACAAGCTCATAGCTCATCTTATCATCCTTAATTAAATAGGAAAATTGAGATAGTGAAAAAAATTTTAAAAGGATATCTTCGTTGTTTTGTATATGATAAACAAACACAATGGGTCAAGTGGCTTCCATATTTCAGAAAAAATCACCCCATTTATGGAACTTTATGGATCATCCACCATCCATCACATCATCTTTAAGAGAAAATAATAAGGTTCAAGCAGTGTAATATCACATTGAGAATCAAAAACAAGTTCTCTAACTCGTAAAGGATAACCTAAATTTGGCACAAAATCGAATGAAACAACAGGCATATCAACATTGCAACGAGAGAAGTTTTGATGTAGGAGACTGGGTATTTTTACGGCTACAACCATACAAAAAAATTTCCCTCAAGAAAGCTAAGGAGGATAATAAATTATTGCCAAAGTACTATGGTCCTTACAAGGTGTTGCAAAAGATTGGTACTATGGCATACAAATTGGAGTTTCCTGCTTCTTCTCGAGTGCACCCAATTTTCCATGTTTCATGCTTAAAGAAGGTTATAGGTGAAAAACTTCTAGTTCAAACAATATTTCCAGAACTTGATGAGGAAGGAAAAATCATATTGGAACCTGAAACAGTCACAGAAACAAGAACTCGACAACTACAAAATTGCTTAATTTCAGAGTATCTCATCAAGTGGACGAACTTACCCACTGAATATTCCACATGGGAGGATGAGAATTTTATACAGAAGCATCCAGAGCTACTCAAGCATTGATGTGATATTCCAAAATGGAAAATCCAGGAATATAGAACATTTATAACATTTCAATCTAGGCAATAACCAGAATGTAAGCACAAAACTGTAAAATACTGGAAATGTCAGAATATAACATCAAGACATTCAAATGTTAGTAGGAACAGCTGAGCCATATCATTATGCATCACCAAAAATGTAAGGTACACAGTGCTCCAAAGGGAGTGCACTCAAAACAAGATGGCTTAAATACACTAAATAAAACTAGCACTGGAAATGTGTGTTGCTACTACTGCTACTGAGCATAAGAACCATGTGCGAAATGTTGTTGGAGAGCTCAGAATGATCCAGTATTTTAACCACATATTCTACTCAAAAAACCCTAAAAAGCCCAGAAATGGTTTGGCCAGATTTTAAGTTTGGATTTTCAACCCTTTTTGGGTTGCCCACTGCACCCCTGCTGACTGACTTATGCACTCCCTAGGAATGACTGCTAATATGGGGCTAAATAAATGATCTGTCAGCTGAAATAGCACCCAATAAACTCAATAGGTGAAGGGCTAGTCCCCTCACTGAAAAATAGGGTCAAGAAATTGGAGATCTCTCTCCTCCACTGCTACACCCCTGCAACACAACCCAACTCTAAATAGAACTGCGTTGTAAATGAGACTAAAGCTTGGCCAAATGCTTGATTGTGGAATGATAGTGCAATACTCTTCCTTTGAGGCTTCTCAAGGATAGAGGTGGTATTCCTGCTCGGGAACACCCTATGTTAAAAAACATTGTAATCTTAGATAAACAGCTGAAGAAAGCTATATGTCTAAACATACCATATATTCAGAAATATCAAATACATAAACATGAATGAATATGGCTACCATCCTCTTACTTATATAAGTGATGAGATTCCTCACCCTTGGCCCCACTCCTTAAAGGCACTACTTCCATGCATGGAGTCTCCCTCCAAAATTGCGTTGTCCCATAATGAATGCCACTCCTCCATGACATCATTGTTGATTTGGTCAAAGTTGACCTAGTCTATGTGCTCCAACCCCTGTTCACACCTTAGGGTGCTTTATTAAGATGAAAATATGATCCACTTTCACATGAGAAGTGGTTTTATTATTTATAAAGAGATTTATTGGTCTCACTACCCACTTATTCACCTATCTAAGTGACAAAACATAACTTTAATATTCCAATAAATTTTGGAATATTACAGTCCTCCCCTCTAAAATGTTGTTTATCCTCAAGCAACCACAAGGATACTGAAAAATAATCTCCAATGGATATGTCTCCTCCCAAGTATACAAGCTAGCATTTGGTAGATAAACCAAATATCTATCATCATGAAGAAGTGGGAGATATATGGAAAGAGTTATAAGATTTCCATTGGCCTCCTGAAGGCATGACAGAGGGTAAATGTTGGGTGCCTCAATCCCAATGAGAAACTCCAATCTCCATGCTATCATCCAAACAAAGTGAGCCATCCTTGGTAGCTCACAGAAACAATCACTAATCCCCTGCTTCTGCAATGTGTAGGGGTTGCGTGGCTGAAAATGACAGATAAAATTATTCAACTTACATTGTCTCTCTCTCCATTTATGATAAATTTGGAGTTGTTGATCTTGTGCTGTAATAATATAGTCTTCATGAAGCCAATAGATACTTGGAATCTCATGATACCACTCCTTGGTTCTAGGAATATTTCTGGCCCAATTCTCCCTACATATAGTGAATAGAGTGTCATCACCATATGGTCTCCAAAAGAAACATGGACTAAGTGTCATATGACATACTAGATGGTGACAATAGTCCCTCAAGTGAGACCAACATTTTTTTGCTTCTTGATGTCCCCAAAAATGATATGCTAAATGGCCATCCAATCACTTTCTTGCTGCCATAAGCTTCTCAAAAGATTGAAAATAGTAGAGGACATTATGTGTTGGCTGAATATGAACCAAGAAAAACAAGTCTTGCCCAAGGTCCCCTAGGAAGTGGTCAATCCCATCACTGAATGTAGCCCCAAAAGGACCATGAAATCCAAAGAGAGGTTTGCTCTCTTGTGGAACAATGTGCTGCAAATGTATGGTAAAGAAATGTACATACATTGTTAGTTTATCAATAAGCATCAAAACATAACCCTTACCATATGTTGTAGACAATTTGGTGAAGAGGTCCATAGATAAGCCTTCCTGTCTCTCCATCAAGAGGGAAAGTGACTTAAACAACCTTGCAAGGTGGCTGCTCTCCTCTTCATACATCAAACAAGCTACATATATCCTAATATGTTGGTGCACATCTTCTTTGAGATCCTCCCAATAGAATCCCTCCATGATGGTGTGATAAGACTCAATGGAATCTACATGTCCTGAAAAGAGTGCCTCATAGGCTGCATGTAGAATCTCCTTCTTGAGCTTGGAGTCTTTAGTCAGGTAGATCTGATCATGGAAATAGATGACTCCATAAACCACTCTATATCTCCCATATATCACTTGTCCATCAAGAACCTTACATGTGAAGAGGTTTTTGGAATATTCCACCAATAGTTGGGACTCCAAATATGGATCTATGCTTCCCAACAATGAAATCGTTGTAGAAATCTGAAATGAAGCACCTGTCTCATCATATCTCTCCCCTTTGACATGCTCAATGCCAAATCCACATGTTGGAGTAATGTTACCCCAATTTTGTTGTCTCCCTTGCAGTTGATCTTGCTCAAGACAAGATTGAAGTAAATGGAGGTCAACCTCCTCTTGGAAGGTATGGCCCATCTAAAACTTCCATAGTTTTGCCAATGCATACAAGGGTGTCAACAACATCTTGTCATATTTAGAAATATTCCTTATGTGTGGAAGTATCATTTGCTGCTCCAAAGCTATGGAGTAGCCCTTTGACACCATGCTCATGCCATCACAGATCTTTGAATCATCATCTTTTAGCGCAAATAGCTAAGTGGGAGATGACAATGTCCATAACAGAAAATATGTCACCCCTCCTTTGAACCCATCAAAGGTTCTCTGTGTTGTGCTAACTTCTCCCAAGGCTCCTTCCTTAGCCAAATATATCAATGTTGCACTATGTTGAGAGAACTCTTTGATCATATTTCAATCAGGGGGTCTCCTTGGTGGAATGCCTCCATGTAATGAAACATCAAGGCCTAGAGTAGGTTGTATATGTGAGTGGAATGATTTGTCCCTGCACTTACTGTGCAAATAACCCTCCTTTTTCTGTGCATAAATATCTTAAAAAGGATGGGTGTGTATGTCCTCAATCACTTGATGCTGGCCCTCCTTCTCATCTTCTCCTACCTTCAGCAATATCTCACATTCTAAGGTGTCTTCTTCAAATGTAATCAACCCATGCACACCCAACATCTCATTGGTGTCAAAAGTATTGGTCACAAGGGTATGATCTATCATAGTGTTTGTCCCCAAGACTGTGTTCAATGTTGGAACACACTTCCCCCATTGTTTTTTCTCATTTTCTATCAACATAGACACATGATGCTCATGATCTTCATATGTAAGATCCTTTGGAACTTCTTGCAAAGATACAAAAGCTCCTGTTGGAACAGGGTTCCCTAACAGCTGCGAATTTTGTATAGATCTTGTATATTTTGGTCTTAATTGGTATAAGCAAGGGATTTTGGGGTGGGTCAAAGCCCCTAATGCATTGTAACGGGTCAAGGGTAGACCAAGAGTCCACAAAGAATGGTTTGCAGACCATTGGATGCATAGGCTAAATCGGTATAAATAGATGAACCTTTTTGAGTCATAGGTAAGGAAGAATAGAGATTGATGATAGTTGTGAATTATTAGATCTGTTTGGATTGCTAGGGTAAGGACTCCTGCTGGTTGTGTGCGCGGAGATCCTCAGTCCTGCTGTGTGCAGACCCTGCTGGCTGTGTGCGTAGGTTGTGTGGAATTTATTGGGTTTTGGATGCTAATATATGTGGATCTGGTTAGAGTATTTCTGCGTTGTATGAAGTTTATGTATTCATGTTAGTGCGAACTGTTGAATCTACAATTAGTTATCCATTTTTGCTACGGATCTATCTTTGTTATATTACAAAGTATTCCTGTGATCCACTGTTCATGTGTTTATGATATTACATGTGATATTGTTGATACGAAGGTGTTGATTAGATCTATGACTGATAGTAACTCTAGTAACTGTGGACTATATTGATTAGTGAACCTGCGGATAGATCTGTTTAATCACTGCGAAAGTATCCATGTTTATGTTATACGAATCTATGACCTGTTCATTACTACAATTATAGTTTCTATACTGATAGATTGATGTTACACACGTGTATGCGAATGAAATTAGTAGATACGAATGCTACGATATGTGTCAATAGCTAGATCTGTTAATTACGAACATGATAAATTGGGAACATAGCTCTGTTGACTTACCCTCTCTCTCTCAGGGTGCGGAAACCTAGTTCCAACACCCTCCCATACTACTTCAGGTGAGACTTTGGCTTGCGCAAGCAGGTCACTGCCGAAAGGGCTAGTAGTATAGGGGTTTGTTGGCAAACCTTAACCTCCAAACCTTGGTCAGGACCCATCGAGCCAACAAATGGTTCCATTTCCGAGACCAGGAGAATTTTGAGAGAGATCGGGTAATGCCAAGAACACATTGGAGACCTGAGAAGAAAGAGATCGACGAGTGGTTCAAGAAGAAAATTCAGGATTTCGCAGTAAGAGAGAATCGCAGTACAAGGATAACCACAGAAGAGTGGAAGAATAAGTACATTTTCACATAAATCTACAAAACTTTCTTTGTGACATTTGCGATCGAGCTTCAGGAGTGGCTCACAAGGCTCGTAGATTTCCAGAAGTTTTGGAAGGATGAAAGTGTTACACAGTGGAATCTAGAGCTGATCCAGCAGTTAGAAAAGACTGATAACGCCATCACGTGCACGGTATATCACTGGGTGGACAGTGTGATAGGAGGATTTGTGACGGAATTTTCAATTGATCAATTTGTGTCCTACTCTGAGGCAGAGCGAAGATTTTTCAAGGGGTTCTGGGGTAAGTTTCTAAAAAATCTGCATTACTGATTAAGATCTTGTTGTTTGAAAAAAGCATGCTATGTAGTCACACAAAGTGAATGAGCTGCGTTCAGAGCGAGGGTACAATGCACAGTGGTAAATATTATAGAACCAATCAGGAGGGAGATCAATCTGTCTATAGTCCAGTAAGAAATTATGTTGCGCATAGCTCTCTGTCTACGCCACCGTCGAACCCTCATAGGGGTAAGAACTCACCGCCTCCACCACCGGAAGATGATATGGCTTCGCACATGAAGCTACTCACCTTCAAGGGCATAGGAGATGAGGATATGGATCGGTTTTGATTCGTCATAGGATTGGTATGGACTGCACATAACATAGCTAGTGATGTCGTGAAAAGGGCATAGCTATCCCTTGCCTTTGAAGGAAAGGCCTTGGACTGGTATATGGGGTACATCAATCAACATGCAAATGCAACCATTGAAGAGATTAAGAATTATTTGAAACAACAGTTCAAAAATCCCAAGTCCTACGCGCAGATAGTGAACGATCTGAAGGATTTCAAGCAAGGACCGTCTGAGTCCGTATGGGAGGCTGACCAATGGTTAAAGAAGGTAATTAGAGAAGGAGGATTTTTGTACGATGATAAGAAACACACAGATTGGTTCATTGATATGCTTATGCCCCACCTGCGTGTGCCAATGGGACATCAAGCCATTGAATCACAAAAAAATTCCTTGGAAATTATAATGAAGCTAGAAGCTGCGCCAAGGGATGATACCCAGTTAGGAGTACAACAGATACAAGGCCAGCTAGAAGCAATGCATATGGAGATCCAGAATATGTGGAAGGAGCAAGGAACGGAGGATAGCCCTAAAAGGTGGTGCATACGATGTAAGGTGAATGGACACACCAAGGATAATTGTCCTCTGCTAGCAGACTACATACAGGATGGGGGACCCAATCTATTGCGACCTAAGGAAGTTGCAGGACCTATTTTTGTGCTTTGGTGCGATGATTGTTGTGTTTTTGGGTTGCACGATACCAACCACTGCCCCCGCCTTGCCGCATATGTCGCAGAAATAAAGAAAAAATGGTGCAGGTTCTGTAGATCTATAGGCCATGATGAACAGAATTGTTGGACGTATGACCTGGTGATAGATCAAGGAATTCTATATATGGTACAGTCGGATTCGTCTTCGCCAAGATCCCCCTGGGGCATAGGCAGCTCCCCAGCTAGGGGCAAGGGAGGAGGCTGAGGTGGAAGTGCAGGTAGGGGGAGAGGGCAATTGATTTGCTATAACTGTGGAGAAATAGGATACTTTGCAAGGGGTTGCACGAACCCTGTGAGACAATCTTGCAGATACTGTAGAAAGTTGGATCACGTGGTCGAAAATTGCCCGATTCTAATAGCCATTATGCAGGATAAGAAGAAGACACCTACGCAGAATGTATAAAGGGTTAAGGCGGAACCTAGAGATGAAGGAACAAGTGTTAATGTTATAACATGCAGCGGCCTGGCCACCGTAGGAGCTATGGAGAAAGCTGAGGTAGAGCCTCTTATCCGTAAAGCGGTTTTTAAACAAGAAGGTTTGGACTTATAGAAAGAAAAAGAAACCTTTGTCACAGCTCGCCAATACTTTGCTAAAGCTGAGGCACCTACTCATCAAGCCCCTGTGAACCTCAGAGCAAATGATGAGGTCAAACCATTCCTGCAGGCATGTATGAAGCTGTTGCGCAACCAAAGGGCCGTAGAAAACCTCCAAGCTTTGATAAATAGCTGTGCAGAAAGACAACCCCAGCTATGGAAGTTAAAAATGTACACAAACTCTATAAGCATAAGGGATGCACTAGTCGAGAGATGCAGTTGACCACGCAAATCGGTGATTATGAGATCGATTAGGTTATTCTAGACTTGGGATCGGATACGAACGTACTCCCTAAATAGACTTGGTAGTGAACGAGGTAACCTAATTTGGAGTGGTCCACTATCCAGCTACGCATGGCCAACCAGTAGAAGATCATACCGTTAGGAAGACTGTTGAAGATCGTGGTAGATATCGCAGGAGTTAAGGTCTGAGATGACTTTGAATTCATTTAGATTGTAGAAGATGCAGACCCTTACTCGGCACTCTTAGGATTGGACTGGGCCATAGATATGGGCGGTATTATCAACTTAAAAAAGAGGAGCATGGTATTTGAAAGTGAAGGAACACAGGTGATAGTACCGCTAGATCTCGCAGAAGGAGAGAGGTATATAGAGCCAGTGCATGAGGAAGAATAGGTGGATCACATCTATAAGCTAACTGTGATGGATGAAGACTAGATCAATCCTACAACTGATGGTATGCTTTGCTGGGAAAGAGATAGTGAATGCTTCTCCGACTCTGATGATGAAATGGAAAATTGGCAAAATCAGCTGCATGATGTCGCTGCATTGTGCTGCCTACGAATTACAAGGGACTTTCGTTGCATATCCTCTAAGGTAAGAGAACCACCCTAATTTGATGGGTCTGGTAGTGTAAAAGATTTTTTGTGAACATTCGAAGCCGAGGTTCCCAGATAACGAAGGTTATGGGCCCTTAATCTAGCCATGCACGCAACACCTGCATGATGGTGGGATACGCATAAGGAGGTGTTCTAAGACTGGGAGGATTGTCGGGATATGATGATCCTGCGATTTGAGCCTCCGGATGAGGTGCGCGTCAAGACGTTCCTTGGCCCATGGGATCTGTGTGAACACTTGTTCGCTTGGATAGAGAAGTGGTGTGACCGAACTACAGAAGAATGGGTTCACTTGTTCATTCATGAGTTGGGTCCAATCCCTACTGCATGGTACCTGGATGCGGAGCTACATCAATGCACCCACCACTAGGAAATTCTGAAGGATGAATTCATAGGAACATTCGGACTAAAAGGGGGTTCAAAGGTGCTTTACGAAGCTTTACAAGATATAGATACGTTTGTGTTTGGTGAATCTAGCTCCTCTGTAGTAATCAGGGCACCAACATGGGAAACACAGATGCAGGATATTGTCAATTGTCGCAATATAATGATAGAAGAGTGCGATGAGAATCAGTGCAATATCTCTATCCCAGAATCATAGGGGGAGCGCGCAGTTGCGAGACCTCATTACAGACTGTCGATGTGACGAATCCTTTGAAACGATGGGAAATCAACATTGGCACGACAGACTAAAATTGGGGACTACTGGGATGATGACACTGTAAGAAAAGTTGTTGAATTGCTCACAGAATATCAAGACTTATTCCCAACCAAGTTTTCGGAGCTTAAAGGGATCACAGGGGACCTAGGGGTTATGCGCATCACGCTAAAACCGGATGTGCGCCCTGTAAAGCAACGGCCTTATCGGCTGAACCCTAAGTATAAGCAGAAGGTTAAGGAAGAAATCGATAAAATGCTCGACGCATGTATTATCGAGCCGGTCGAGCAGTCATATTGGGTAAGTCTGATGGTGGTTCAGGAAAAGAAAACAAAGGGAAAAATACGAATCTGTGTGGAATTACTCAAACTAAATGATGCCTGCGTACATGACCCCATTTTCGACACAATTCTTAGATGAGATCCTGGATAGTGTAGGAGGCCAGGAAGCATATTCATTCACTGACGGGTTCTCAGAATACCATCAGATCAGAATCACACCAGAAGATCGCAGCAAAACTACATTTTCCACTAAATGGGGATCCTTCTAGTATACATTCATGTCATTTGGACTCAAGAATTCCCCTGCTATCTTCTCACGGGTTGTTATCGCAGTATTCAAGGAATTCATCCACAAATTCCTAGAAGTGTATTTCAATGATTGGGTTGTCTTCGGCTTGGTAAAGGTGCACGTTTCAAATCTACGCATGATGTTGGATGCCTGCCAAAAACACCATATTTCCCTAAATATCAAGAAATATATCTTCTGCGTACCCTTCAGAATCTTGCTTGGACACATAGTTTACCGAAAAGGGTTGATGGTGGACCCTGCGAAAGTGGCAGTTATTATCAATTTGGCAGTACCTACGATGGAGAAACAGATACGTTCAATTCTTGGACATACAGGCTACTACAGAAAATTCATTCAGGGATACGCACTGATCATAGCACCTCTAGAAAAGTTGCTTAAGAAGGATGTTTCGTTCTTTTGGGATGGAAAGTGCTAGAAGAGCTTTGAGCTACTCAAGGAAAAGATGGTCTTTGCACCTATTCTTATTTTTCCTGATTGGGTGAAGATATTTCTTGTTCATGTTGATGCTTCAGGGATTTCCCTGGGAGAGGTCCTTACACAGCCTGGCACCAAGGACATTGATCACCCAATCGCACTTTCTAGTCGAAAAATCTCGAGTGCAGACCACAATTATGCCACCATGGAGAGGGAAGGATTGGCCATGGTCTATGCACTACAGAAGTATCGGCACTACCTGTTAGGAGGACACTTTAAAATCTTTACAGATCATTCGGCTTTAAAGTACCTGGTAAACAAGCCCGTGTTGGGGGGGGGGGGACTGCAGATGGCTCTTGCTGTTTCAGGAATACGATTTTTAAATCATAGTCAAACCAAGAAAGTTGAATGTTGGGCCAAATCACTTGTCTCGAATTGAGACGGGTGAGGAATCCACTAACCTGGAGGAAGGATTTCCTGATGTGAAACTATTCTCCATTAAGGTCGTTGATGCACACTTCCCTGATATCATTCAATCTTGACTATATGCATGGCACCTGCAGAATATTCAATACAACAAAAGAAGGAATTGGTTACTCGGGCGACGGATTTTACCATTATCGCAGGTCATTTATATAAACTAGGGGTTGATGAAGTGCTATGCAGTTACGTTCCGGAGCATGAAAGGCATGCTATCTTGCAGAAGCTCATGAAGGCATAGCAGGAGGTCACTATGCAAGCAAGGCGACGACACAAAATACCTTGCGGGATGGGCTACGGTGGCCTACCCTACATAGTGGCTCCCATGACTATTGTAAAGCCTGCAATACGTGCCAACAGATAGGAAGGCCATCACACAGAAACGAAATGCCTTTAAAACCACAAATGGCTCTGCAAGCCTTTGACAAATGGGCCATTGATTTTATGCAACCGATCAACCCACCAGGGAAGAAGACGGGTATGCACTATATAATTACTACCATTGATTATGTAACTAGGTGGGCCGAAGCACAAGCAGTGAAGGATTGTACTGCAGATACTGCTGCGCACTTCATCTTTGAGAAAATTTTGACCAGATTTGGATATCCAAAGAACCTTATGAGTGATAGAGGTATGCACTTTGTTAATGAAATAATACAAGCTTTGACTAAGGAATTCTAGATCCATCATGCGAAGAGCACCACGTATCATCCATAGGCTAACGGAGCAGTCGAGGCTTTTAACAAAATCTTGGAGCAAGCATTGACTAAGGTCTGCAACGCTAATCGCAGTGATTGGGACGTGCACATCCCAACATTTATTTGGGCCTATCGGACGACCTGCAATAAGCTAACAGGGAAACCCCATTCAGGATGGTCTATGGCAAGGAGGTCATTATGCCGATGGAGTATATTGTTCCTAGTCTACATATCACAGCATTTACGAACATGGCAGAACCTACAATCATGGAGGAGCGTTTATCATAGCTTATGGATTTGGAGGAAGATCGGTTTATTGCTAATTTCCATCAGCAGGTTCAGAAGGCCTGCGATAAGGCATGGCATGATCGACATATTCGCCAAAAGACATTTGTGGAGGGCGAGTTAGTCCTCTTATATGATAGCCAGTTTGAAAAACACCCAGGGAAGTTTCAATAGCACTGGCTGGTTCCCTACACAGTTAAGGAAATCATGAATGGTGGAGCCATTAGGCTAGCTACCCTACGCGACGATATGCTCCCAGGATATGTCAATGGTAGCCAACTCAAACCATATTGAATCAAATGACTATATGGCTGGAGTAGCTATATAGGGCAGGATATGCCCACTAAGGAAGATGAGTGTGACCAGGGTATGCGCAGGAAGCGGCCACAAATTTGGAAGCTCGAAGGGGTGCGTAGGAGGCCCAGGTGTCTGTTCAAAATGCAGCAGGTGCGATGGGAGCACAGGGGTGCGCTGGGTGCATAAGAGGTGCAAAAAATAGCCATTGGAATAGTAAAATTGGGTAAAATTATAAAGTTACCGTTGAAAGGAGCGACCGGACGGCATTTAATAAGGCAATTTCCGGAGATTTTTTACCATTTATCTGAGGGTAAGTATCAATTAAGGTTCACTCGGCCGTTAGTGGCTCTCTACAGTTATAAAAGGGGAAGGTTAGGTTAGAAGAAGGTTCCGTATCTTTTGTCTTGGTTGTGCTCTGCGTGTTTATGCCTTAAGATAGTTTGGGCCTATTGTACTCCTTTCATGTCTACACAAACCACCCCTTATGATAGTAGCCACTCGGGGTTGGTATTCATTTTCCGCACTAAAATGACGGCCACCAACCCTGTTGAGTCCTCTTAGGCAATAGTCTCCAAAGAGCCAGGAACCAAGGAGGTAGTAGTGGTTGAATCAGAAGCTAAAGCAGTCATCTCCACGCCACCTGTAGCAGCGAAGAAAGGAAAATAGAAAGTGCAAGGGTTAGGAAAGCCTGCAAAATGGGTTGGGATAAAACCCTGCACTTCTCCCCGCAATGTGAAGTCACCACGAGGGGCAACCCCAGCCGGCTCACCTAAAATAGCAAGCTGCCCTTTATCTTGTCAGGAAAAGGCCCAGGTCACTCAACCAATCAATTGGTTGCCACCATCTGTCCGGCCTCGCAGGCCCTCAACCCGCACACTAAAGAACCTCGATGGCCTGATTACCTACCTACATATTCCACTGACCTTGGATGAGGTCCCCATCATTGGCAAACCCTTTGGAAAGATTCATGAGGTGAATTTTGACGATCATGACTTGGCCAACTATGAGGCCTTTCCCCAGTTGGCACCTAAGTTTTACCTGGAACATATTCTCGAGGATGACGAGGTGCAGGTCATCTCTATGTGCTGGGTGCGCGGATTGACTGGCTCTGGGCTGTTGAACCTACTAAGGATGCCACATTTTGGCCACTACAATGTTATAGATCGCTTGGTGCGCTAACTGCTCACCTTGGTCCATGACGGTAGCTTATGGAACCAGGATCGCATCCCTATTTATGTTGCACTAATTCACCGAATTACTAGCCTCCCCACGGAAGGGCCTAACCCGATGCTGCAAGTGGGTAAGAAGTATGAGCAGAAGATATTTGATAGCATGGGCGAGACTTACCATGTGCTACGGAATACGCAGGGATTCATGACTAGTACCATCAGCGACCTAGGAACGCAAATGGGTACCTTGTTGCTAGCATGCAAGCTAATGCACAAGTTTCAGGCCGCCACCATCCCCACATATGTCATTTAGTTGGCAGGACAGTGCGAAAAAGGTGTTTGCTTCAATTTGTCCCAACACCTGTGTACTAAATTTTTGGCAAATGTCGACGAAGCCCATGAATAGGGGCGCCCATTCTTCTATTCTTGGTTGTTGCTGCTCATTGCATTGGTCACATGGGAAGTGCTGGAAGAAGAAATCCTCCCCGAGCTTACTCCTGACATTTGCGAAGGGGCGCACTATGCCAACTTATGGGATTCCAAGGACATGTAGTGTATCGATGACAATCAGGTCTTCTGGGTCCTTTTTCAAAGCAGCTTGGCAGTAGCTATCAACTCCCATCTGTGCTTGTCTCCAGCAGTCTATGAAAAGTACAATATCATCGTGTCATTTCATATCACCATGCATAACATCCAAATCAAGGTGCACAAGGATAAAACCTGGGTCTCTTTCCCATATATGGCTGTGGACGAGGATATTGATCACATCGTCGCTACATGGTCTCCACAGTGGAAGATCGGGTTCAAAATCAGTATGATGGGCACCACAAGGGCAAGTGCTACAAAGGTTACCCCAACTACCACAGCCAAAGGAATTGGCAGAGCAAGCAAAGGCATGGGGAAAGAAGGGTCCGTGGGATCACAGCGAGATTCGCAGCAGAAAAAGAACGCCGAAAATCACACAGAAACACAGAAGGGTTTGCAGTTGGATACAAATAAGGCGAGGGGTGCGGAAGTGTCGTCACAAGAGGGGTCGCAGTGAAATTTGGGTGTAGAGGGCCAAGAGACGGGAGGTACTGACTCCCCTAGAGGAACAAAGCAAACAGGTGAGACAGCTAAAGGGCCACTAAAGAAGAAGCGCTCTCAGCAAACAGAACGCGATGAAACGGTTACACTCACAGAAGGCGACCTTGAAAAAATCGCAAATGCAGTCACCTTGGCCATAGAGGAAAAATGGCTAGCTCTGGGAGAGCAGAAGAAAGCTGCGATTGACTCACTTCAGGCCGAGCTCGGAGCCCTGCAACTAAAAATGAACACATTGCAAACCAGTTTGATCGAGGCACACTCCGTCTCCGCTGCTAGCAACACGACACTTATTACAGTCGAAAGCCACCTTTATCCCCTACCAGGCGCAACCCTCATAGTAAGTCCACTCGACTTGGGAGCGCAAGTCCATGCCTGTGTAGAGTTCCAGTCAGATCTAGACAGGTTGCCACATGATTCACTGCAGGTTCTACATAGCTCATTGTTTAAATAAATTCAACACAGGGACCATCAGGTCCACCAGCGGCTCAGCACAGCGGAGCAGACCATTGTAGAATAGATGGCTGAGGTAACCAGGGTACAGGTTGCGTGTGCCCTCGCCACCACATAGCATACGGAGCTGGAGAATTTAATTGGTAGACTCTGCGCAGATGTTACAGATGAAATACCAGCCACAGCTACCCCCCAAGCCAAAATTGAAGGACTGGGTGCGGCCTTAAGAGCCTCACGGGCAGAGATCCAGGTCGTCAAAACTCAGATGGAATAGAAAATCATCGACTTACAGGCCAAGATGCAGCCAGAAACACCTCCAAAGTCCAGGGCCTAGCGATTTGTGTTGATTACAGCTGCCACGAATGTGATCAAAGGCCAAATTTCTCAGGGCGCTGAATTACTAGACACAGCGATGCAGCTCTAGACCAAGGTATAGCAAGATCCTCTCCTACGGGAAATTAATCAAACATTGCACCAAAAGGAAGAGGAGTTCGATAAATTGGAGGCTACCTTGACCACATTGGTCCCTGCCCAGCGCTTGGCCCGACTGTGCACCAGCCAGGCCCTTAGAGCTGACATGGACGCCCTTCGACAGCGGAAGCAGACGATGAGTAATCACCTCCAGCCATGGGCGGACGAGGCCCTCAAGCTGTCCCACGATGTTGATATTGTATTGAAACACTTGAACCAGAAATTGGAGAGCATCGCAGCCACTACAGAAGGCCCAACTTCACAGAAGGGGTGTTGCCACCACTAGTCGATGCAGTCAAGCGGCTTCAGGCAAAAATGGAGGACCCACGACCACCGAGACTCGGGGCAAGTCACAAGATTGTGTTGGGGGACTGTTGGAACAGGGTCCCCTAACAACTGCAAATTTTTTATAAATATTGTATATTTTGGTCTTAATTAGTCTAACGCGGGGGTTTTGGGGTGGGTCAAATCCCCTAATGCATTGTAACGAGTCAAAGGTAGACCAAGAGTCCGCAAACCATGGTTTGCAGACCATTGGATGCATAGGCTAAATTGGTATAAATAAATGAACCTTTTTGAGTCATAGGTAAGGAATAATAGAGATTGATGATAGTTGCAAATTGTTAGATATGTTTGGGTTGTTAGGGTAAGGACTCCTGCTGGTTGTGTGCGTAGAGATCCTTAGTCCTACTATGTGCGAACCCTACTGGCTATGTGCGTAGGTTGTGTGAAATTGAATTGGGTTTTGGATGCTAATATATGTGGATCTGGTTAGACTATCTCTCCGTTGTCTGAAGTTTATGTATTCTTGTTGAAGCGAACTGTTGAATCTACTATTGGTTATCCATTATTTCTACGGATCTGTCTTTGTTATATTACAGAGTATTCCTGTGATCCATTGTTCATGTGTTTATGATATTACATCTGATATTGCTGATACGAAGGTGCTGATTAGATCTATGACTGATAGTAACTCTGGTAACTGTGGACTATATTGATTACTGAACCCGCGGATAGATCTATTTTATCGCTACGAAAGTATCCATATTTATGTTATATGAATCTATGACCTGTTGATTACTGCAATTATAGTTTCTATACAGATAGATTTATGTTACGCACGTGGATGTGAAGGCAATTAGTAGATATGAATGCTGCGATATAAGTGATCTATAGCTAGATCTGTTAATCACGAAGCTGATAAACTGGGAACGCGGCTTTTTTGACTTACCCTCTCTCTCACGGTGCAGAAACATGGTTCCAGCACCCTCCCATACTGCTTCGAGTGAGACTTTGTCCTGCATAAGCAGGTCACTGCCGAAAGGGCTAGTAGTATAGGGGTTTTTTGGCAAACCTTAACCTCCAAACCTGGGTCAGGACCCCTTGAGCCAACAGCTCCTCTAGTTGAAGCAATTGCTTCATCTCCATCTCCAAATAATGGTAGATCTCCTCCTGATATCATAGCGCTGGAGGCTCGAGTCTAGCTCTTTCCCTTCCTTCTCCTCATTATTGGAGAATACCTCATCATTAAGAGATCCTTTGGCTTGATCCCCTCTTGAAGGAGGAATCCTCATGCCTTCTTCTTGAGAAGAAAGTTCTTGTTGCAGTGGGGATTTTTCCCTTGGCAAAGCAAGTTGCAGATCTTTAACCCCCTCAATAATGTTCTGAAATGGAGTTGGCTTCATGAATCATTCCAACTCATGCAAAGGTTCTAATTTCTTCAATTTGGCTAGCTCCCCCAAAGAAGTTTTAGAATGTCTTTGATCAAATATTTTCACTAATATCCTAGTGAAATTTGCATAAGTAGATATATTTACATTATTCAATGAATAAGATTCATAAAACCACCAGGCATAAGCCTTACCTTCAAGATGTAGCACTGCTACTCTAATGCCCTCCTCTTCTGAAACTTGATGCAGCTGAAAATATGTGTCTAGCTTCTTTACCCAAGCCTTGGTTGTGCTCTTGGGTGACCCATCAAAAGTAGGTAGAAAGAATCTACCCAAAGTGTTCTGCATGCACCCTCTTCTTCTATTGTGGTTATTGGGTCTTCTATCTTCTTTAATTTGACAAAACCCTTGGAAGTTTAGATGCTCCTTAAATCTTCTAGACTGAGATTCATATTCTTGGAGATAGTCACCAAGAGTCTCCTCCTTTGGTGTGTCTCCCTCCTCTTCTTCTCTTTCCAAGAATGTAGGCATGGTACCACGTTGTAGATCTGATGGTGTAATTGAATGCTCACACCCAGAAGGTGAAAAAATGGAGCTTCCTTTAAGTACAAGCTCTCTTAGAGAATATCTGTATCTCTCCATCCTCGTCTCTTTGATGTCCCTGTTAATGCCCTGCATAGTTTAAAGAAGAAGTTTTGAGAACTCCTTCCCTCTTGATAATGAAGTTTTTCCTTCATCTCTTCTGCAGATCTTCTCCTTTCTATGAGAAGCCTCTTTAGATGACATAATGGTTGAAATACACATGCTGAGCCAAGATTATGCGTTGATACCACTGTAATATTCCAAAATGGAAAAGCGAGGAATATAGAAAATTTATAACATTTCAATCTAGGCAATAACCAGAATGTAAGCACAAAACTGTAAAATGTTGGATATGTTGGAATATAACATCAAGAAATTCAAATTTTAGCAAGAACAACTAAGCCATATCATTATGCATCAACAAAAATGTAAGGTACACAGTGCTCCAAAAGGAATGCACTCAAGCCACAAGATGGTTGAAATACACTAAAGAAAACTAGCACTGGAAATGTGTGCTGCTACTGCTGTTGCTGCTGGAAACTACTGTTACTGAGAAGAAGATCCATGTGCAGAAGGCTATTGGCATGCTTAGAATGTTGCAGGATTTTAACCATGAATTCTACTCAAAAAACCCATAAAAACCCAGAAATGGTTTGACCAGATTCTAAGTTTGGATTTTCGGCCCTTTTTTAGTTGCCCACTACAACCCTACTGACTGACTTACGCACTCCCTAGGAAGGAATGCTGATATGAGGCTGAAGAAATGATCTATCAGTTGCAATAGCACCCAATCAACTCAATAGGTGAAGGGCTAGTCCCCTCATTGGAAAATAGGGTCAAGAAATTGGAGATCTCTCTCCTCCACTGCTACACCCCTGCAACAGAACCCAACTCTAAGTAGAACTGTGATGTATATGAGACTGAAGCTTGGAAAAATTCCTGATTGTGGAATGATATTTCAATACTCTTCCTTTGAGGCTTCTCAAGGATAGAGGTGGGATTCCCACTCGAGAACACCCTGTGCTAAACAACACTCCAATATTAGCTAAACGGTTGAAGAAAGCTATATGTCTAAACAGACCATATATTCAGAAATATCAAATACATAAACATAAATAAATATGGCTGCCATCCACTTCCTTATATAAGTGATGAGCTTCCTTGCCCTTGGCCCCACTCATTAAAGGCACTACTTCCATGCATGGATTCTCCCTCCAAAACTGTGTTGTCCCATAATGAATGCGCTCGAGCCCCTGTGTTGACAGTGCTGTTGATTTGGTCAAAGTTGAACCAGTCTATGCGCTCGAGCCCCTGCCCCTGTTCACACCTTAGGGTGCTTTATTAAGCTGAAAAGATGATCCACTTTCACATGAGAAGTGGTTTTATTTTTCATAAATAGATTTATGGGTCTCCCTATCCACGTATTCACTTATCTAAGTGAAAAAACAATTTTACAATTGAGGAAAACACTTTTTTAAAGGAGAGGGGCATGTTAGGTCCCTATATTACTAGTGTATTCCCTTATTTTTGTTAGTGTAGCCCCCTTATTATTGTTGTTGTATTCCCCATATTATTATTATTGTGCCCCATAAAAGCCCACTATTGTTATTGTTGTGTCCTTACATTATTATTGTTAGGTCGACTAGAATTATATTGTGACCCCATGGTCTCCTATATATAGAAAGGAGGTTTTGTCATTTGTATCATATGTACTGAGATATTGCTACAACTTTTGAATGAGTGTCCACACTTCTTCGACATTCTTCCATTCCTCTCTTGCTTCGATTATCCAATCTGGTTGGATAATATAAATGACACAAAGCAATGCTTCCACCTCCTCATCCTTTCTTGAGAGTGCATCTACAACAACATTTAGCTTCCCCTTTTGTAGATGATTTCAAAAACATAAACCAACATCTTTGTGACCCATTTTTTCTGCTATTCTGAAGATAGTCTTTGTTCCAAAAAGTATTTAAGACTATAATGATCAGTTTTTAACTTGAAGTGTCTTTCCATTAAGTAAGGTCTCCATTTCTTTAGTGCATATAGACATTTCCTTCTCATAAATAGCTTTCTGTAAATACTTTCCTTTGATTTGATGGCTTTCAAAAGAAATGGGTCTTCCTTCTTGCACTAAAACAACACCAATTCCATTTATTGAGGTATCACATTCCACAACAAAGGTTTTTGTGAAGTCTGGCATAGCTAAGACTGGTGCTAGGCACATTGCCTCCTTAAGATGTTCAAAGGCCTTAGTTGCTTCAGGAGTCTAGGAAAATGCATCTTTCTTCAATAATTTTGTTAGAGGTGTTGCTATTCCCCTATAATTATTAACAAACTTGCGATAATACCCTGTTAACCCGAGAAATCCTCGCAACTGCTTTATGGTTGTGGGGACTTTCCATTCCTTAATGACTTTAATTTTGTTAGGATCTACCTTAACACCCTCATGAAATACACTATGACCTAGATATTACACCTCTTGTCTTGTACTCCAAAGAAACATTTGGATGTTTTTGCATATAATTTTTTCTCCTCAATAGTTTGAGCACCCTGTCAACATGTTGAACATGATCCTTCCAAGACCTCCTGTAGATTAGTATATCATCAAAAAATATTAACACAAATTTTCTAAGGAAGGCTTTGAAAATGGAATTCATCAACCCTTGAAATGTAGAAGGTGCATTGGTAAGGACAAAAGGCATGACCAAAAATTCATAATGACACTCATGAGTTCGAAATTTTGTTTTCAGAATATCTTTAGTCCTCATTTTAATTTGATGATATTCTGAACAGAGATCCAACTTGTTAAAATAAATTGCTCCATGTAATTCATCCAATAATTCATCAATCACATGAATGGGAAATTTATCTTTAATAGTGAGTTTATTGAACTCCCTATAATCTAGAAACATGTGCCATGATCCATCCTTCTTGTGCACCAATACTAGTGGAGCAAAGAAAGAACTTTGACTAGGTCGAATTATACCATCCTCTAACATTTCTGCAATCATACGTTCATTTTCGCTCTTTTGGACATAAGGATATCTGTAAGGCCTGATGTTTGGAGGAACACTTCCTGGAATCAAATTAATAGCATGATCATGATCACGAATAGGTGGGAGTCCTTTGGGAGTGTTAGGTCCCTATATTACAAGTGTATTCCCTTATTGTTGTTAGTGTAGCCCCCTTATTGCTATTGTTGTACTCCTATAACCCCCATATTATTATTATTGTGCCCTTACATTATTATTGTTAGGTTGGCCAAGATTATGTTGTGACCCCATGGAATCCTATATATAGAAAGGAGGTTTTTTCATTTGACCATCCAAGAATTTTTCATTTATGTAATGTAAAGGAGTTTTCCCCCTTGAAGTGGCTTATTTATAAGGCATTTATCTCTCTTTTCTTCTATTTTTGGAGCTGATTTCATAACATTTAGTATTAGAGCTTTGGATTCTAGGGTTTCGCTGCTTCAAACAAGCCATCGTGGAATTTTCTCTATAACTTTTTTTCTAAGAAGGTTAAGACGCTAAAAAAGGAACCCATTTCGAATAAATCCTGAGGAACTAGGTGTAAGCATTTCAGTTCTTGGTTCACAATATTTTTGGAGATATGATTTGTGGAATTTAGTGTTTTTTCAGGCTCCCGAATTTCATCTAAAAGAGGCGACCTTGGGAAAATCATCATAACTCTTTGTCTGAGCATCAGATTGGAATTCTGTAAAATGTAGTTGAAATTACACAGACTGTAGTTTTTCGTGTATCAATTTCAAATCTGAAGGAGGAAACAGTGACACATGGCACACCATACAATTTTTCTCTACTAAACTAGACCATAATTAGGTCGTTATGGGAGATTGGGCATAACTTTGTCTTGAAGAATTAAAATCAAGTAAAACCTATGGCATTCAAAAGATGATTCAGAGGGCTACTGCAGGACTAAATTTTAGATATTGAAGATCCGAAAGCATAAAGATAATTCAGTTTCAATATTGAGCTCCTCAAAAGCAAGAAAAAGTTGTGTATTTTTTTTTCAAATTGCATAAGTCTTGTTTGAAAATTCAGTTTGAAGTGATTCCAAGGGTATATTGAAGCATAGATATCAGTATTGGGTTATAAAATCCCCCCTAAAAATAATTCAACACCCATTAAGCCCCTATAAGGCTCTACTATGACTCATGAAGAAGAAGAAGTGCAACATAATATATCAAAATTACAAGAGCAAGTGTATCAAATTTCGCTCTCGCAAAGAGCAACAAAAAATGAAATGGAAGTTTTAAAGAAAGGTGTGGAAGCTAAGATGGATGGTTTGAAGAAATGCATGGAAGCTAATATGGATGGTTTGATGAAAGGCATGGAAGCTAATATCGATGGCATAGAAGCTAAGATGGATGACATGGAAGCTAACATGGAAGACATGAAGAATAATCTAAAAGAATACATGGAAGGTTTGAAGGAAGGTTTGACAAAGTTGATACAACAAATGATTCCTAAAGGTGAAAAGGTAGTACAGGAAACTCATGATGAGAACAAAATAAATGTTAATCCTGATTTCATAAACTCTAATGTTGGATGTAATACCCACCATATTCCAAAGATGGATATGAGGAAGTTTGATGGTAAGGATCCCGTAACATGGATACTACAGATGGAGTAATATTTCGATCTCCATAATGTTCAAAACACACAAAAGGTACGCATTTCAAATTTACATTTAGAACAAAATACATTTATATGGTATCGATGGCTTTTCTCTCGTAAAAAAAAATGTCACTTGGTCAATTTTTACGGAGGAAATGATAGCACATTATGAGGATACAAAGAGAAACACCTTCTTTAGCCACTTGATAAATCTTAAACAAAAGGGTACAATGGTGGAGCACATTGAGGACTTCTAAAAATTGAATATAAGGGTAACTGATATTCCAGAGGAACACAAGATTGATGTCTTCATAGGGACTTTAAAGGATAACATCCAACATGAGGTTCTCCTTTGGGAACCTCATTCACTGGAGAAGGAATTCAGGTTGGAAAGAAAAATTGAAAGTAAAATTATCGTGACAAGGAAGCCTACCACTCACATCTATAAAGATGGAAGTGTTGCTACTCCTATACTTCCACAACCTACAAGGTCGACACCACAACAATTGGAAGAAAAAAGAGCAAAAGGGCTTTGCTATAGTTGTGATAGAAAATACACTGAAGGTCAAAAGTGTGCCAAGAAGAAATTATTTTACATTGATTGTGAAGAGGAGGAAGAAAATGAGCAAGAAAATTCAAAAGAAGAGGATATACACCAAGAACCAACCCTAGAGAAAGAAGAAATGAGTCGAACCATATCCTGTAATGCATTGGAAGGAATTACCACTCCTCAAAATCTCAAGATAGAAGGACATATTAAGAAGAAAAAGGTAATAGTGTTAATTGATTTGGGTAGTACCCATAGTTTTATTCATTGTAAGGTAGCCAGGGAATTGAATTGCTTCTTATACCTAGCACCAGAATGTCAAGTGATGGTTGCAAATGGAGGAACTATAAATTTCTTTGGAAAATTCCATAATATCAAGCTAACCATGGGGGAATATGTATTTAATAGTCCAATGCTTTCCATTCCAATGGGAGGTGTTGATGTTGTACTAGGAGTACAATGGTTACAATCTTTGGGGATGTTAGCTTTTAATTTTCAAGAACCTTTCTTGAAAAAAAATTCAGAAGGAAAGGAAGTTGAATTACCAAGTATTGCAGGGAAGCTGGGAAAGATAATAAGCTATAATGTCATGACAAAGCTTCTGAATAAATAACAATGAGGCATAATTGCACAATTATGCTCACTAGAAGTTCCAACCTCAAAATCATCTATTTCTCCAAAGCTCCAAAAATTCTTGGACAATCATTCCAAGGTGTTTGAAGCTCCCTAAGAACTCCCACCTATTTGTGATCATGATCATGCTATTCATTTGATTCCAGGAAGTGTTCCTCCAAACATCAGGCCTTACAGATATCCTTATGTACAAAAGAGCGAAATTGAACGTATGATTGCAGAAATATTAAAGGCTGGTATAATTCAACCGAGTCAATTTTTTTTCTCTAATCTAGTAGTATTGGTGCAAAAGAAGGATGGATCATGGCGCATGCGTTTGGATAAGCTCACTATTAAATATAAATTTTTCATTCCTATGATTGATGAATTATTGGATGAATTACATGGAGCAATTTATTTTACCGAGTTGGATCTCCATTCAGGATGTCATCAAATTAGAATGAAGATTGAAGATATTTTGAAAAAACATTTTGAACTCATGAGGGTCATTATGAATTTTTGGTCATGCCTTTTGGCCTTACCAATGCACCTTCTACATTTCAAGGGTTGATGAATTCCTTTTTCAAACCCTTCCTTAGAAAAATATTTTTTGATGATATACTAATCTACAGCATGTCTTGTAAGGATCATGTTCAACATGTTGACAGGGTGCTCAAACTATTGGAGGAGAAACAATTATATGAAAAAACCTCCGAATGTTTATTTGGAGTATAAGAGGTGGAATGTCTTAGTCATATTGTATCTCATGATGATGTTAAGGTAGACCATAACAAAATTAAAGCCATTAAGGAATGGAAATTCGCCACATCCATAAAGCAGTTGCGAGGATTTCTGGGGTTAAGAGGGTATTATCACAAGTTTGCTATGAATTATGGGAGAATAGCAGCACCTCTAACAAAATTATTTAAGAAAGATGCATTTTCATGGACTCCTCAAGCAACTAAGGCCTTTTAACATCTTAAAGAGGCAATGTGCCTAGCACCGGTCTTAGCTATGTCAAACTTCACAAAAACCTTTATTGTGGGATGTGATGCCTTAGGAAATGGAATTGGTGTTGTTTTAATGCAAGAAGGAAGGCATATTTCTTTTGAAAGTCATCCAATCAAAGGAAAGTATTTACAGAAAACTATTTGTGAGAAGGAAATGTTGGCAATACTACATGCACTAAAGAAATGGCGACCTTACATAATGGGAAGACACTTCAAGGTAAAAAATGATCATGATAGTCTTAAATACTTTTTGGAACAAAGACTATCTTCAGAAGAGAAACAAAAATGGGTCACAAAGATGTTAGGTTATGGCTTTGAAATCATCTACAAAAAATGGAAGCTAAATGTTGTTGCAGATGCACTCTCAAGAAAGGATGAAGAGGTAGAAGCATTGCTTTGTGCCATTTCTATTATCCAACCAAATTGGATAACCGAAGCAAGGGATGAATGGAAGAAGGACGAAGAAGTGTGGACACTCATTCAAAATTTGTATCAAGATCCTAGTACATATAATACATTTAGTTGGAAAAATGATTCCTTATGGTACAAAGATCGCTTATATCTTTGTAAGAATTCCCAACTAAAACAAAATATTTGTTTGGAATTGCACACTTCAAGAAAGAATTTTTTTGAGATGGCTTTAAATCTGATATTCAAAAGTTTGTGGCGGAATGTTTGGTTTGCTTACAAAATAAAGTTGAGACAATTAAGACCCCAGATCTTCTGCAACCTTTATCCATTCCAAGTCAACATTGGGAGGATATTTCAATGGATTTTATCACAGGTTTACCTAAGTCCAAAGGAAATAGTGCCATCATGGTGGTAGTTGATATACTTAACAAGTATGCACACTTTTGTGCATTATCTCATCCATTTAAAGAAAGTACAGTTGCTACTGCATTTATGGAAACAATTCAAAAGCTACATGGAAACCCAAAGATTATTGTAAGCGACAGAGATCCCATTTTTACTGTAAATTTTTGGACTCCCCATGGTTAGCTTGATATTATTCCATTTTCCATATCAATTTATAGTTGCTCCATTTGCAACCATCACTTGATACTCTGGTGTTGTTTGCAACCATCACTTGATACTTGAATGCCTTCTCCAATGAATCAGGTTCCCAAAGGTGAACCTCATGTTGGATGTTATCCTTTAAAGTCCCTATGAAGAAATCAATCATGTGTTCCTCTGGATTATCAATTACCCTTATATTCAATTTTTGGAATTCCTCAATGTAGATTCAGAAGTGTCCTCAGACACATAACTTTGTTGATCATGAAAACAGATTACATAACAAATTGCAGGAGTTTACAAACGTAAACTCTCACTACAATGAAATTAGGAAACTAACCTATTTATAATCTCTATGTTCTAACTTACTTTAGTTATGGATCACTTGGAAAACCAACAAGTGTCCATTTACAATAAATGACCTTCTAACCATTCTACTAACTTTATTCCTATTTTAGAGCCTAGAAAACGACTCTATTCTAGAGTCCTATTTTTACTAACAAAAAACTATTTCTAAGTATCTCTAATATTTATTAAATATTCTAATTTAATAAATATATTTATCCTAACTTTACATTATTTAATTTATGTATTTTTGGATTTATAATTGCCTTTATGAAAGAGGCTAACACTCAATGTGCTCCACCATTGAAACCTTTTGTTTGAGATTTATCAATTGGCTAAAGAAGGTGTTGCTCTTTGTATCTTTATAATGTGCTATCATTTCCTCCGTAAAAATTGACCAAGTGACAATTTTTTTACGAGAGAAAAACCATCGATACCATTCAAATGTATTTTGTTCTAAATATAAAGTTGCAATGCATACCTTTTGTGTGTTTTGCACATTATGGAGATCAAAATATTGCTCCATCTGTAGTATCCATGTTACGGGATCCTTTCCATCAAACTTCATCATATCGATCTTTGGAATATGGTGGGCCTTTAATCCAACATTATAGTTTATGAAATCACGCTTAACATTTATTTTGTTCTCATCATGAGTTTCCTCTACTACCTTTTCGCCATTAGGAATCGTTTCTTGTATCAACTTTGTCAAACCTTCCTTCAAACCTTCCATGTCTAATTTTAGATCATTCTTCATGTCTTCCATGTTGTCTTTCATTTTTTCATCGATCTTAGCTTCCATGTCATCCATCCTAGCTTCCATGCCATCCATCTTAGCTTCCATGTCATTCTTAAAATCATCCATCATGGCTCTATAAAGTTTTTTCTACTAAGGTTCAGAAGCTAAAAAAAACTCATTTGTGAAGAAAACCTGAGGAACATCGTGTAGAAATTTCAGATCTTGGTTCACAATATTTTCGGAGATATGATCTATGGAAGTTAGAGTTTTTGCAAGCTCCTGAATTTCATCTCAAAGAGGTGACCTTGGGAAAATCGTCATAACTCTCTCTCTAAGCATCGGGTTGGAATTATATAAAATGTGACTGAAAGTACACAGAATGTAGTTTCATTTATATCAATTTCATAGCTGAAGGAGGAAACAATAACACGTGACACATCATATAAGTTCGCTCTACTGAACTAGTCCATAATTAGGTCATTGCGGGATATTGGGCATAACTTTGACTTGAAGAATCCAAATCAGGTCAGACTTGTGGCATTGGAAAGAAGATTCAAAGGGATACTAAAGGACTAAAGATCAAATCTCGAGGATCAAAAATTACAGAGATACATCAGTTTCAATATCAAGTTCCTCAAAAGCAAGAAAAAGGTGTGTATTTGTTTTTCAAATTACATAAGTCTTGTTTGAAAAATCAGTTTGAAGTGATTCCAAGGGCATATTGAAGCATAGATATCAGTATTGGGTTCTAAAATGGCCCCTAAAAAGAATTCAATGTCCATTAAGCCCTCAGAAGGCTATATTATGACTCATGAAGAGGAATAATTGCAACATGATATATCAAAATTACAAGACCAAGTGCACCAAATTTCTCTCTCGCAAAGAGTAACAAAAAATGAAATGGAAATTTTGAAGAAAGGCGTGGAAGCTAGGTCCGCTAGGATTATATTTTGACTCCATGGACTCCTATGTATAGAAAGGTGGTTTTTCATTTGTATCATCCAAGAATTGTTCATTTATGTAATGTAAAGGAGGTTTCCATGTCGAAGTGGCTGATTTCTAAGGCGTTGATCTCTCTTTTCTTCTATTTTGGGAGCTGGTTTCATAACACATCACTAAGCCCATAAACTAAGCAATCCCTCACTGAGCTTAGAAACTGCGCAGTGGACTGTGCCAAAAATTTGCTCAGTTCCCAATATTGCACAACCCTTCCCAGTGATGTGCATGAAAGTTTTTTTTGAAAAAGAAAAAAACATCCCTAAAATATAGGGATCTATTTTAGTAACCCGAAGGAAGCACACTTACTATTTTTGGAAACTATCGCCATGTTTCGCTTTTCCCTTTATTTTTGGCATGCGTGTCATAAACCCTGATTTTCTAAATCTATTTAATTGATGCCCCTAGATATCATTTTCACACTCAATCTTGGAGCTCTATCATTCCCGAGGAGATTAAGGAACCTTCGGTGTGATCATCGTCTCTTTTCCAGGTGAGTTTTGCATTTATCGATTTTGTTTCTTTTTATACCGTGTTTTGTGGTTTGGCTCGTGTGAGTGTTTTTTTTCTTGCTTATTTGCATGCATGTTGGAATTTTAACTTGATTTAGATTGTAGAAGTGTTTTTTCAAGTTATCATTTGACTTTCACAAGTGTCGCATCGGTTTCATCATTTTTGCACCGATGTTCATCGTTGGAGCGACTCTCCTCACTAATTTGGTTTTCTTCCCATTTACTTATTTTTGGCACTTGATTTGTCTTTTTTCATTTACATTTAGTCATATATGCACTCAATCCATCACTATCTCTCATATATTCTCATTTTTCACACTTACCTTAGGCAAATATTCCATTTCCTTGGCCGGATTTCACTTTTCCCAGCAGGCACTTCACAATCTGGAGGCTCAAGCTGATAGCTTGGCCTATAGAACTGCACAGTGCGCAGTATAGACTGGGCCAACTATACATTGCATAGTTCTGGGGCTCAGTCAACATCCTTGGTCAATGATTCTACACAATGCGTAGTATCTCCCAGCTCTATGCCCAGGTCAAACTGTGCATTGTGTAGTCTCAATCCTCAAGATTTGACCCTAACTATTGGGATTGTGCAGTGCGCAGTTCCCTCAGGAAGTCAAACCCTCTTCCTAGTGAAAATTGCGCAATCCTTCTCGTCAAATGCCCAGTTTTTTGCTTAAACATGGCTTGAAAGTAATTTTACTTAAAACTGATGTTTTCTTACCATGATTGTCTCTTTTGTCCCATAGATACGACAATTTTTGAGAACCTCTCCAACTTTCACCGTTAGAATGGCATCTAAGAGAGCCGCCTCAAAATAAACTACTGAAAGAAGTATTGTTTAAGAAATTGAGAAAGTTTGGATAACTTGCTAGTATATGCGCACACTCAGTTGTTACTATAAAAGGGATACAAATTCACATGGAAGCATATTAAATATGATTTCAGAAAAGACTTTTAGGTAGACTTAGAGGACCGACATGTTTATCTCAACATCATGCAGTCAGGACTATATAGGGTTGCATGCAGGTATACATTCTTCCCATGTGTGGATGTGATCAGCTGGGTTGTCTCACACACTGATGAGAAAACTATGACATTGAGAAACACCAGTAGATAGAATCTTGCAACATTTATGGCAACAGAGATTCAACGGATGTATCAATTTCCTGAGCCAATGAAGATCATGGACTCATTTTTTATGCCACCTAAAGTTATGAGAGCACAAAGGTTATCATCAAGATTTGGGTGAAGGATCCATCGAATTTTAGACATACAGCGACCCACATGTACAATACAAGGTCACTCAAGAAGGCCTACTAGCTTTTGGTCATCCTAGCTTGCAAAATATATGGCCAACTGAGTACAGAGACCTTTCCTAAAGGGTGGGCTATCTTTCTAAACCAGATGGTGAACGACAGGAAGCCATTCAACTGGTCAGACCTTTTGGCTCATCATCTAAGAGCCCATGTAGCACAAGCCTAGGATCCTACCAAGGGCAAGAAAGAAAGGTTATATATGTCTGTATACATAATGGATGTGATCTATGCACAGAATCAGTTTCGTGGCATGAACTAGATGTGGACACCAAGATAAACTCCCATGCATATCTAGTGCAATATTATTTCAGATTATATCCATAGAGGAGTTATGGAGCAACTAATTTATCACTTCATTGTCCCGCTTTATAGGCTTATCTTTCAAGATGACCGACCTTACATGTCACGAGTAGCGATGGACGTGATATCATAAATTGCAGATCGGTTCACCTTACTGGATGGAACATTGATCAGAGTGTTCAGTGGGAAGAAGGTGCCACATATTTTCCCAAGATATGCCATAGAAAAACTTTTCATGAAAGAAGTATCTTACCATATCGCCATAGGGTTGTCAACAGCACTACACAAGATGAGGAAGGAACCATGACCCACTCTTCCTTTGAAGATCGAATTATACGAGATTAATAATCTCAAAGTTGTAGATACTAAATTGAAATCCATAGTGAAGTTTGAATTCAGTACAAAATACTTCAATCTGTTTGATCCTAGGGGAATTTGCAAGGACCACTATAAGCGAATCTACTACAACTGGGTCAAAAGGGCATACTGGCAGCCTAAGGAGGAACGATCGAATAATTGTTATAACTTCTTCAGACCCCATGAGCCGACTAGAATAGTTGGTACTTCTCATGTTGTCCCTCGGAGGACAACAATTATGAAAGAAACAACAACAGAAGATAATAACCAGATACACAATAAGAGAAAGAGGAAGGTTGTTGACAGTGAAGGGGAAAAAAGCTGGAAGATGCAAGTAGATCCTATCATTCAACAAGCAGATTTGGAAATAGAAGAAAAGAGGAGGTAGAGGAAGCAAAGAGAAAGCGGAGAAAAAGAGAGAAGAAAAGCTTGGAGAAAATAGAGCCAAGAGCGCAGAAAGAAAAATAAGAGCTAAAGGAAGAATGGCAGCTAAGAAGAAGAGAATAGGAGAAGAAGCAGAAGCAAGAAGAATAAGAAAACCAAGGTGCCATAGTGGAAGAGACGACACCTACACAGGTTGAAGAGTAGGAACAAGATCATCCAGTAACAGAAGGAGTGAGTGAATAGATGCAGGATCAAGAGCTTGCTCAGGAGATTAAACAGTTGATTGAACTTGAGGACATGGAGTTGGGACCAGAGCCACAAGATGAAGATGTGGACCTGATTCCCACTGCGCTACAATTCATCATTCAGACTCCACCAACTCCAGCCGCAAAGCTAGCCCCGAGCGAGGAAGGGGAGATAGTTCCCCTTAATGATGATCTGATGATGGATGTGCACAATTTTTCGTTTGATGAAATCCAAAAGAATATTGTACAAGCAATGATAAAGCACTTCACAAAAGATCATGCATCACCTACATTTATGAGAGAAAGGGTGATAAGGGAATACACCAACAAGAATCCAAATGCTAATGTCGTTGCCAACTTGGTCTTCGCATGTGAAACGAGATCTAACACTCAGTATTTGTTAGCTGAGAGTAAGAAATTGACGCAAAATCTAAAGGTCGTATGAAAAGAGAATGAACAAATCCGTGCAACAGTGGAAAATGCACTTTCCACACAGATGTACCAAGAGGAGATAAGAGCAACAATACTTGTTGAAGTATCCACACTTGGAGACACTATGCAGAACCTTTATGAGGATTTTGTGACCATATATAAGGCAATTTTCCGCCTACATGACTTGCAACAGAGCAGAAGAGAGTTTATCAAGATCCTTAAGAATTTACAAGGCTTCTATCACTGCCATGCATGAGTGGACAATGTGATACAAGGTGACAGTGCTTACATTGGTGAAGAAGATGAAGCAGTAGGCAGAGTTAGAGAACGAAATAGTTCAGATGTTAATCCAGAAAAACAAGAAGCTCACCTCATTCATCGGAAACATTCAGGCCTCATATATATGGATATATAGCATTTTGGATTTCATGGTGAGAACCCGCTAGATCCCATCAGTTGGTACACTCGCCGATACTAAACGCAAATGGAAAGTTAGACAAGAGATTGATCATTACTTGGAGAAGCTGGAGCAGATGGCCACCTAGACAATACATCGGTAGACAAAACTTGTAGACCTACATCGGTAGCTCGGTTCAGATCAGAACAATTTTTCTCGTGATTGAGAAATAGGTTCATACCGGTTCCAAGACATTGTACCCGGATGCTATGGAGGCAAGATTCTGCTTCCAGCGTGACACTATATTGCAGTTTGGGGAGACCATTGCACAGTACCAAGCTTGGAATGAGTATGTGACCAAGAGACACCAAGTCAAAGTTTCCCAGCTTGATTTCACCCCAACTCCAACATCATAGTGTTTTGTCTTGTTAGGCTATCAAGTTTTCTCTACCCTATTTTGTCTTATTTGGGTAAAAGTGGAAAATGTAATATTAATTGTAATTATTGTAAAATTAAAATTCCAAGTGTCCTTGTTGGAATGTGAAGAGACATATGCAATGATTTGAACATTCATGAGGGGAGTCCAAGAGTCACAAAGGGGGCATGCCAAGATCACCCCCTTTGTTATGAATATATCCTCATAACTCTTGTAACAGGATTTTGGGAGCCAAGCTTTTGGCTAGGATTAGGCCTAGAGAGAGATTGGGAGTTTTTTGTCAACCTTGGCTTCTCTATAGCATAGAGAGAGTATACTTCTTTAGAGGAGAAATTGTTGTAGACTTCATGTTCCATTATTGCCACTAGTGGGTTGTCAAATGTTGTATGTATGATAAGAACAATCACTTTTAATATAACTCAAAACCGGCATGCTTTCATGCATATCTTGTGAATATAGTAGAACTACACTTGTTCCATTTGCAATGTATGTTATTTAACTTACGCATATGCTTATGAACTATTTCATTTGAAATTTGTATGTATCTTGTTGGATGCATGTTGATGTGTTAATCCTCACCTTAACTTGTGGATTACTCTTGTTATTTCATGTGATGTCTTTTTGCTCGTGTGTTCCTTCTAAGTTGGGTACTATTACATGCTTCCAAGGGAAGCACTTCCTTTTCCATTTCATGTGTTAGAACCGTCATACGTTGCACTTGAATCTTTGTAGAGTCACACATTTGTTCTCAGCAAAGACACTGTGCACTACTCTATGCGTTTTGAAAACCAAGGCAAACCATTAACACCCCGCTGCTAGGACTCCTACTCCAAACAGTGTGAGGTCTAGTTGGGAATTCATATCGGGGAGATCCCATGAATGTTGGTGGGTCCAGCACCGTTAACATTTCTGGCTCTAGAAGGAGGGTTAGATGACAAGATAAGCCCTTGAAGTCTGTTTTGAATTTCCGACCTCATTTTATGACTTCTTCCAAAATCATACTCCAGACATGTTTTTAGAGAGATCTAAAATTTCAAGTGCCAGTGAATATCATTGATGACTTGTCACATCTTAAATTTGATGGCGAGGGTGAAACAACCATACTTGAGCATACTTAATGTTTTCTTCAATTTTGCATAGAGCATAACATCCCCATTGAGGATGTTGGTTGTTGGTTGTTCATTCTCACGTTCGAAGGGCGTAGTAAGGAAATGGTGTTACACATTGACCGACACCTCCATTCAGTATTTCAAACATCTTTCCACAAAACCGTTTCACGCTTTTGACAAACATGGTTATAAACATCTGTGCAAGAAAATTTAAGAATTGCGAAAATTACCTGATGAATCGCTACATCATTTTTACAATCGTTTTATGCATATTTGTTTTGAATTCCTAGAAGATGAAGTTGACTGGGATTTGTTGTCTAGAATATTACTATATCTCGTTCGCATTTCACTTACTCCACACGAATTAGAATCTCTTAAATGACACTCGAAATACCTCGCTCGTAAAGCTTCTAAAATTGTGATGGACAAGATTTTTGTTCTAAGTATCCCTTCATCCACTTCTCAACAAACATCTCTACTTCTACGGTTTGAGGAGGGAGAGATTTAGAATTCACCCATTGTTGTACCACCATCTCCTCCCACCCCACATGCTCAGAATTCCTGCACAATTTTGGACTGCAAGATTAATGGTTGTGATGAAGTGTTATCTACTCATCCTCCATCCTTTCGTTCCACTAATCCTCTGGATTGTGATTTTTTGTGTTCACATGTTCCAAATATTTATCTTCATGTTCACGAGGATCAAGTGTTGGATGGAGTTGGAATTGCACAACAAACTTGCGACATAATTTACGATGAGTATGTGTCGGAGCCCATTGTTGAACAAGAATCTGCGATGGAGGATGACTTCCTTCCTTCCACAGCTCTTCCACATCATCCTAACATTGTCCAAGATTTTTTCAAACTTGTGAGAATCTAGTTTTTGATCATGTTAATACTTCTGATCATTCACAGAACTCATGGAATGTCACCTTTTTATCTAGATGCAGAGAGGATGAATCTTTTATTCATGATCTTCCCAATCCCTCATATAACCTTTTCTGAAAATGCAGAGGGTGAAATTTCACATTTTTCATCCCTCCCTCTATATGATTCTTTAGATCATAAGGATGCCTACATTCACAATATTGAACTTTCTGATCATGGTTGTCATATTCTTTTCATTGATTCAGTTGGTCGTGATTCTTATTTTCATGTTTTTTATTTTTCCAAGCCACCGATCTTTGATGATCCACCTTCCGATGAGTTGGAACTCTCTCAAGCTGTCGAGGCACTTCAAACCGAGCTTATGGTTATGTCAAGTTCTCGTATCCTTGAGGTTAGTTTCACCTTTGATCAGAAGAGTATTGAATCTTTTGAGGATCTTCATCACTCCATTGCACATATTAAAGTTCAATCAGTTTTACAATTTTCGCATCCTCCACCTACATTACAAAATCCTATCACTCAATCATTGGAGGAGTCATACATAGTGAACACTGTGGAAAATCAAAAAAATTCTTCTTTCTTTATGTTTTTTGCCTCCGTTGTTCAAAATTTTGTGTTTGCAAGTCTTCGACTCGCGATGTGTAACGACACCATGTTACATCAACAAAATGTTTTTCGTGCGCTTTTCTCCTTTACTTTTATGTGTATGCATTCAAATTTCGAACGTATTGGTTTTCAATGTATGATCTTTCTTGTGTATTGTTATGCATATATATCTTTCTTGACTTGCATTCCCTCGCCCACGTAGGCTAGCCAATGAGTTGGTGGCTGCATTGGAAGTATCAATTCATGTGAGTTGACCTATATTTTGCTTAAGTTAGGAGTAGGAGTAGTGTTTTGCTTTCTTCGTTGTTTTGCTTTGATTTTCTTTACGTTCATTTGTTTTCATTCCACTTCTTTCCTTTTCTTTGTTTTCAATGTGTCAACAGTGTTATAGTAGCTACAACCACCCTCCAAAATTTTGCCTTTGCTTAGATTTTGGAGCCTAACCTTCTTTTCAAACATAGTTACCGATCAAACGGGAAATATTACCTCAAAACGAGAACTTTAACAAAAAAACATCAAAAAGCCATGAAAAAACAACCCGAAAACGAAAAGTATTCTGGAATAACCTTTTTTTTCTTTTTTCAAGCTAAATTTTCAACATTTTTTAAAAATGGAAGTAAAAGCCAATTTTTTTTGTCAAAAAAACACCCCGAAAATGAAAAGTTGTATTTTGGAATAACCTCTCTTTTTTTTGGGTAAATTTTCAACATTTTTTAAAAATTGAAGTAAAAGCCAATTTTGTTTGCACAAAAAGCACCTCGAAAATCGAAAGTTTTGAGACAAAAATTTTAGATAAATTAAAAATTAAATTAAATTTTTTTTTTTTAAATGAAAAAAAAACATTTTATAATAAATGAAAAAAAATAAATCATTATATTTTTTAATTAAAAAATTAAAAAATAAATAAATCAATAACACTTTTAAAATTAAAATTTAAAAATAAAAAAACAAAATAAAAACATTAAATTAAAAAATAAAATTTTATATATATATATATATATATATATATATATATATATATATATATATATATATATATATATATATATAAATTTAAATTAAAAATCCCCGGATGCGGGTGTTTCCATGGTTAATTAAGGGATTTGGACGGAGGGGCCGACACCTGCCCCGGTGGTACGTTGTGTTAAATGGACAGCTGCTCCACAGCTTGTCGCATTTACACTCCTCACACTCCAATGCTATGGGCTCTGCAACCCAATGCACTCGCGCGCCTTCATTCAGGTTGAGCTCTGCCTTCGCATGCTCGGGCAAGATTTCCACTCGGATCGCAGTTATGAAGATGGATTTGTTGGGTTTAGGCAGGACGAACTCGGCGCATGTTCAGGCCGGTCTCATGGATGATAAATTTCACATGCAACAGGTTAATTTGGCTCCGGTCTTGGCTTTCCCGCATTGTCATTTGGATGGCGTTGGTTTCTGTCTGCACAGTCGGGTGATCGTCCATCGACGTCTGGAGCGCTCCTCGCAAAGGGAGGCCTCCTGTCCTGGGCATTTTCCGCTGTCTCTGCGTCTTTATTTGAGTTCGGGCCTCCTCGGGCGGGTTGGTTATTTGGTTAACTCTTTCAGGTTCCTGCTCCCTCACGCAATGCCGAGGCTTCAACATTGCATGCGGAGTCGAAGAGGCAGCTCTAGGAGCCATCCCACTCGTCGGCCTTCCAGTCCTTCCCCGGAGACTTCTTCCTTCGACGATGGCTCCAGTCATTACCCCAGAACCCGCAGTGGCAGGGGGCGCTCTATGGATTTCTGCTCGTATTGGGGTCCCCATTCCCGTCGCTCGTCTGCTGCATCTGCTAATACAACTGGTTCTACTCGATTTACTTTCCAGAGTTCCCTCAATCGTCCGAGGATTACCGCCATTCTCTCGGTGGTTTTTATTGAAGACTGCTTGCCTGAGGCTTCTAGTGCGCAGCCGGTTGTTCCCATGGAGTCTTCTGCTCCTGCCTCCCAGTTTTCTCATTTTAATCTGGGAAGCGGCTCTCCTTTTCAGCCTCCGTCTCGCCCGGCTGTTCTTGATGAAGACATGATTTCGGCTAAGCCTGGTCCCCAGGCCTCTCAGGCTGAAATCGCCCCTGATATGCTTGTCACCGGTGGTTGCATGATCGTGGAGGAGATTCCGGAAGTCTAATGGTTCGATGCTCGGTCCTTTTCTCTGTTTAAGTCGCCCATTTCCTGGGGTTTTTTATGTTTTGGTTGCCATGAAGTTTGCTGGCCCTTTTCAATATGGTCATAGAAGTTTTAGAAATTTTGCAACTCGCGTGGGTTTCAATTCAATCCGTTTTTTCCAATCTTCTGCTTAAGCGTTTTCGACCCGCGATGTAATTATTCGCTGTTAATAGATCAGTATTACTTAGAAGAAAAAAATTTTAATTAAAAAATAAAAATGAAACAATATAAAATTAATAAAAAAAAATGTCAAAACAAATAAATTTTAAAAAATTAAATTAAATTTAAAATATACAAATTAAATTTAAAAAATTAAAAATAAAAATAAAAAAATATATATTACAATTTGATAAATTAAAAACAAAAAAAATAGAAATAGAAAACATTATTTAAATTAAATTAATTAAAAATTAAAAATGACTAAACAAATATAAAAATTAAAGTAAATATTAAAAAAATATTAAAAATATATTGAAAAAATAATATTTTAAAAATATATTAAAATTTAATAAATTAAAAAAATTAAAATTAAAAATAAAAACAAAAACAAAAATAAAAATAATAATAGAAAACATTATTTAAATTAAAATTAAAAAATTAATTAGAAATTAAAAATGAAAAAAAAAAATATATATATATATATATATATATATATATATATATATATATATATATATATAATATTAAAAAACAAACAAATTTAAAAAAAATAAAAATAAAAATTATTATTTTAAAATATAAAAACTAAATTTCATATCTATTAAATTAAATTTAAAAATATATATATTAAATTTTATTAAATTAAAAAAATGAAATATTAACATAAAATATATATTAAATTTTAATCAATTAATTAATTTAAAAAAAATTATTTAAAATAAATATTTAAAAAAAAAATGGAAAAGGGAAAAAAATGAACTAAAATATCAAATTAATTTATTCAAAAAAAAAAATTAAATTAAATTAAAAATAGAAAATGGGAAAAAAATAAATGAACTAAAATATCAAATAAAAATAAAAAATAAAAAAAATTTAATTAATTAATTAATTTAAATAAAAGGTATTTAATTTTATTTAATTAAAAAAAAACAAAAAAAAAATATTAAAAAATATATATTAAATTTAAATGAATAAATAAAAACAAATTTTAAAAATTTATTTAAAAAAAATATTAATTTAAATTTTTTTTTTAAAGTTAAATTTAGCTGTCTAGGTGGCAGTGGGGGCCATTCGTTGGCAAGCAGCCCCTCGCCCGCCCAACGACTGGCCCCAGCGCCACTTGGGGGACCGATTGATTTATTTTTTTAATTAAATAATTTTTTTTAAATTTTTTTTTTTTAAATCTATTAAATTTTAATAACTTTTCTTGTTTATTTAATATTTTATTTTAATTTTTTTTATTAAATTTAATTTTATATTTTAAAACTCAACGACTGATCTGATCTCTCACCTAGTCCTATGATGAACCACACTGGTTGGTTTGAAACGCGTCGACTTTGTTCATTATAATGTGATTATTACCGAAAGATTTCTTCATAATTTATTGATGGATCACAAAAGCCAAAATTCTATTAATTTTTAGGTTGTTTATTATTTTTAATTTTTAATTTATTTTTAAATTTTAATTTTAAATTTTTTTTTACTCTTTTTTTTTTAATTTTTATTTTAATTATTTTTTTTCCATTTAAAATTTTTAAAATATTTTAATTTTTAAAAAATAAAAAATAAAAATTCCCATTTTTTGAAAATGTTTTTTTTCTTTTTTTTCTTTTTTAATCTAATATTTTTTTATTTTAATTTTCCTTTTAAATTTTAAATTTTAAATTTTTTTTTTTTAACTCAATTTTTTATTATTTGAAATTTGTTATTTTTATTATTATTATTATTATTTAATTTAAATTTTTATTTTTTATTTTTTATTTTTTATTTTAATTTTAATTTTTTAATTTCTATTATTTTTAAATTTTCTATTTTAATTTTTTTTTATCCCTTTTTTTTAATTATGTGGTTTTTTAATAATTTAAAAAATAATTGTTTTTGATGTTTTTTATTTTTTTGTTCAATTTTTAATTTTTTTCTTTAAATTATGTGTTTTTTTGAATTTTTTCCCCATTTTTTATTTAATTTTCGATTTAATTAATTAATTTATTTATTTTTTTGGAATCTAAGCTTCTGTGATCCATAATATAAATTTGTAGAAATTTCCTGAATACATGCAAGAATGAAATGATGCTGCTGAACCAAACAAAGGGGAGGAGTCCTGATGAGATGAACCCACACCGTTGGTCTCAACCACGGCTTCACCCCTGCTTCTTTCGCATGTGATTACTACCGAAAGTAATTTTTTCAAATGAGCTGCTTTATGAATTTTTTAATTTTAGCAAGTTTTTTTTTTTATCATTATTATATATATAGAGCACATTTTTTATTTTATTTTGGCCCACCTTTAGGTTTCATTTTTAAATATTGCCACCATGGTACCATCATATTTTAAAACAAATGTTCTTACTTCATAAATAAAAAAAATTTAAAGTGTCAAATATATGTTCCAAAAAAAACCGGGTGATTCTCCATCACCAATTTTCAAAATCGGGTCTTTTTTTGCTACCTCACAAAAGTAGGTACCAGTTCAGTTACCTATTTGATCAGTAACTATGTTTTCACAGGAGCTCATCTTGCGTTGTTATCAGGTATTCATGTTTTGATTCATGTTTATCCTTTATCTATGTTTGTGTTCACTAGTTTTTCACTTAGTTAATTCTTCTAAATCGGAATCTAACCTCCTGTCTAAGTCTTGCACAAAAGTTCTAGGCTTGCCTCTAGAAACTGCGTAATCCATGAGGGCAAGCAACCTTGATGACTGGAATTGCGCAATGATGGATGGAAGTAAGCCTTTAGCTTAGAAACTGCGTAGTCATGACAGGCAGCCAGCACTAAGCCCAGAAAACGTGCAATCCCTCACTAAGCCCAATTCCCAATATTGCGCAATCCTTCTCAATGATGTGCATGGCAAGTTTTTACCAAAAAAGAAGAAAAACTAACCTAAAATATAGGGATCTATTTTTAGTAACTCGAAGGAGGCACACTTGTTATTTTTGGAAATTGTCTCCATGTGTCGCTTTTCCCTTGATTTTTGGCATGCACGTCATAAACCCTAATTTTCTCAAATCTATTTAATTGACACCCCTAGAGCTCATTTTCACACTCAACCTTGGAGCTATAGTAGTCCCGAGGAGATCAAGGAACCTTCAGTGTGATCATCGTCGCTTTTCCGAGTGAGTTTTTCATTTATCGCTTTTGTTTCTTTTTCTATCACTTTTGGCCATTTGGCTCGTGTGAGTTTAGTTTTGCTTGTTTATTTGCATCCATACTGGTGTTTTACCTTGATTTAGCTTAGAGAAATATTGTTTCAAGTTATCATTTTTCTTTCACAAGTGTTGCATCAATTTCTTCATTTTTTCACCGATGGTCGTTGTTGCGGCGACTCTCCTCACCGATTTGGTTTTCTTCCCGTTTACTTAGTTTTTGCACTTGATTTGTCTTGTTTAATTTACAATTAGTCATATCTGCACTCAAGCCATCACTATCTCTTGGATATGCTCATTTTTCACACTTCCCTTGGGCAGATCTGCCATTTCCTTAGCTGGATTTCACTTTGCCCAGCTAGGCACTACACAATCTAGAGGCTCAAGCTGAGTGATTTTCTCTGGAACTGTGAAGTGCATAGTGCAGGTTGGCCCAACTATGCATTACGTAGTTCTGGGGCTCATTATTCATCCCTGGCCACTGAGATTGCACAATGCATAGTCTCTCCCAGCTCATTGCCTAGGCTGAACTACGCATTGCGCAGTCTTGGTCCTCAAGCTTCGACTGTAATTGTTGGTAATACAAAATGTGCAGTTCCCTCGGGTAGTCAGACCCTCTTCCCAGTGAAAATTGAGCAATCCTTTCCATCATACGTCTGGTTTGTTTCTTGAACATGTCTTGTGTTATCACAAAAAAATGATCACCTAGCCATTTATAACTAGGTGGATCGAAATACACCATGTGAGTTTAATTTTACCATAGTAAAATCAATTTCACTATAATAAATAATTTAATAAACCACTTTTATTAATTTTTTTCGATTAAAACCCATGAGAATAATTAAATAAATTATTATTTATTTAATTTTCATTAGAAATAATTATTAATCATTGTTTGATAATTATTCCTTATCACATTTGACTAAATCACCTAAGAATAATTAAATAAATCACAATTTATTTATTTTTCCTTAACTTCATCCTTGGAATAATTGTTAAATCATTATTTTATTATTTCATTTTACACTTTTCTTATTATTCACGAAATAATTAATGAATCATTTTATTTGTTAATTATTTCTAAATAAATATATTTAACCATTTTAAATATATTTTCCCTCTCCAAAAATATAATAAAGTATTCCAAGTGATTAGATCTAGATTTTGGTCAATACTATTTTATTATTCTCCATTTTCAAGATCAACCCAATACTTTACTATAAATAAGAGGGTTTTTCATTCATTTCTAACCATGATCATTATCATCGTCACCATTATCGTCTCATTATTTTTGAGCTCCCATTTTGGGTTCTACATATTGTTTGGGTTTTCACACATTTCAGAGAGAAAGATATGAATATTGAAGCGATAAGGACATCAAAGGTCCCATCCCACTGAGGGGGACTTACGACCCTTTTTAAATCTCCTTCACCAAGTTTCATTAATAAAATATTTTTCTTTCAAAACTTTTCCATCATTGGGTTATTACATTGGATTCATTTTTGTTGTTTGTTATTTTTGATCAAATACATCTATCTTTCTGCAGTTTTTTCTCACATAGTTGCTGCAGATCTGAAGTATAAGCAGCCACAATTTTTGTTAGGGTCACTAGTCACCTGCGACTTAAGTGATATCTTTTTGGTACACCTTCCAAGAAATTTCATACTAACAAATGACAACTACATTGGTGTAACAATTCAGTTTCCTGGGTGACTTTTGCTTTAGAAATTTCAGGGTTTTCTGTGGCTATTTTTAGCTTCTTTTTTCTATTTATATCTTTCTCTCCATTATTCTGTCAAATTTTTGGATCCTGGTGGTTTTCTGGTGTTTACCATGTGACAGTTACTTAATGTACACGAGCAAGACAAACAACATATAGAGAGAGAGCAGGCGGAAGAGAGAGGATCATAGGAGAAAAACACAATTTCAACCCCAGTACTGCACTTTGAGCCCCATAACGCACTATTTGGCCCAAAAATTATGGTTTCAACCCTTTTCGGGTCAGTACCTGTGTTCTAAATTTTTTCTGAAAAAAAATTCAAGTTTTTTCCAGCATTGTGAGAGTGTTGTCTGTGTACTGGGTCACAGTTGTTTCAATTTTTTTTCAGTCTTTCTTAGGCATGGATACTCTTATTTTGCCTCTTTGAGGAAGAAAAAACCCCTAGGGTTTGTATTAGTCCTCCACCTTTTTAGGATGATATTGACTGAGTGAGGAGTCTAGTGTTTCCAGCACTTTTCGATACTAGTGTGTAGGGTTGATCCACTTTATTTCAACCCTTTTGGATAGGTTCTTTTTCCACTATAACTCCATTTTTTTTTCTCTTGCCTTCCCCCTTAGGATCCCCTTGAGTATCCTTGGTTTATTTATCTTCTTGCCTATCCTTTGCAACATATATCACCTCTTATTTTTGTTGTTTGTCTGCACCATTTTTAGTAGCTTGGAGCCTTTAGATCTGAGTCACATTGACATTAGATCTTGTAGGGCCTTTTTGTGTGTTTTGAGTAGCTTGTTTGCCTCTCCTTGTCTAGTTTTTTGAAAGCTTTATTTGGGTGGGGTTTGTGCTTGATTGGTTGTTTATTTTGCTGTCATATTTCAATAGTATTTATAGTATTTCAACATTTTATTTTATAAGCATATGGCATCACAAAAAAATCTCAATTAACTCATCCACTAAAACAAAAATTTTCACACACATACACACTGTAAGTGAACATGAGCTGGTTAACACCGCCAAGCCAAGACTTGAAACACACCACATTTAATAATCTCACACATAAATTAAGCCCACTTGGGCATCGGGGCCAAACAATCTGTGTAGTTAGGTGTAGGTTCGGTGGGATAGGCTTCCAATAACATCCATTGATATTTTGCATTGATACATAGAATTTGAGTTTTTAGGGAGCTTAAAATCCTTCACCATCCCATGGTCAAAGTCAAAGTGTGTCAAAAACCTGATTCATAGGGGGCTAGGCTAGGTCGTCATGCGAACGGTTCTCCTCGAGGCCACCCAACCTATGGTAGGGAATTTCATGCATTGAATCATCACCAAGAAGCTCAAGAATCAACCACCCCCACGGGACGAAGGTAACCGTAGTGACCAATCTTAGGAAAACATGTTATATGACTAGCTGTGGGAAGCAGTTCGTTCTCTACCCCATATTTTTCTAGACAAATCTGCTTACGGCAATGAGTATCCTTCAAGTAAGAAGTTCTTTCGAGGGCCATCTAAAAAAGTAGATTTAGGATTGTTTTAGGAATTATATCACCTTTAGGTTAGAGGTCATTTTATTTGATAGGACGGTTTTGCATGTATTAGAGTAGCATCATTATATAGTTTGTTTACACTTGGAACCATTGTGCTAGGTGTTGTCTTGTTGTCTATTACTCTTATTCATATCATCATTTAGTCCTTTAGTGTCATCTTGGTCTTGACATCATTGCGCCACGTAGGCATTTTTCATGACGAATTCGAGGCCTTCAAACTCAGTTCCCGGTATAATGTATTATTCCTCCCCGACAGGTTAGAGTTAATCCTCCCAGTCCTCCATCGAGTTATTCTGACTCTGAGTCTACTAATGCCTTTGATTCCACGTCTTCTCAACCTCATATCACCACCATGTTAGGCACCAATGTAGGTGCAGGAAACCAAGGTGGTAACTCGGGTCCTACCCCAAATAATACCACTAATGGGACCTCAATTGGTACAATCACTCCTATTTCATTGCTACCCTTCATGGCTAGTTTGAATCTCCCAAATTTTAATCATCTTATCAATGATCCTCTTTTCCATAATCCAAATTGGACAATTATTCCTACTAAAGTTTCGTCAAACATTCCCAAGTTTGAGAGAAATCCTGGAGAAGATCCCACTAATCATGTTCGCTCATTTCACAAGTGGTGTTCCTCTAATTTCATTACTGATGACTCAATCCGTCTTCATTTATTCCAGCACACGCTTACTGGAGTTGCGACTAAGTGGTATGTCAACCAACCTCGTACCACCAATTCCACTTTTATGACTCTTTCCAAAGCTTTCTTATCATATTTCCATTTACCTCTCTGTTATGACACCGGGACCGAACTCTTGACTTCATCTCATCAAAATCTTGCCACCCACCTTTCTAACCATGTCTAAGAATGGCACAAAAGTAGGAGCATGTGTAAGGCTCCTGCATTCGAATATCGTGTCTATATGGATTGGTTCCTTAGATCTCTTTTGGCCCCCATAGGTAAAGACTTCGCATCACACTTCCCTTAGACAAGCCACCTGCTAATTCTGTGACTGAGTCCCAACCGAAAGTTTCCACTGAGTATATTCTAACATCAAATGGTACCTTACAGATCCTCATCCTAAGGCATAGGTTATTACCAATATCCCCAAAGGAACATTATGTCAAAATGTTTCTTTAGCTAAATCCGCCCATACCTACAACATAATAGATGACTTGGCACAGTCTCCTACTACCATTTCAATGCTGGAAGTCCTCCAATTGTGCCCATCCCAAAATAAATCTCTACTTAATTCCTTAGTCATTTTGGATCCTTTATATGATCGTATGATCGTCTTTGACGTTAACCAATCAGAACATCCCCCACTTCCTTCATCCATTTCTTTTGAAATACTAGTCTCAATAAGAAGCGCCATTGTTCAACAGTGTATCACTGACCAAGGTGCCTCCACCTATGTGATGGTTGCTAGTGTTTGGAAACAACTTGGTTCACCCGACCAGTCCCCATCCACCATAACTATTCATGCATGGGATGGTCATCCATCCCATCCCCTTGGCTTACTTCACAACTATAATGTCACTGTTTCCGATAAGACTGTTTCCATTGATATAGAAGTCATACATGCCCCATTGGATTACAATATCCTTCTAGGTCGTAGTTACACCTATGCCATGTTATTTGTCGCACCTGTGGTTTTCCGTAAGATGTGATTTCCCCACAAAAGAAATATCGTCATCGTCGATCAACTGACATACTATGATCCTAAGGTGCAGACTTCTCCTTAGTCCAACATTTCATCCGTGACTAGCTATACGACTGTCTTTTCCCTCACCATTGTTTCACCAAGATTCTATAAAGATTCCACTTTTCTTGGTGCCTAATATGGTCCACCATCTACCCCTTCGAAGCCCAGCTCGTCTAGTGTTTTCATGTTGCAAATGTCACGAGCTGCTCACAAGTGGTTTGGTATGTCCATCCAACAACAAGTGCCTTCGCAACCCGTTGTTCCGAAATCAACCCAGCATATAGGTATAATTCCTCAAGGACAACTTCCTTCTGTTGGTGTCTCTCCTAGCCCATTTCAACTGAGAACGGTTCCTCCAAGCCTTAACCATTGAGGATCAGTTCCTCCAAGACATTATCCTTCGGGCCAGATACCTTTCTTATTCCCCCCACCAGAAATTTTTTCTATCCCTGTCATGGCTACGTTGATTTTATCCAACATTACTCTGGGGATCCCAGTCTGGTACATCAATCCCCCCGAAAAAACTCCACCTGCTCAACTTAAACCTTACAAAACTTTGACCTCGGTACAACTTGTTGTGTCATGCCCTTATTTTGCTTCAGTTCCACAATAACCTCAGCAAGAACCTACACATGTTGTGAAAGCATCTAGCAAGAAGGGAAAATCCCAGAAAAAGGGAACTAAAGACAAGGCACCCCAAACAATTCCAGCTCCTCCCGAGCCCTCCAAATCCAACCCTTCTGTGTGCTTTATGTGATGTTTTTGGGCATGCCACCAATAATTTTCTTCAACTCCCTCATCCCAAATATGTGGTCGCTGACACGTTTCCTAACTCTAGCCTCTCGTAGGTCCATGTTACCTTACCTGAGTCAGACAAGAAAAATAGATCATTACACACAAATAACCCTTGCGCTTTGTGTGATAATTTTGGCCACTATTTTGAGTTTCTGGGTTCGGAATCTGCACAGTGAACATTTTTTTGACACAAAAATGTTCACTGTGGAGATTCTGAACCCATAAACTCAAAACTCTCACCACAGAAGTCTAAACTCTACAATTTGGCCACTATTCTCACCGTTGTCCTCGTCTCGAAGATTTTCACGATATCTATCAGGATCTCTGTGAAATATTGGTCACTCGTAACGAACCCACCATTTCTCTACCTGCAAATTTTGGTGTCATTATTGAACCAGAACAAAAACCACAAATTGTGATCCCTCCTCCTGATGTCGAGATGACAGATAACATTTCTCCTATTCTCTACCTGTCGTCATCCATGATATTTGACTCTATTGGAGTTCCCTATTGTGATTTGGTCTAACCTTGTTTTTTGAACACTCCGGTCTCAACATCGGTAGATATTCCATCTATTCGTCAGTCGTCCCCTCCTGTTGTCGATGCACACATGAACCTTGTATCCCAAGTTTATGCTTCAGGTAGTTCCTAGACATCAAGTGGTCTCTCCTCCTCTCGTCCACCCATATTTCATTCATATGAATACATAATGGAAGCCATGACCACCCCTAATTATCCTTAGGATGATATGCACCTTCTTGCGTATTTCCTTCCACAAAAAACCCATGATCAATATTTTATGGAGTCAAAAGACTTCATCCATAGTGTAGTCGATTGGTTTATAAATCCCATTCTTGCACCAGATTCTTTTGAAGAAGGAAATATGGCAAATATCTCTCCTACCATTAAGATTAAAATTTCAAATAAACCAAGGATCGATGAAAATATCACTTTGGGGCCACATTGTACCCCATAATAAATTGATGCTTACACTAAGTTATTTAAATAATTTCGTGATTTTTTCACTTGTTCTCATTTCGAGATGCATGGACTTGATCCTGCCATTTTTGCACACCATATCGAAACATGGCTCAATGCCATTCTTGTCTATCAAAAGTTGAGACCCATCCATCCTACCAAATGTGATGCCATTAAAGCCGAAATTGATAAGCTTAAGCAGGTTGGCTTTATATATCTCATTGAAGACACCACATGGGTGTCCAATCTTGTTCCCATTCTCAAGAAACAAGGCACCATTCATGTCTACAATGAATTCCATGACCTGAACAAAGCTTGTCCCAAAGACAACTTCCCCACACCGTTTATTGACCAAATCATTAATGAGTGTGCAAGGCATGAGGTTCTTTCCTTTATGGATGGATTTTCTAGATATAACCAGATAAGTATCTGTTACACTTATCAACTTAAAACCCCTTTCATTAGTCTTTTGGGAACTTTCACCTATAGGGTCATGTATTTCGGTTTAAAGAATGATGGGGCCACATTTCAGTGGGCCATGTCTTATAGCTTCCATGAATTAGCTCATATTATCCTTGCATACCTTGATGATCTCACCGCTCGTTCTAGGCTTCGGTCGTAACACATTCATGATTTGCCTACCATTTTTCTCTGATTTCGCAAGCATAATATTCACCTCAGCTCCATTAAGTGTGTCTTTTATGTTCCAATCGGTTGAATATTGGGCTTCATTGTGTCCAAATATGCTATAAATCTTAAACCTCTCAAATTTTAAGCCATTCTCGAACTTCCACCTCCTCGTACACTTCACCAGTTACAAAGCCTTCAAGGCAAATCCAAATTTCTTCGTCGTTTTGTTCCTCACTATGCCACCACTACGAATGAGTGGCTCAGAGTCCTTCGATCTACCATTCCATTCATTTCGGATGACCAAGCACAACAGTATTTTTATGCCCTTAAAAATGCTCTCACTTACGCTCCCTTGATCAGTCCACATAAATTTTAAAGGGGCTTCATCGTATACATATCATCTTTCGCTTATTTGTGAATATGCTAACAGAAACAAGCATGTCATATACTATGTCAGTAAAAATTTCAACGGTCCCCTTGTGTCCTATTCACACGAAGAAAAGTTGGTGTTTGATGTAGTGTTCTTTGTTCAAAAGCTTTTTCATTATATCCTTACGCATACCACTAGAGTTGTGACCAATTCTAAACCCATGGCCTTCCTATTGAGTTTACAGATCATCAATGGGAAGTGTGCTTGTTGGATAGTCATTATTCAATAATTTGATCTTGAATTTTTCACACCCAAGAGTAAGAAAGGTGTGGCCCTTGCCGAATTCATTCCTGAATTTCCTACAGGTGTGCTAGATTCGTCGGTCAATGTTTATCTTCTAGATGAACACTTGTTCGACATCACCTTGGATGATCCTTGGTATGGAGACATCCTCATTTGTATGAGAACCCAAAAATTTCCCCCCCATATTAATCATGATGCTCGACGACGTATTCGACATCAAGCCCCTCACCACCTCCTCATTGGTGATTATCTCTATCTTCGCGGTGTCGACATTGTCCTTTGTCATTGTCTCACAGATGTTGAAGTTGAGAAAGTGCTCAACGCATTCCACGACGGCACTTGTGGTGGCCATATCTCCGGAATGAGAACTGCTCAAAATATCATGCGTGTCAATTACTTTTTTCCTTCTCTCTTCAAACTCTACATTGAGGCAATCAAACAATGTCCAAATTGCCAATTATACACCCCTAAGGCGAGAGCTCAAATAGCTCCCATAAATCCTATCATCACAGCTAGTCCTTTCTGTAAATGGGTTATTGAATTCATGGAGTGTCGACCCCCATCTGCTAATAACTACAAGTATATTATAGTGGTCGTCGAATATTTTACCAAATGGTATAAATTCATGCCAATGTTGAATGACACTACAGCTACTGCAACCTTATTCTTTTTCAACCATGTTATCGCTCAATTCGGGGTTCCATAACAATTGGTTTCTAAGCTTGACCGACATTTCGAAGATGAGATATGGCATGAGTTATCCTCTATGTTTTCCTTTGAACATCAATATTCATCATCTTATTATCCTCAAGATAATGGCCAAGTTGAAGCAGTCAATAAAATCCTTAAAATTATGCTTCAGCAGACGGTGAATAAACACAAGACCAACTAGAACCTGATGCTCTTCCCTTCTTTGTGGGCCTATTGAACCTTTGTTAAAACCACCACAGGGTTTACTCCTTTCCACCTTGTTTTTGGAGAGGAGCAAGTCTTACCAATCGAGTGTGATATCGCCCCCCTTCACCTTGTCATCGAACTCCTACTGGACACCCAACCATTAGACCAATGATTTATCATGCTTGATCGCACCAATGAAGACCGTCGTGTTGCATTGAAAACCATTGAAGTGGCCAAAAAGCGCACCAAAGCTCAATATCACTGAAAAGTCCACCCTCGTACCTCACAAAGGTGACCTTGTTCTTGTGTATGACCAAGCTCATGATGTCATGGGTCATGGGAAGTTTGAATCATTATGGCTGGGACCTTACATCATCGATAAGTGTTTGGAAAATGGGGCATACATTTTAGAGTATTTTGAAGGCCAAATCCTTCCTAACCCTCGTAATGCACTCTACCTAAAGAAATTTTACCCATAAAATTTCCCATTGAAATGCGTGTATCTTTTTCTATTCTGCATTTAGGTAGCTTGCATTCACCCCCATCATCTCATGTGTTGTCTTCTTATATCTTTCAGATGGATCCATAATCCACACCTCATATCAGATGTGATAATGGTGCGAGTCGCTTCTCTAATAATCTTTCCTCAACAACTTGGGCTATTTTCACCCCTCTTCATTTGTTTGTTCATTCCAATGATGTATGCATTGGACCTGCCACCACTAACCAAGCCGAATATGATGTCGTGATAGGTTTGTTAGCTGATGCCCTTGATTTTCACATCCTTCATCTTCATGATCGTCTAGATTCCCTTCTAATTGTCATGCAATTGAATGTTTTTTATCATGTTCATAATCCTGTCCTATTTAGAAAATATCTACGCGTGGAGATTTTGGCATGTGAATTTGAATTCATTACATTTAGTCATGTTCCTAGAGCCCAAAATCACTATGTATATTCCATTACAAATAACATTCTAGATTGGCATTTATCACATACAAGAAGCCAACCATAAACATTAACAAATGGTGAACCAAAATCGTCACAAATATGCATAACCATATTATGTATCATCATATCAAAACATATAAGTGTTTGGAGTCCACTATAAATACACCTGACATGCCTATATCATGTTACATAACCAAAAAGGGGAACCATATGTCCCTATCCGTAGTCACTATCATCTGGAGGCTCCGGAGCCAATTGCTTCATACCACCAGCTCGTAGATCTCAAACTGCCTGACTGGCCATCACTATGCACTGCATGATACCTCATTGCTCTGAGGGAAGACCAATGCACTCATCCATATATCAATATTCTAACTCATTCCATCTGTGCTTCATCACCCCAGTCAGTAGCACGTCGAATATATGATAGAGGTCCTCTAGCAAATCATCATTGTCTAGTCTTTGTCATGATGTTGATCCACCTTGATTTGCAACCCCAGGCACTGTGGCTCAACCTATATATCCTGTCGGTTTCAGCGATTCTTGTAGGTTTTAACCCTGTACAAAAATTATCTGCAAACGAATTCTTAAAGATAGAAAATAAAAAATAGCAAGAGCATAAAACATAAAATAGATATACATAGATATTTCTCCCCTGTATCCCAAAACCGGGACTACCATCTTGATTTTTCATTATATTCCTTCTAGTGTTACAACACATATATATAAATGACGAAGCATTCATAAACCCCAATCCATTAACCCTGGATTAGAACATAATCGTAGTTCCCTTGACTGGATCAACAAAATACCAGGGGTTGAAAACCATCATGCCCCAAAACCATGTGCAAACCAATGCACAAAACCATATGTGGGTCCTCCCACCAAAAAATAAGGAAAAAAAATTCTCGGGGCGCTGCCTCAGACCCTGCGCAGGGTGATACCCGCTCCCTGCAAACCCATTCACAAGGGGAGCTGCCGCCCCCACTGTGACCCCCCCCCCCCCCCCCCGCGCGTGCGACTAATCGTGGAAAGAATATAACACATACCCAACATTGTTATATCTGCATCACACAAGTTTAGAAATCAATACCACATATATACACTTTCTAAACTTTAAATGCAACCAAACATATAGTAACTTTCACTTACCATATGGACCCCATGCTCGTCTTGACAGTAGGGGAAAGTTAGGATCGCCTTGATAGATCATGCCATTGTACGTATAATCATATATGTATAATGGAATATGGTCCCAATGCTAAAAAAACTCAGGTCGGAACACTTGTCTGACACCCCCTCCTCCACCTCATCGTAGTAGCTTCCCCTAGTGGTGCATCCTAGGCTCCTGTGGGCCCCCATCATAGATCTGTACATGTGGGCAAATGGTAGGGATATTTTCAAAGAAGAATGAGCACATAACTGTTCCAAATGAACAATTATCATTGTTTTGTTGCCTGCATAAGGTCAATTGTCTTTTTAATGGAAAAAACATCATTTGGGCCCACCCATAGTAGGCTCCTGCTAATACACTCTCTACTAGCATCATTTTCCCTCTAGTGATGTGATGAAAGGCATGACTACCCAAGATCCATACCATTATTGCAACTGTAGTTCATGTCGCCAACCTCTTTATGTCATTAATTTTAATGGTCGTGCCCTTTGCATGAACACTCGAAATATAATGACGATCCACAAACTCACCTATCTTCCTCCCATGAGGCAACACTAGATGTGTCTTCCCTACCATCCCCAATGGGGGAAATCCTGTCAGAAAATATATATCCTGGATTTTCAGCTCGATCCTATGGCCCTGTACCACAAAGGACTCATGATCTAGGTCCCAGTAGCTCAATATCATCGACAACAAGGGCTCACCATCTCTCATCAATGGGTTCTCTAAGAACTTACGAACCCCATAACAATCCAAAACCCCTCTGACTGTCGAATTCCCCTGAATCTCAGCACGAAGAGTATCTAAGTCTCATTTGTGCCATGACACCTTCAGCTCTGCCATACCTGCAAAATACCATTATGTTTTGTTAGATAAGATTTAAAGGCACACATCAAAATTCCTCAACTTCAGCTTGCCACGGTCCTCCCATCCTGCTTTTTCTCCTTTCCCAAAACATAATTTTTCCCCTCAAAACAACATTGAACACACTTTAAAGCCCCTTTTCTGTGTTCTATAACGTAGATCAAGCCCCAAAAAGTGTGCTGCGATCGTGAGGAATGGAAGGGGTCTGCCACAACCAACTGAGGCCCCAATCTGAAATTCTAAAACATTGAACTTGAAGAGTAAGGTTAGGCCACCTACCTCCAACTCACATATCCTGATTCTGATGGTCGGTTTGTCTGCTACGATCTCCACAATATTTAGGGCCTTCTCCTCCTCTCTAAATTCTCCAAATTTCACTATGAAAATGAATTGGTTTTGGAGGTAAGAAGCCCTTTTATAGGAAAAACCCTAGTTTTTTTGTCGCCCATTTGACCAAACTGTAGCTTGGTTTGACAAACCATCAACATCATTTGAAATATCTCAGCGGGCCTTATAATGGGCCTTCCTTTGTTTTTGGTAATTTGAAACTTCACCCAGAAGCCATTTTTTCCACAAATTTTCGCTTTGCCACCAATTCAAACTAAATTTCTTCATATGAGCCACCTGTACTTCGGTACCACTTTCACTTGGCACTTTTCATCTCATGTGTCAATTTTCTTCATGGGTAACCCTTATTTACCCATGTTTTTTATGGTCCCTCTGGGCCTATCCTATGTGGCAGCATCATCGAGTCACCCTTGTTCAGAGCATCCGAGATGAGTCACCCTTGAATTTATGGAGTATGTTCAAATTCCCATTGTGTCTTACTACAATATTTCATCCATTTTGTATTACATTCATCCTGTGTTTCTCCTTTTTTCCTCCAGCTATACTGTTTATCATCAAAAATCTTCCATCTGGGTAATTGACCATCCCCTATGGAATCGAGTCAGTCGTTGCCAAGTTAGCCATGAATTTTATGCTCTGATAAGGGAACTTGTCAGTCTGCCTCTTATTTTATATCCCTCCACTATTATCCATGGTGTCAGGCCATCAGTCACTTTACTATGATCCCTCATGCCTTAGTTGAGGATTCCTCATTGCCTTAACTCTGGCAGGCCCTCTTCTGTCGACCTTAGAAGATTCATTCCAGAAGAACGATCTATAGGGCGATGTACTTTGGTTACATATTTCGTCATTGTTCGATGCCTTGGATCAAGCAAAGGGAATCATCATTTCCCTTTGACTTGGTTGTTTCTCACGTGATCGAATCCAACTCATTATCACACGATTGAGACTCATACACTTGATGGTCCGGTGATCCAGCAAATTGAACTTGTGATTCCCAGGTATGTGTGAGATGTTCCAGACCTCATGATGGGGTGGCCCTTCAAGTAACCCCCCACATGCCTGAATGAACTTAGGTTATGCTCCATCCTTAGATGTAGTTCCACAAATTTGATGGGTTCGATTCTAGCCGCTCAATGCCCACAGCATGCATGTCTCCTTTAGATGATCCATTCATATCTTCAGAGCCCTTTCCTGTTCAACATGGATTCTTTGGTTCAGGTCCCCCATCCCCATGTCAGCTTGATGGTAATTATGTATCATGTACTCATATGCTATTGTATTCAGTCCTGGCCTATATTTTTCCAGGAGCATAATGTATATGGGATTCATTGTATTATGTCTTAGCCCACTGATTCCAATGTATAATGTATTATGTACTTTGCAGCTCAGTCCCACATTGTTGGGCTCGTCATTATTCTTTGTACTCAGTTATCTCGGTGGGTATGGGTATGCCTCCCCTACCTCATGTGAGATCTTGTACTCCAAAATAAAAGGAGACTTATATCAGTTTAGTAGGTCTCACCCCTTCCATTCTTTTTCTTCCTTGCATTGCTTCATTCATCTCTCCCTCTCTCTCTGAATCCCCTTTTTTTTCTTGTGGAAGTGTAACTTACAACGTATTTTGGTTATACGATTTTCTCCTAATGCTCGTACATTGGGGCGAAATCTGTTATCACCAAAAAATGATCACCTAGCCATTTCTAACTAGGTGGATTGAAGTAAACCATGTGAGTTAAATTTTACCATAGTAAAATCACTTTCACTATAAGAAATAATTTAATAAACCACTTTTATTAAGTTATTTTTTATTAAAACCCATGAGAATAATTAATTAAATCATTATTTATTTAATTTTCTCTAGGAATAATTATTAAATCATTGTTTGATAATTACTCCTTGTCGCATTTCACTAAATCACCTAGGAATAATTAAATAAATCATAATTTATTTATTTTTCCTTATCTCCATCCTTGGAATAATTTTTAAATCATTATTTAATAATTATTTCATTTCACACTTTTCTTATTATTCGCAAAATAATTAATAAATAATTTTATTTGTTAATTATTTCTAAATAAAGATATTTAACCATTTTAAATATATTTTCCCTCTCCAAAAATATAATAAAGTATTCTCAGTGGTTAAATCTAGATTTTGGTCAATAATATTTTATTATTCTCCATTTTTAAGATCAACCCAATACTTTACTATAAATAAGAGGGTTTTTCATTCATTTCCCACCATGATCATTATCATCGTCACCATTATCATCTCATGTTTTTTGAGCTCCCATTTTGAGTTCTACATATTGTTTGGGTTTTCACACATTTGAAAGAGAAAGATTTGAATATTGAAGTGACAAGGACATCAAAGGACCCATCCCACTAAGAAGGACTTACGACCCTTTGTAAATCTCCTTCGCCAGGTGTCATTAACAAAATATTTTTTTTTTCAAATATTTTCCATGGTTGGGCTATTACATCAAATTCATTTTTGTTGTTTGTTCTTTTAAATCAAATAAATCTATCTTTCTTTATGTTTTTCTCACATATTTTTTGCATATCTCAAGTATAAGAAACCACAATTGTTGTTAAGGTCACTAGTCACATGTGACTTAAGTGAGATATTTTTGGTACACCTTCCAAGAAATTCCATACTAACACCTTGAAAGTAATTTTTCTTAAAACTGATGTTTTATTTCCATGAGTGTCTCTTCTATCCCACATGTACAACAATTGTTGAGCACCTCTCTAGCAGTTACCATTACAATGGCACCCAAGTGAGTTGCCTCAAAAGAAACTACTGAAAGTATTACTGGGGAAGCAGTTGAGAAAGTTCTGGATAACTTGCCAGTATATGCAGACACTCGGCTGTTTATAGAAAATGGATCCAAACTCACATGGAAGCAAATTAAAGATGATTTTAAAAAATAATTTCACGAAGACTTAGAGGACTGACAGGTTTATCTTAGCATCAAGCAGTTAGGACTATAAAGGGTTGCATGAAAGTATCCAGTCTTCTTGTGTGCGGATGTGATCAGTTGGGTTGTCTCACACACTGATGAGAAAAATTTGACGTTAAGAAATACCAGCAGATAAAATATTGCTACATTTCTAGCACCACACATTCAGCGGATGTATCATCTTCCCGAGCCAATGAAGATCATGGACTCATTGTGTTAGGCCACCCACAACTATGAGAGAACAAATTATAGCATCAAGAGTTTGGTGAAGGATCCATTGAATTTTAGACAGAAATCCACCCACATGTACAAGACAAGGTCACTCAAGAAGTCCTACCAACTTTTGGTCGTCCTAGCTTGCAGAATATATGGTCAACCAAGTACAGAGACCTTTCCTGAAGGGTGGGTTATCTTACTGAACCAGGTGGTGAATGACTTGAATTTTCTCAATTGGTCAGACCTTTTGGATCATTAGCTCATATCCCATGTAGCACGAGCCCGAGACTCTCCCAAGGGCGAGAAAGCAAGGTTCTATATGTCTACATACATAATGTATGGGATTTGTGCACATAATTAGTTTCCTGACATGAACTAGATGTGGACACCTAGAGAAACTACCGTGCATATCTACTCCAAGCTTCTTTTGGATTGTAACCATAGAAGAGTTATGGAGCAACTAATTGATCACTTCATTTTCCCACTTTACAGGCTTATCTTTCAGTAGGACCCACCTTGCATGTCACGAGCAGTGATGGAGGTGATATCAGAGATTGTAGATTAGTTCACCTTACTAGATGGCACATTGATTAGAGTGTTCGATGGGCAGAAGCCGCCACATCTTTTTCCAAGATATGCCACCGACAAACTTTTCATGCAAAAATTATCTTACCATATCGCCACAAGGTTATCAGAAACACTGCACGGGACGAAGAAGGCACCATGGCCCACTCTTCCTTTACAGATTAGATTATACAATATTAAGAATCACAAAGTTGCAGATACTGAATCAAAATCCATAGTAAAGTTTGAATTTGGTACAAAATAATTCAGTATGTATGATCCAAGGGGAATTTTCAAGGACCACTATGTGCGAATCTACTACAACTAGCTCAATGAGGCATACCAGTGGCTAGAGGAGAAACCATGGAAGAATTTTTTCATCTCCCCCAGACCCGTGAGATGATCAGCATGGTTGGTAAATCTCAAGTTATCACTCAAATGAAAATAGTTCCCGAAGAAACAACAACATAAGATAGTAGTCGGATAAAATATAAGAGAAAGAGGAAGGTTTTTGACAGTGCAGAGGAGGAAGAAAGATGGAAGATGCAAGAAAATCATATCATTCAACAAGCATATTTGGCAATAGAAGAAAAGAGGAGGCAGAGGAAGTAAAGAGCAGAGCGGAGAAAGAGAGAGAAGAAAAGCTTGGAATAAGCAAAGCCAAGATCTAAAGGAAGAAGAAGAGAACATGAGGAGAAGCATAAGCGGGAAGAAGAAGGAAGGAAAGGTGCCATAGAGGAAGAGACAATACCTACACAGGTTGAAGAAAAGGAACAAGATCAACCAACAACAGAAGGAGTGAACGAACATATGCAAGATCGAGAGCTTTCTCAGGAGATTGAATAATTGATTGAAGTTGCAGACATGGAGTTGGGACCAGAGCCGAAAGATGAATATGTGGACTTGATTCTCTGTGCACCACAGGTCACCGTTTAGACTCCACCGTCTCCAGCTGCAGATCCAGCCTTGAACGAGGAAGGGGAGATAGTTCCCCTTGATGATGGTCTGATGATGGATGTGTACAATCTGTCATTTGATGAACTTCATAAGAATATTGTACAAGCGCAGAGAAATAACATCCTGGATGATCATGCATCACCTGCATTTATGAGAGAAAGGGTGATAGTGGCAGACACTAGCAAGAATCCAAATGCTATTGTTGATTCGAACTTGTCCTTCGCAGGTGCAGGCAGATATAACACTCAGTATTTGTTAGCCCAGAATAAGCAATTGGCACATAATATATAGGAAGTGCAACAAGAGAATGAAAAAAATCTGTGAAACAACATCAAATTCACCTTCCGCACAGGTCTACCGAGAGGAGATAAGAGAAACAATACTTGTTGAAGTATCCACACTTGGAGACACTACACAGGAGCTTTATGAGGAATTTTTCATCATACATAAGGTAGTTGTCTACCTACATGACTTGCAACAACAAATTAGAGAGGTTTTCAAGATCCTTAAGAATGTACAAGTTTTCATCACCGTCGTGCATGAGTGGAAAATGCGATACAAGGTGACACTACTTACACTGGTGAAGAATATGAAGCCACAAGTAGAGCTAGAGAAAGCAAGAGTTCAGATGTTGATCCATAACAACAATAAAATCACCTCATTCATTGGAAACATTTAGGCCTCATATGTAAAAATATATAGCAGTTTGGATTTCATGGTGAGAACCCACCAGATCCCATCAGTTGGTACACTCACTAAGACTAAACGTAAACAACAAGTCCGACCAGATATTGATTAGTACTTGGAGCAGCTAGATCAAATGGCCACCCAGGAGGACTTAGAGGTGAATAGGAAAAACTTGCATACCTACATCGGTGGCTCAATTCAGATCAGAACAATGTTGTTCCTAATTGAGAAAGTGGTTCAAACCGATTCCAAGACATTGTATCTGGATGCTATGGAGGCAAGAGTTAGCTTCTAGCCTAATACTATCTTGTAGTTCGAGGAGACCATACATAGTACCAAGCTTGGAATGAGTATGTGAATGAGAGACAACAAGTCGAAGTTGCCCAACTTTAGTTCACCCCAAATCCGGCATCATAGTGTTTTGTCTTGTTAGGCTGTCAAGTTGTCTTAACACTATTTTTTCTTATATGGGTACAAGTGGAAAATGCAATATTATTTGTAATTATTGTAAAAGTGAAATTCCAAGTGTCCTTGTTGGAATGTGAAGATTCATATGTAATGACTTGAAAAGTCATGAGGGGAGTCCATGTAGGTTTTAATCCTGAACATAAATTATCTACACACAAATCTTATAACAGAAAATAAACAATAGCGAGAGCATAAAACATAAAACAGATAAACACAGAGATTTTCCCCTGGATCCCAAATCGGGATGACCAGCTTGATTTTTCATTATTTTCCTTTTATGCTAGACACATATATATACATGTCGAAGCATACATGAACTTAATCCATTAACCCCCAATATTAGATCATAACCATATCCTTCGACCGGATCTACAAAATACCAGGGGATGAAACCCATCCATCTAAAAAACCATGTGCAAAATCAATATAACCATAGCTAACCACACCGAAATTAAGGACCAAAATTTTCAGCCGGGCGCCGCCTACCTCGATAGGGGGCTACCGCCCCTATGACCCCCGTTGCGCCCACGTGTTTAGCTATCGCCCCCCATGCGTGCTGAATGGAAAGAATATAACACATACCTAAATATTCCGACTTGTTGTTTTCTTTCCGCAAGAGAGCTTAGTCATTGGCCCAATTCTTCAACACCCATTGTTTCTCTACACCAAGAGAACTTCTGAGTGCTCACAGACTTCATCAATGCATCTACAACATTCTTCAAAGTGTCCACCTTTACCAGCAACACCCTTTTAGCCTTAACTATATCTCTAACAAAGTGATATTGAACAACAATGTGCTTTGTCTTTGAATGATAAGCAGGGTTCTTAGCCAAGAAAATTGCACTTTGGCTATCACATTCTATCCTTATAGCTTGTTATACCAACCCCATACTTGAGCGCAATCTCCGCAACCAAACTGCTTCCTTGCTTGCATGAGTGGCTGCTATGTATTCTGCCTCTGTAGTTGGGGTATGAGCCACCTTCAGATTGTTTTTCATCATCCATCCATTCAATGCTTCCACCATGTTTTTTAACATCCATCACTTAGATTTTTTCTGGTCTGACTGCCTGCCTGATCAAACAAAACTAATGAATGTCCAACATTCTTTCCAATCCCGGTCTTCCCCGGTAGCACAAGCCGTAATCACTAGTGCCACGTAAATATCTGAAAAACCCGCTTCACTGATGTCCAATGCTCCTTCCCTGGGTTTGAAATAAACCTGCTCAATACTCCCATTGCATGTGAAATGTCTGGTCTAGTACAGACCATTGCATACATCAGGCTACCCACTACACTTGCATATGGAACATAGGACATATCCTCCTCTTCTTCTCAGGTCGGGGGACAATGTTCGCGTACAACTTTACACCTACAAAAGATTAGGAACACTCACCGCTTTACTATCCTGCATATGGAACCTCTGCAATATATTCTCGACATACTTCCTCTGGTTTAACCAGAGCTTCCTCTTTTCCCGATCTCTCTTAATTTCCATACCCAAAATATAGTTTGAAGCACCAATATCCTTCATGTCGAATTTGGAGAACAGTTGGGTCTTCAAAGCTTGGATAATTTCTTTGTCATTTCCAATTAACAACATATCATCCACATACAAGACCAAATACATAACAGGGTCACCAATTAATTTAAAATAAACACAGTGATCCTCTTTGCTTCTGGTGAAGCCAAGTCCCCGTATATAGGTATCAAATTTCTGATACCACATCCTTGGTGACTGTTTTAACCCATACAGAGACTTATTCAAGCTGCATACCAGTTCTTTCTTACCCTTCACCATGAAGCCTTCAGGTTGCTTCATATAGATCTCCTCTTCTAGATCCCCATGAAGAAATGTTGTCTTCACATCCATCTGTTCTATCTCAAAATCAAATGCGACGACAACGGATAAAAGTAATCTGGTAGAAGTAACTTTGGCAACAGAGAAAAAATATCACCAAAATCAATTCGACACACTGAGACAACCTTTAACACCAACGAGAGCTTTGTGTTCTCACCTTGCCTTCTACATTCATCTTCTTTTTAAACACCCATTTATCCCAGGTAGGCTTCCTTCGAGCAGCAACTCCACCGGTCTGTACCTCATTTTTATGTAAGGATGCCATTTCATCAACCATGGCCTCCTTCTAGAGTTTTCCATCCTCTGAATCTATTTTTTCCTTGATGGTTCTGGGATCATCATCAGTTATATTTAAAGCAAAAATTGAACAGAAAGCAGATGGACTATACCTTTCTAGTTGTCTTCTTTCCCAAACTAATCTTCTCACAGCTGGAGTTTGTGGATCTTCCTCTTCTGAGTCTTCTTTTGTTGTAGATTTTGATTCATCCTCCTTTAGTCAAACTCTATCTTCTCAGGTACCTTTGGTAGGACTTCATGTTTAGCAACATCTTTCACCTCTCTAAACAAAGCCTCTCGGCCCTTTTGGCAACTTCCTTGTTTAAGGATTCCGAAACGCATAACCCTTTAAACCATCCTTATACCCAATAAAGATGTACCTTTCAGATTTATTATCCAACTTGGTCCTTTTATCCTTTGGAAAATGTACATATGCATCACATCCAAATACCCTCAGAGGTGAAAGGGAGGGTTTCTTACTATTCCATACCTCATGTGGAGTCTTATCCTCCAACGCTAATGAAGGTGATCTGTTAACTAAGTAACATGCAATCTCCACTGCCTCTGCCCATAATTCTTGTCCTAACCCTGTACCACTGAGCATGCTTCTTGCCTTTTCCATCAGCATTTTGTTCACTCTTTCTGCAACTCCGTTTTATTGAGGTGTGTATGGAGTAGTCTTCTGTTTTGCTATACCACACTTTTACAGAACTCTTCAAATTCCTTCTTGCAGAACTCCCCAACATTATCTGTCCTTAGTGCCTTTATCTTCTTCTCTTGTACGGTTTTCACCGTACGTTAAATTCTTCTCGTCTGTCGAAGACTTCAGATTTCTTCCTCAAGAAATATATCTATGTATTTCTTCAGAAATCATCTATGAATGAAACATAGTACACAGACTTAAACAATAATGGAACCGAAACATGTCCAAACACATCATTGTGCACAAGCTCTAATATCTTGTTCGCCCTCTTAGCACCAGAAGGAAAACTCACCCGATTCTGCTTCCCATATACACAATGTTCACATAAATCGAAATCCAGAGAGCAATTAGACATACCTTCTACCATACCATTTCTATGCAGTATCCGAAGGCCCTTCTCTCCAATATGTCTAAGCTTTTAATTCCATAGCATGGTCTTTTCTCCAAAGACAACTAGGCTTTCCGCTCCACTTTCAGGAACCATAGAACTGTTACACCCATCAATAACAGTGCTACCTTGTAGCTTGTGCGGAGTTCCAGTCCGAACTCCCTGCATTAATACCAGTGCTCCCCGAACCATCTTGCAGGCATCTTTCTCGGGCTCTTTGTTTTTACACCTACATCATCCATCTTGCTTACAAAAAATCGATTTGCGGCCAATGCGGGGAATATGGGAAGACACCGAGTGTTTCCTAATCCTTCTGTACAGCTTCAGCTTGACCTTTCCCACGTCCCAGCGATTCTTGGCCTTCCTGTCATCCCCCAAAGGAAGAACATCACCACATGATATTTCTCATATAGCAAAAACCACTCCCTATGGGGGTAGAAGTGAGATGCACAGGTCGATACGACGCGGCTCATGATCTACATGTGTATTTGAAGAAAAAGCCAAATACACATCCCTACCTTCATACGAGGTGGTATTGCCTCTCTGAAGGAGGCATCATCGGTCCGCCTCGCTACTGGGGAGCTTTAGATCTGCATTCCTTTTTGTAGTGCCCTTCCTTTCCGCATTTCCAGCACACCTTTACAAACTTTCCGGGAGATTTAGATCTCCCTCTAGATTTAGATCTCCCACTCGAAACCTTATTCTTGTTTTTGTTTTGGGACCTTCCTCGTACAGATAAGGCATCTCCATTCTGACCCTCCATATTTCTCCGTCTCATTTCCTCCGACAGCAAGGCTGAGACAATGTCATCAAAATTCAAGGTAGTTGTATTGCTACCTATTACAATAACCAGAATGTCCTACGATTCTGGTAGAGAACACAACAAACTGATGCACCTATCTTCATCTGAGATTTTAATATCAATAGATGACAGCTGACTTACCACATTATTGAAGGCATTCAGATGCTCTGTCACCGAGTCTCCATCCTTCATCCTCAGGTTATACAGCTTTTTCCTCAGGAACAATTTATTCACCAGAGACTTGGATTGGTACAAAGTCCCTAGCTTGTCCCACAAGGTCTTCGCCGTAGCTTCCCTAGGTACATTCAACAATACTGAATCTGAGACACACAATCATATTGTGCTATTTGCCTTCCGATCCAACTTCTTCCAGTCTTCATCTGACATTGTCGTTGGTTTAGTACCCGGATCTACCACAATCCACTGATATTTATCCACCAGTAGATCCTCCATCTTGAGCTTCCACAACTCAAAACTCTGACCATTAAATTTCTCGATCTCTATCTTCCCGCCGCTTGCCATCTTCTTTCACCGCAAGAATCGATCCCGTAGATCTCCCACTGAACTGGGTCTACCTCAGGCTCGAGCAAAAAAACCCTCAGCAGCAAAGGCGTTCCCTTGAAGCCGAAACCTGGCTTTGATACCAAATTTAGGTTTAAACCCTGAACAGAAATTATCTACACACGAATCTTATAACAGAAAAAAAACAATAGCGAGAGCATAAAACAAAAAACAGATAAACACAGAGATTTTCCCCTAGATCCCAAATCGGGAAGACCAGCTTGATTTTTCATTATTTTCCTTTTAGTGTTACAACACATATATATACATGCCGAAGCATACATGAAACCTAATCCATTAACCCTGGATTAGATCATAGCCATAGTTCCCTTGACCGGATCTACAAAATACCAGGGGCCGAAAACCATCGTACCCCAAAACCATGTGCAAAACCATGGGCGCGGACCACCCACCGTAAATTAAGGACCAAAAATTTTCGTCGGGGCGCTACCCCGGACCCCAACAAGGGGGGCTACCCCCCCCCCTCTTACCCCCCCACACGTGCTTAATCATGGAAAGAATATAACACATACCCAACAGTACAAGACTCACAAATGGGGCATGCCAAGAGTCACCCCCTTTGTTATAAATATATCCTCATAACTCTTGTAACAGGATTTTGTGAGCCAAGCTTTTGGCCAGGCTTAGGATTAGAGAGAGTTTAGGAGTTTTGTGTGGGCCTTGGCTTCTCCGTAGCGTAGAGGGATTATAATTATTTGTAGGAGCAGGTGTTGTAGACTTAATGTTCCACTATTGGGGCTAGTGGCTTGTCCAACGTTGTATGTATGATTGGAACTATCACTTTTAATAAAACTCAGAGTTGACACACTTTCATGCAGATATTGTGAATATAGTAGGACTAGTCTTGTTGTATTTGCGATGTATGTTATTTAACTTACAGATATGATTATGAACTATTATGTGTGAATTTTTATGTATCTTGTTGGAAGTGGGTTGTTGGACTACTCTACTTGTTAATTCATGTGATGCCTTTTTGCTCGTGTGTTCCTTCTAAATTGTGTACTATTACAGCCTTCTAAGGGATGCACTTCATTTTCCCTTTTGTGTGTTGGAATTGTCATGCGTTGCACTTGACTCTTCGTAGGGTCACACACTTTTTCTCACCAAAGACACCATGCAACACTCTATGCATTTTTTAAACCAAGGTAGATCATTAACACCCCACTACTGGGACTCCTACTCCAAACGGTGTGAGGTCTAGTCGTGACTTCATATCGGGGAGATCCCATGATTTTTGGTGGGTTCAACACCGTCAACAGGACCACAAACCTATAACTTGCACATTGCAACAAACTTGTTTGGGATCATGTGCAGTCGACGTAGGGTATCACCCATGTTTTATATCAAAGTAATAAATCCATACAGAAAGTAAAGTCTAATCTAAATCCAAAATCAAATCTAAAATCATCATAATGACAACATGAGATGAGTGATGTTAATATTCCAAAATAATATGCAATGCACCTACACTACCATGTAATGCTAGTATATAATGCATGAGCTAAGTATAGGCATACAACCAATGTAACCAACATAATAAGAGACTGATATAACAACACTTTCCATTAAGGTCCATTATGAGATAGGGAAACAAAATATCACCTCCTCCTTCACAAGATTTGTATGATGAACCATAAGGGTGGGAGGTGGGAAAATAAGAAGACCACATATCATGAAAGGAGTGTTAGATGAGGAAGGAAAGGAGGAATCCTACTTATTCCATTGGATATTCTCTTGCAACCAAATAATAGAGAATTCAACAATCAATCTCATGAAATTTCATTAAAGGGAAAACTTGGGCATACAATCCTCCAATCCATCTCCAAGATCACTTTCAAAGTGCTCTTCTAGATGATCAAGAGAGGACTCTTTCTCAAGGTATTCTTCCTCATCACTATAATAATCAAGATGATCAAGGGTGATGCTTTTTATTGGATGAAAATGACCTTCTTCAACTTTTTCGTTGTGGCTAAGGAGGCCTTCTTCTTAGAGGGAAACAATCAAGTATTGGATGACATTGGTAGCCAATACTTAAGGAATTATTAAATAAATACTGCAACATAAGAGGTTCTCTCTGGTTTGCATTGTTGAAGCCAATCCCTTTGAACTTACCCACAGGAATTAATTAAGAGCCACATGAGATCATCCTCATAAACCATGTTTATCTCCCAGGTGTACTTGGAAATTTTGACAACATGATCCAGTGGTAAAGAAGGATAACCATCAAATTTTAGGACATTATTCATATAGTTTGCATCCGACTGATTTGGATATCCAAGGAGATATTTGATATCCAAAGTAGAGAACATCTCATGCTAATATCGAGGAGCTATTGCCTCAAGTATTGGATAGCAGAAAAATGGGGATTCTCGAGGGGGAATTTAAAATTCCTTGAGAAATTCTTGCTCCATCCTAAAAGCATTGGATTTTGGAGTTCAATAAAGATCAAGGGCTTCATTATTCCAATGGATTCACTAGAAAAATATTTATCTTATTGTTGAAGCTAAATATTCAAATTTCATAAAGGTATACTCACTTCATCCCTAACAATGGTGCCAAAAATATTGCAACAAAATCTGGCAGGCCTTGGAGAGGGGCACCCTACAAGGCTAACACTAAATAAAGTGGCAACAATGGGGTGATGGCCCAATGCAACCACAACGAAAACCCCCTACACATTATGAACATTCACCAATGGGAAGAGTCCTGGTATGTGAGAAGTTCACATAATAGGTATTCTGAGGTTATGGTGCAAGGTGACACAATGAGACATTCTATAAGAAAGTCACAATTTAGGCTCAAGGTTGCAATAGGGGGCAATTTTATTTCTTGATAGAGGCCTAATATATGGCACAAGACCTAGGGCTTGATTAGTGGGTTGATTTTTGGGATAGCCGAAGGTCAAGGAGAGGAGAAAGTATTTCCAACAATGTATATAAGTAAGATCAATGCACATGAAACCCTCAAATAAGCCCCCAAGTTGAAGCTAAATCCAAACTAGGGTTAGCTTAGGGCTAGAAACTAGGGGAAAGAAATTTATGGATATGTTGGCGGCGTTGAATACCACCAAAATATAGGGTATCCCTGATGTGAAGTCCCAATTAGACCTCACACCATTTGGAGTAGGAGCCCCATCCAAAGTATCAGACCAACCACCATAACTCAACGCTTGCCTTGGATACAATGGGTAACATAAGAGATTAACACATAACCTTTGAAATCAGCAAACAAGTTGACACCGTGAAACACCAATTTCAATGTGTAAAAGGAGTTTTTCATGATAGGGAAGTAAAGAGAGAGTCTCTAGAAGGAAAGTAATAGTACTGTCCTAAGAGAGGCACACGAGAGAAAGGAAATATTTATTAGTTATCTAGTGAAATAGTTCACATATACACAACAATCATTAAAGAAAATACAACACACATTAAACAAGATAAGCACCAAATCCAATGACGTGGTTCAATTTCATTAGTACATATGATCATAATATATATCACAAACATCCAAATAAAAATATTACAATATTCATGATACATGCATGAAAATGTGTTAGCTTAGCGAACTTCTAATTATTAGGTGAAAGATCCAAATACACAATAACAATAGTGAGACACTAGCTCCAATAGTGGAACATTGAGTCACTTATTGCTTCTCCAAAGAATGGTCTTCTCTCCTATGCCAAGCTATAGAAGCCACAACTAGCTCTCTAAAGTCTATGACTCCAAAAGCCCCATTCTTGAGTTATGAGGTTTATTTTATAATAAGAGGAATGGCCTTTCATTTCCCCTTATGTATCTTGAGCTACCCTCATGACTGTTGGACTCCTAAATGACCTTTTCACTTCTATATGACTTTTTAGTGCACATGTGACCTTTCATATTCCACATGTGACTCTTGGAATTTCTCACATTTACATTTTTCAATTTAGTTTTTATAATACATAATTACATACCACATCATGTGGCAAGACACATTGAAACATATGACATTGTGATGACACTTGTACATGTAATGACTTGGAAATGATGACATGGTACTTCATGATGATGTGGCAATGCCAAGTTCTTCTCTTTGTTGTTATGTCTTAAATCTCCATGAGAGATTTTCTTTGCACTTCACCTTCACCCTCCAAAGGGTATGGGACCTTTTGAGTCATCATGGGATGTCTTCATTCTGTCATGGTTCAGGATCTCTTCAAGTATTCATGATGGTTCTTCTTTGTACTTCTTCTTTGAAAATGGCTCTTTGCTTATTCTCCTTGTCATCTTCCTTGAGCATCACTTTGTCCTACTGAGGAGATGCACCTTCCAATGAAATTCACTCATGACAAGGAAATATTAGTTTGGAAATCATCTATTCTCCTCCTACTTTGCTCATGGAAGAAGTTTCTTGTGATGGGCTTGTGTAAGGACTAAGGAGGAAATTCTTGTGGAGGATTGGGTATTTGAGCTCAATTGTGGTTGTGGAAGGATACTACTGCTCCCTAGAACTACCCAATGTGCTATGAGGAGGGTCTCTTCTGGGTCTAGTGCAGTGGGCAAGTGCAAGCGACAGTGTGATTATCGTGCTGACTGAAACTACACAATGCTCAGAGTCGAATGGAGAGGAAGAAAATGACTTCGTATTTTGGATTCATAGTGACTATGGGAGGTCTTATTGTGGACTATAATTGTGCACTGCATAGTGGATGAGAGATAAGACAAGTTTTTGCGAAATGGGGAAGTCTAGTGGATATGGGTTGATGGCTTCTTGACTAAAACTGCACCATGCGTTGTGGGTGAGAGGAAACCTTAACGGAGAAAGAAATTCTCTTCAGCAATGATCTAGGAGAGGTTTCACTATCCACTAGAACTGTGCCATGCACTAGGGAGGCATGCAGAGTCTTGGGCATAGTGAGTAGTTGCAGTTAGCAGAGAAGAAAATACTAGGCACTGCAACTGCGACCTGCGCAGCACTTGAGGGGCAGGCTCCTATGCTAACATAATTGAGGGCTGTAGTGGCTTATACATGGACTGATTTTCCACTAGAAATGTGACATGCACTCAAGGAGGCTCACTAGGAAGGAAGATTGTGTATTTTGTTGAGGCATGCAAAAAAATTCAAGTCGCTTTGCTAGGAGGATTCTCACTGCATTATGAAGGATGGAAGACCTTTTCATTGCATAGTTTGATTTTGTAAGGGAGTGGAATAGGTCCTTTCTGTCAAATAGAAATTCTCCATGTGCTATGAAAGGAAAAAATGATCAAATCTCAATGTAGTGAGTCAGTACAAGCAACAAGGGTTAGGTGGCCATGCTTTGAAGGTTCTTAATGTGCAATCATAGGAGATGACCTTGAGGAAGACTTAGTGCACAAGTCTAGGAGGCAAATATATCATCAATGAGGTTCATGAATAGGTAGTTCTCATCACTTGGTGAAGGACTTATTCTTTCATAACTTGCACTAGGCAGAAGGACCAAGAAGGGCTCCAAATTGTCCAAGTGTGGGACTAAGAAAGTAAGAGAGGGAGGAGCATCCAAACAATACTTAAACATAGATCACACACTTGAATTCCATCAATACAATTTATGGGAATTGATCTAAAATGGGTGGATAACTTGTTATGATTTTCAAGTACCTCCCACTCAGTTAAACAAATTAAGATCTAGCTTATACTTGACTTTGCGGAATTGAATTCTTGATTCAAGTGTATGTGTTTTAAATTGTTTTAATGCTTAAAGTGTGAGGAATTAAAAATTTATTTTTGCTGATATTAAGCATGTACAAAAAGCATAAATTTTAGCAAATAAGCATCAACACATAACAACAAATTTAATAAAGGAGTTCAACCGAATGTCATGGGCTACGTCTCCTTGAGCCCTTGTCAATTTGACTTGGCTCTTTGGGATTATGATGGAAATTTTATTTTACAAGTAAATACTTAACTTCAATGGTTATCTGAAATGAACCAATAGGTTTAGAATACCATCATACCCTTGGAATGGCAAATAGAACTAGGCTTCCTTTGACTTGACCTCATTTGTCGGTGCCCTTAAGCTTCCCTGAGCTTCTCTTTGGCATAAACGCCCTAGAAGTCCTTTTATGTCCTTTAAACCTCACCTACTGTCTCTAGAATATATCATACCTCCAAAATATACTAATCATTTTCTCAAAATGAGCTCTGGCTCCCCAATCTAGGCTTCCATCCACTGTTGGCCCTGGGCTGCCTCAAACTTCCCTATGGCTTCTCTACCTTCAGATGTCTCCAAATGACTATGAAAATCCCTATATTGGATTCAAAATGTCAAAAATAGTCAGAATAGACTATTCACTTGCTAAAATTGACCTCCGACTGCTCTGGTTACACCTCCAACACTTGGTAGCACCCCTTGGCTCTAGGGTCAATGAAAACTTATCTGAAGCATCTCGGCCTTCAAAATTCTTCAAAAGCTTCTAAAAATCCTTCCATTGGATTCATAAGGTTCAAAATAGTCATGATAGACTACTGGTTTGCTGAGAATGGATATTGGCTGCTCGGCATAGGCCTCATTCTCTTGCTGGCACCTGGTGGCCCCTAGAACTTCTCTGAAGAAACTAGGCCTTCAAAATTCATCTACTAGCTCTAAAAACCTCACCATTAGATTCAGAATTTCTGAAACATCCAAAATTGACTATTGGTTTCCTAAGTAAGGCCTCTAGCTGCCCTGGCTAGGTCTCATTATGTTGCTAGCTCCTGGCGGCCCTAGTGGCCCTTGGAACTTCTCTGAAGAAAAATATCACTCAGAAGTCCTATAATGGCTCTGAAACCCTCACCAATGAGTCTAGAATGTCTGAGATAGTCGAAATTTACTATTCACACTCTCATAATGGTCGAATCTAGCTCAAGATAGAGCCTAATCAAAATTTGTCCAGTAACCCCTAAATCAGGTCTACTAAATGTGGAGGACTTAAGTTAAACTGCAGTAAAAATAGGAACTTTGCCAAAAATGGCATGCTCCTCCATAGTTCTTCCAGCGCTAAATGTCAAGTTAAATGCTAAGGGTGGTGGTTGAGCACATGCCCCAAACCACGCCGTCTTCAAACGATAACCTCTGGCAGGAACTACGTGCAAACTGTGGGTTAAATCCTTTTAAACTGGAGTTTGATCTGTGATAACGTAAGCGTCGAGATGTCGTAACCATCATGGCATGTGGCCATCAATTATAGTGGAGGTTATCGGTAAAACTGTGCCGTGGAAAGCCCTTGGTTTATGGAGTGACGACCATATGGGGAGGGGCTGGCCCCTCCGCTCCACCGCATGGAAAAAATGTTAACCATAAATATAAGTCAAAAATGTAATGGTTAAGAAAAAAATCATAGGGCAGACGGTAAGGCGTGGGCGTGTTGTGCGGGAGGTCGCGCGATTGATCCTCTGGCCCTCCATCAAAAATTTTCCACAACCTTCCTAGGCCACGTGGCGACCTCCAGGCCTACCACGTGGCGGCCTATGATTGGTCCAGAAACCATTCGACGAATAATAACCTACCATTTGTCACAATACGACTAGCCCAAAAGGAATATTCTGGGGAATATTCCCTGGAATATTATTGTTGCTGACTATACCCTTGACCAGTCAACCTTGGTCAAATGCCAAAAATTGCAGTTTAATGGAATTTTCAAATCACGATAACTTCTTCATACGGTGTCAATTTTTCGACACATTCACGACACTGGAATCAGGAAAACGTGATCTATCTGGTCGCTCAGGTTCGAAACACTTTTGAACACTTTGAAATTTGAGCTATCACTTAATTCCTTGATCCAAATCTGATCAAGAATGCACAATACTCATTATCAGCAATCACACCTTGAAATGACAACAAAGTAACACTTATTTCTAAGTGTGACAGTTGAAACATTAGATTGCGACACTTAGAATACAAGTTGTGAAAGAAGTGTCGATTGTGTCCATAATGTGCGTTAAGTTGTAAGAATGTGTCTATAACATATTATCATGATATAGAGGACCATATAATGCAGAAGAGTTCACTAGAGCTTCCTCTAGTGATGTGCAAAGGTGTGACACAACCAAGAGTGAAAATATTTAGAAGCTACACTTGCGACAGTAAGAAAATGTGAAAACATCACTTGAAAAACCTAAAGAAAGTGAAAGAGACACAAGACAAAATGAGTATAACATGAAAATTTCAATTGTTAAAGTGAAATAAAGAAAAAATGACAGTCATGAAAGTGAAAGCGACACTTATGAAAGCAAAGGTTCACAAAAGTGAAAGTTGAGAAAACTCACTGAAATAGAAGTACAATTACAACCGAAAGTGAGAGGGGGGACTGTCAATGGAGAGTACGAAATAAATGTCGACATAGGTTGCATAGTGCATTGTTATTATAGATTGCAAAGTCACTATCAATAGTGACTGCGCAAGCACTATAATTGTGTAGTGTGAAATCTCCCTTTCCTGAGGTTGTGCAAGCATTACTCTCGAGAAATGTGTAAGCCCTCTCTGATCTTGCAGAAGAAAAGTGAGCTTGTGATTTCATCAAGGGTTGAACATGTGTGAGAAAGTGACTTTGACACTTACAACTTGAGAAGAAGGGTTACACACTTCATAGAACATCAATTGACCATGAAGTGACCATGGCACGATAGAGCATAAGATCCTCAATAGGCTCCAAAATTCAAGTGTAGGAAAAATTTTAGAGGGTGTTGATCGCAGCGTAAATAGGATGAAATTGAAGCGAATGCTTCCCAAAATAAGGGATTTTTTGGAAACCACTCTCCTCTTTTCATTTAAACTCCCCAACTCCAGAAATTCCTCTTCCCTAAGAATTTGCACCAAGCCCTAGCTTGGCAACTTGGCCTTAAGGGGGTAGAATTAGGACAAGGAGAGGAGGGAGAAAAAATACAGATTTAAGTTAAAGTGGCCATCAAGAAAGGAGGGCTAGTGCCTTATCTTTGGGTGTATGGATCCTGTGAGTTGATTAAATGACCAAAACATTGTTAAGGAGGAAGGATAAATGATGCCCTAGCATCAAAGACCCTAGCAATTACCTATTGAGATGCACCAAGAGTTTCCATGGGAGAGCTAGTTAAAATTCACCACTAGGATTGTCATTCACATATTATCCATGAATAATGTATACACTAATGACATCTAGATTCTTTCAATAAATTTTAATAAATTAGGGAACAAAGGAAACCCTAGATTCAATGCATTCCATACATTAGACATAAAGAAAAATATTTACTGAACAAAATAGCTCACTTACAAGATAACATGAATGGTATCCTTTCCATAGATCCAAGACAATAGCTCCAAAGAAATACATTTTGCTCCAAATATCAAAGTGCATTCTAAAGGTTACATCTCTACCACAAGAAAAGAGGGACGAAATTCTCTAAAGAGAGGCAAAAATCTTCAAGTTGTGATGATGAATTTTTACAAATGATCTCTCCTCTATTTATATGAGGATTCATAAGATCTATTTTAGCCTTATTCCCCTAGTAATCATAAAATAATGTGCAAGTAACAAGCTAGGTCACAAGCAGACCTAGTTGCCAATGAATACACATAACTATAGCCCACACGTGTGAGCCATAGGTAAGAGAAAGGATGGTGTCATGCATGTGTGAGCCCTTCTAGGGCTAGCGTTGAGGCTTATTAGTGCCAATGTGTGATTAGAAGCCCTATAAAATCATATCCTAAGGGTTGGCCATTAAGAAAGGAGGGCTAGTGCCTTATCTTCCATCAGTTTTCCTCTATGGACCCCAATTTTGATTTTGGGGCACAAAAGTGGTCTCATGGGTCTCCAGGTGGTCAAACTTCTTGTCTATGCTCCAATGTTAGAGGTTTTCAAGGGAATGTTAGCCCTCCCATTTCTCAAGGTGTGAGAACATCCTCCTCTAGGCCTTAGATTAGTTTCCAACCCCTTATGAAGTGCTAAACCCACTGTGGGCATGTTGGGCATCCCATAAAATTCATCAATGTAGGGAAAAGTGCTGGAAGATTGTGGATGTTGGAGATGCCCATGGCTATGTATGATGCTCTAATATTTCTTGGAGTCTCATGGCTCTAAACACTCCACCTGTGGGTATCAATATGCTCCTCTAAAAGACTTGTGCCCCAGTTAAGTTTCCCAAGCCAAGGTTGTGGAACCACCTGGTAATTACATGCAATATCCAGTGTTAGCAACTACATCATTAATTACATTTAATATTTTTTTCATCTAAGTGAACCAAGCTTGAAATTAATGGGAGATTTGACATTTCAAATAAGTCCTCCCTTCCATAATTAAGGCTTTGAACTCATAATGGTGATACCTAACTAGCAAGGAGTGGTTAATAGACCACCCTATTAGGTGTTTCTACATGTCCTTGGTCCTGTATTCAATTAATAAGTGTCGTGGAATAATGATGGAACAAATGGTAGAAGAGTTCATGACCATGTGTCATGGTTAAAGGGACTAGCAATGATGGGCTCCTCATCCTTAGTGTACAGAAGTGGGGAGGGAGCAATCATGGATGCATGAGTTACCAACTTGGCCTTTTTTTTCCACCCCTTTTGTGTGCCTTTACTTTTTCTTGATCTTTCTCTGTATTGTTGCTCGTAGCTCAAAGGATTAGAGCATGTTTTATATGATGTCTAACAATTATCACCCCCTTAAGGATGAGACAACTCATTGTCCACGAGGGGTTGGTACATGCAAGGGTTCCTTCTCATAATATGAAGAGCAACATGTGCTTAGGAATCAGGTGATGGCCATAATGCATGAGGTAGAGCTCATGCCAAGCTTTTTCCCATGTGCTAATGTGTATGTCCCGACCATTTTTTCATTCTGATCTTCCTTTGTTTTTTCTTATGGCCATCATATGATTTTTCTTGTTATCTTAGTTGCATCAACCTCCTCTAGCCAAGTTCCCAGCCCTACCTAGGTACGAGGATGTATGGTGCCGGATCCCAAAGAACCAATGGTCAGTTGAACCCGAAGAAGGGAGGTGAAAAATGGGGTTTGTATTGTAAGATGGAAAGTGGTAATTATTCAATAGGGAGAGATGGGATTATACTATCTCAATCAGAGTTTCCAAATAGTGCCCCTCTTATACCTATTGGGTCATTAGGGGAGGTCCCACTAGACTAGGATGAAAGAGTAACCCCTCATTTGCGGTGAGGGAACAAGACGATGGTCAAAACCCCTCTTCCTCACAGGTTACCCCATAATCCATGTCAAATTCCCAAAATACAAGCAAGCATAAGCACCCAATTGCAAAATTAATAAAGTACCTTTTAATCAGAAGCCCGCCTTCCAACATGTACTCTTGCCAAATAGACAAAGAAACATACAATTGATGCCAGTCGCAGAAATATGAATGACACATCGTCATCAACTATTAGTGGCTATCAGGGATTGTTGGCTACCCAACTAGAATAAGTGATGGGAGAAAATTTTATCCTATAAGGTCACCCACTTACTTTTGGTGGGTAACTAACTACAAACACAATGGTTTAATGTTAGTGGTCGTAATTATTTAATGTTACGATTTGCTAAATATTTTAGTTAATCTGAGCAAATGAGGATAAGCATTTTAGCTAACTCGGGTAAGAAGCAAGGAAGATTATATATGACTCAAAGCGGTGACACGATGACCTATAGATGCTACACTCACTATGTTCAATAATAAGAATTTTTTAACAAACAAAAACGGTTGGGAGATTTATTTTGTTGAAAAAGGAATAGGAGACAAATAATTTGAATGGAATGTTGAACACTGATATAAGAGTAAAATTTAAAATTATATTTGATTAATTAGTAAAATTATTTTTACTAAAGAAATAAATTTAAAATTTAAAGATATTTGATAACAATAGAAATTTACATTTTAAAAAATATAAATAAATTATTATGTTGTAAGTTATTCTTATTTGAAAACAACTTTCCTAGTTGCCACTGTGTTCATGTATGAGTCATTGGATCAAATGTTAGACAATTGAAATGTTTTAGGTCATTAGATTCATAAGTAAATAGTTATATATATATATATATATATTTTATAATGTTAGTTTTTTTTTTTAATAAATTAAATTGAATTTAGGTTTTGGTAACTTTTAAGTTAAAATGTTGTTACTAAAAGTCTGATATATTTTTATATGTAAATGTAAATAGTTTTATATATGAGTTCTTATTATTTGTTTTCTTCTTTTTAATAAGTTAAATTGAATTTAGGTAAAAAAATAAAATAATAATAAACTATAAAAATAGCCCATGGTATTGACCCATGGTATTCATGTAGAATATAGTTTATTTAAATGGGGAAATTAAGATGGCCTAGATGAATCTTAACTTAGGATCCACTAAGATCCAAGAGAGATCAAATGGCTTGATATGCAAATCTCTTTTAGAGTGAAAATAGAATTGATCCCTCTGATAAATAATATATACTTAAACTAACAATTTAATAAAATTATTTTTAATTGTTTATAACCATTATTTTTTTAAAATTTTACTTAATAAAATGTATCTAAATTTTCATACATCCAAATATACATAGTTTTTCTTGTTCTATATTATTTTTGTTACAACTATTTTATTTTTCCAAAATACATGGTTTTTTTGTTATATATTATTTATGTTAAAACTGTTTTATTATTCATGAGTAGCATTTTTTAATATACAAAAAATTAAATTAATAACGATTTTTTTTTTAAATAGGTGATATTTTTTTAAATTTCCAAATTATTTCATAGGACATGATTTATCTTGAGAAATAATGATGAATGTTCATAATTCTCACTTAATTGCAATAGTTTGTAACTACATAACAATTTGTAACTACATACATATTCTTTTGAATTTTTTTTTGTTAATGAATATTAAATATTATTATCATCAAATATATATCTTAAAATATACAATTATAATTATATATAATTATAAAATAATATTTCTAAAAATTAATGTTCGATTGTGAAAGTGGACTAAATCTATTATCCCTTTTTATTTTTTTAATGATTCATTTAAGATTAACATTTGTATGTTGTCATAATGAGATTTTTTATTTTTCATGTCAATTACCTTTTATAACTTTAGGAGGTTTTTAATATTGTTTTTTTTTAAATAAATGAAACTGAATTATATATTTAAAAAGATGATTATGTATTTTAGGATTATAATTTTTTTTTGGTCCAAGTTGACAATGTGAATGCTTATTTACCTAAAGTTGGCTCCCATGTTCAATATCTCCCCATGGGGTTTGAAGATAATAGGTAATGGAAATTGAATGACATATAAAACAAATAATAGTTATCCCTTGAGTAATCTTTCAATTTGGCATTCAATTCTTTATTAATAAAGTTGTTTTACTTAGTAGGGAGTACAATAAAACATATTGAAAATATAATTTATTTGAATGAATAGATGTGTGTAAAATATTTTAATAAGAAACTAGATTTGTAATTCTAAAATATAAAACTATAACTTGAATTTGTGAAATTACTTTGTATTTTTTTTCTTATGTATATAGAGAAAGACTAAACCAAGTTTGGAGTTAAGAAAATAAACCATAACATGAATAACAATATCTCCTTCCAAAAATGTCTCCATACTAAAATGACATTCACTTTCTTGTATACCAATGCTATTGTTCTTCATATACTTCTTAGAGTATAAAAATTCTCTTTATTTACATCTATGCTAGATAGATTGTACTTGAATGTATTTAAAATATCTTATTTGAGTTACATGCTTGTTTCCGAGGATTATTAATCACCAAAGGATTTTCTCCCCAATTTCCTATTTCAATATCTAGAACAAATTTTTTATAAATGTGAATAGATTATGTTGGTTTACATATATGTTTTCACCCACAATTGCCTATTTCAATATCTATAACAAATTTTTCTGGTTGATAACTCTTATAATCAATATCTTTGAAACCTCCACAGCTTGCTTCCATGTAAGCAAAATTTGTCTTTCATTCCTTCACGATGGCTCCTTCTCTAAGACAACTTATTTCTTTTAGGCTACTCTTTCCTATGCTATTTCCTTACAGCATTTCTTTTGCAACATATGGTGCAATTACTAGTTTTAGATATTTTAATTATTTAACAATTGATTTAATTATGTTGTTGGTGTACTTGATAGGCGTGTCTACTTTAGAATAGGGATTCTATAATTTAAATTTAGTTATCAATAATTATTAGATAAATGGTGGTAGATATTTAACCTTTACAATATATTCTCGAATATTCTTAGTAGTATTTCACAATTTAAAGGTTGACATTTATTTTTAAAGTAGTAATGTCCTTTTTACCTTTTTTTATGTAAGGCTACATCGTGGCCATGTCCAAGAATAACACCCAAATAGGGTGAGGAATTAATCCAATGACTACACCCAAATAGGGTGGGGAAGGGTGGCTAATTAAACTAGTGACTTAACCTCTAGCAGTGCTTTAACAACACACCCAATCACCGTCTATCCAAAACGCAGTGGAGTTCTTTCTACCGTAGACCTGGTGGAGTCATTTCTACCTTTTTAATTAAATTGATTAATTAAAAATTTCATATAAAATGAATTATGATTTTTTGGACACGTGGTATTGATAAATTATGATATTAGCATATAGTATTATAACAAAGCTTATTTATAAATTAAGAATCTTCATATTAAAGTAGCAAATGTATTGATGTTTAGTTCATATATTAATTTTTTTTAATGAATTATAATAATAATTTAAAAAAGGTTATTATTATTATAATTATAATTAATTAATAATAATAATAATAATTTAAGTTTTAATTTAGTTGATTCTTTTAATCTTATAAATATGATATGTATCATAAAATAAATGTTTTGATGTTATTTTATTACTCATTTAATTTGAATTTTTATATGATTATATTAATTAATTTAATAATTAAAAGTAAGAATGTTAAATCAAATACATAATTATAAATTTAAATTTAACTTTCAAAATATAAATATTAAAAGTGACAATAACATTTAGAGAATAGTATACGTTTCAAATCATTTATGATGTCAACTCATTTTTTTCAAAGGAGTAAGTTCGAATAAAAAAAGATAATATATGTTTTAATAAACTTTAATAATCAAATCAGTGTGCGTGCAGAAACTGATATATATTTTATAAACCAAAAAAATTGAAAATATATGTTTTAATAAATTTTAATAATCAAATCAAATCACTGTGGGCAGAAACTGATATTTATTTTATAAAACAAAAAAAATTGAAAGAATAAAATATAAATATTTAATGTGTAATTTAGAATAATGTTAAAATTAGATGATTATTATTATTATTTATTATTTTTTAATATTTGAGTTAATTTTTTAATTATAAGAGTTTTTATCATAATTTGGTTGTCAAATGAGCAGTGGGACAATTATTATTGGTCGCTAAGTAGTAGGGACAACTATTACTGGTTGCTAATCACGATTGTAGCTTGACTCATCAATGTTATTCAAGGAAAACCACTCCACCAGCGGTAGAGACAACTATCTCTAACTACAAATGGCAAATATAGTTTAAGTCGTCAATGTTATTCAAGAAAAACCACTACACTTAAAATTATCCTCAAGTCGTCCATTAAAAAAAAACTTTAAATACTTATATTTAGATCTTAACGTATTAACATATTTCCTTACATCATTTAAAAAAGAAGAAGCACTCCATACCCAAAAAAACAAAACCCCACAACTTTTTTGTATTTTTGAAAAAAATTATAATTGTGTTTTAATTGTTTTTCCAACATACCTATCTTATCGCCTGGTTTCTTTGTCACGCTACAATGTTATATTATCTGTGGTGGAGGAGAGCCATGGTTATCATCCTCTAAAAAGACTGATCTTAATCTAAGAAGAGCAAGGGTCGTGACAATGGCGGACTCGTCCTGTCTGCATCGTCCACACGTGGTAGTAGTTCCACTCCCAGCACAGGGCCACATCAACGCTCTGATGCATTTTTCCAAAACCCTCGCTGCCCGCGGCCTTCTCATCACGTTTCTCACCACCGAGCGCCTCCACCACCGGATTTTCAGGCGCCCTCACCACGAGATATCTGCCATCCTGCAAGACCATCACGGCTTGCATATTCGCTTTCAGGTCATGCCAGATGGAATGCTACCTGACGGTGGAGGCGCCACTAAGATTGGAGAATTGTTTGAGGCATTGCAGAACAAGGTAGGACCAGTCATGGAGCAGATCCTCCGCAAAGTAAACGAGGAGGGCCCCCCTATCACTTGTATTCTCTCTGATAGTTTTTTCGCCTCTACACACCAAGTAGCAGCCAGTCTTAAAGTTCCCAGGGTAGTGTTCTGGCCTTACTGTGCAGCTGCTTCGGTTGCTCAGGCCAATACTCAACTACTCATTTCCCAAGGATTCATTCCCGTCAAAGGTATACTATGCACTCCTCTGTTACAATTATATATTTTTTCATGGCACTTATTACTTAAATTATCTGGTTTCAAGCAGAGCAATAGCATATCAAGTCGAGCAATAGAGTAATACTATATCCCCTGTGAGTTTATATTGACGAAAAAATGATATAAGAAGAAGTAATTTTTTTTTATATTGGTAGGAACTTAAAGTTAATGAAAAAATAAAAAAGATATAAAAAATATTAATGAAAAAAATGGATACCTATAATATCTAGTAAAAATAGGGATTTTTTTAATTAGGAAGGTGTACTAGGTTAGTATTGGTAGATGGTTAGATAATATGGTTTTTAGAGGTATTTTCCAATATGTATTTAAATTAAGGGTATTGTTTAGTATACCTCAACCCACATGTTATGTCAGAGGTTCATTGACTGAAGCCCCGTGACCTAAACCCATATCACCCCAAATTTGATATGCACCTTATAGGATTTCAAAATGCATCAATCTGGTCATTTGTGTAAATTTAGTTATGCATCATAAAGTGTTTAGAAGCAGTTTGGATAAACATGGTAAATCATAGCAAAATGCTATTAGGAATTTTACAAAATAAATTCTCAAATATTAAGCACCATATAGTAACTTAATGATTGGCTTACTATTTTTTTTTTTCGTCTATTAAATATCACATTAGTCATGTTCATTAAGTATTACGTTGTTCTTATCTAATGAACAAAATTAAAAAGCAGTGAACGAATTATTTACTTACTACATGGTGCTTAATATTTGTCTTTTAGTATCTGTGTTGTGGTCATTAATAGTAAACATTGTCATATATACCAGGCTTTATAATAAAAGTGTAACACATGAAATCACAGAATCCAGAATATTGATATTATTGTAGATGATAATATGATTGTACTATGCCTACCATCATGTATTGATATTATTGTAAGTGATAGTATGATTGTAGTATGCCTACCATCTTCACGGGTTCTCCATCCAGCTTTTTGCTTCTATTCTGGTATCTATAATGAGTCATCTAAACCAAGCTTGTGGGTACATTGAAATTAGAATAGATGCTAGTACAAAAGCATTGAATTTAGAATAGAGATCCATCTAAAGAGCTAAATGTAGTGTATCAGAGTAAAAGTTTTAAGGAGTAAATATGACAAATTAGTAGAAATCCATCTTATTTCTAGTTTACTAAAGAGTTTTGAAAGTTAAAAAAAAAACAATTACAAACCTCTCATTATTTATGATCTCTATTCTAGTTTATTTATATTTTTCTTATTAATGTTTTTTTTTAATGTTTGATATCAAATTTTTCCTAGTTTCACATTTCATACACCAAGCATGTATGAACATTTTGTTTCTCTCTTTACAACTAAATTTATTGTGCTTATCTAATTTGAAAACACCTAAATATAAGTGTATGTACATACAATCTTAATCTTAAATATTAGCTCAATTGATTAGCTCAATTGATGAACCATCTACCCAAAACATATTGTTGATAAAAAAATCTCAAGTCACACATTCAAATCCATTCAAATTCTACATACCAGTGGCTATTGTAAACCGTGGTTTAGCCATTCTCCCTATGAATATTCAGTAACGAGCAAGGGATCCTGTAAAGTTTTGCTTGGAAAAAAAAGTGTGCATACAAACACTACTTACACTACTTAGAGAACATACGAAAAGTTGATGGAAACCCCTCTACCACTTAGGCTGTATAGTGGATCACCCCACTACTACCAGCATTGTGAATGCACCTCACTTTCTCATGATGCAATAAAAATCTATATTAAAAAACCTGGGAATCTGATACTAGAATCCTGTTTCCGTTCAAAGTTTTAAATCATGATTTATTCACAAGCATCTTTTGTAGAATACCAAAGGAAACAATCCAACTTCAGAACTATCCTTTCTGTTTACTGAATAAATTCTACCTCAGTGAGGGCTAAAATTTGATGCCTGGCCCCGAGCTTCAAGAAAATTGCATATGACAATTCAGAACAATAAGTGCACCAAAAGAAGTGAGGTGCATTATACAATATGGGTGGCGGTAAGCCATCAACTCTGTATTGTGTGAACTCTGTGTATAATGACACATTGAATCTTGAAGGTGCTTTGGATGCATTGAATTATGAGCACTTAGAAACACATCTAATCCTAATATGATGTGTATGATGTGTACTTGAACGCATTTTTTTTTTAAGGAAAACACCTTCCAGAAAACTTTTAGAGTATTTTCTTATGATTCACTGGATGGTAAATAGGGTAAACTGTTGATCTTGATTACTAAGCCTAATTTCAAGAAGATTAAGATAATCAAATCTGTGACCTTTCTAATTTTGAGAGAAAAATTCTACATCCAGCTTATAACCACTTGAACTAACCTTCCAAGATATATATTAAGATACATATATATCTCAATGTTGTGAAGCTTGAGGATACATATCTCCATTGTCAAACTGAAGGATGTATATCTCAACTTCACAAGTTTGCACAAATCAATGGGCTGCCGCTTGAACATACCCTCGAGGCTGTGTACTTCGATGGATACATATCTCCATTGTCAAGCTCAAGGATGCGGATCTCAACTTCACAGGTCCACACAAATCAATGGCCTGCTGCCTATCAAATATTAGAACTTGAAATATTCCTAAAAATATCTCCACTGTCAAGCTCACGGATGCTAATCTCAACTTCACAGGTCCACACAAATCATTGGCCTGCTGCCTATCAAATATTTAAACTTGAAATATTCCTAATAATTTTTTCCACAATGATTCTCTAATTGAAAATGATTATTGGTCCAAATTTAAATCACCATGTATTTTTGGAAATATATAAAATCCTTAAAATTTTAAAAACCTATAGTTTATATTTTGATAATTATGAAGATTCAACAATGTTTTTATATTGAGAGAAAATAATGTCTCTTTAAAAATTTGCTTAGGTTGTATGTGTACATTGGTGGCTCCTTAAATTGTATATTTGCTGGTCTACGTGGTTAAATAAGTTTAAATGACTGTCAAACCTTCAGCCTAGCCCCAATTTATCCTCTACCATGAAGTGTTCTTCAGGCAGGAAACCAACAATGTTGAGTAGGACCTGCTAATTGTACATTGTGCATGCCTCATGCCTCTGTTAGAATTGTCGTTTTCCGGATTAAAAATTCTTGTGAATGTGTAGAATATAATCTTCAATGTGTTACACTAACAGAGGCAAGATCATAAACATAAAATCGGACATAGATTTTGGAGGATAAACGAGGCAAATTCCAGGGCTCCTTGCAGCAGTCACAAAAACCAAAATAGAATCGTCCATGAGAGGAATCCTTCCTCACCCAATCCCAAACTCTCACAATCTGACTAAACCCTTTTATATATTTTGTAGTTCCTATGCTTCATTTATAACAGAAGAAACATTCCATTTAACCGTCTGTTACAAAGTTTAACAGCTTCTTAAAAACCAGGCAGCTTTAACATATTTCATTTCTTGTAACTGGCAATATCTGTCTCTGATATTGTTGTTTTTGCTGCTTTAAAAAGAAAGACGTGCAATCTTTTGAGTGATGCAGAGAAAGCACACATCTTTAAACCAGTCTTATATCCTGAATTGTAATAACAATTGCCATATCCCCACTGCGTAATTTAAATGTTGGCAAACAAACTGGGCATTTGACATTATATCAAATAATCTGTTGAAATGATGAGACATCCATCTTCAATTCAGTAAAGAGGAAGAATTCCACGCTAACCCTAGTGCATTGATCAAGCCTTAGAAACTCTTTAAAAGCTTCCCCAATTCGAATATCAGCATCACTGTTTACCTCCTGTTTGTTTTTGCAGCAGAGGATGTCAAAAATCCCACCAAGCTCATCACCTGTCTACCGGGTATCCCGCCACTCTTGCCAAAAGATCTTCGTTCCTTTTATCGAGAGGAATGCTCCTCCGATCTCATGTTCCATACCCAAGTTTATGAAAGCGAAATCCAGAATAAGGCAGATTGGGTTCTAGTGAATACATTCGAGGAGCTAGAAGGAGCAGAATCTATACAAGCCCTATCAAAGGGTTACCCTGCACAAGCAGTAGGACCTGTTTTCCTCGGGGAATTCCTGCAAGGAAAACGCTCTTTTCCAGAAAATCTAATCAGAACAAGCTTGTGGGAGGAAAATGAGGAGTGCATGAGATGGCTAGAGAAGCAGGCACCAGCATCTGCTCTGTATGTTTCATTCGGAAGCTATACACTTATGTCAAGAGCACAAGTACAAGAACTAGCCTGGGGATTACTGGGTAGTGAGCAGCCCTTCCTGTGGGTCATTCGTCCAGACCTTGTTGAAGGTGAGTGTGCAGCACTTACTGAGGACTGCTTACATCGGATTAAAGATCAAGGCCTTCTTGTGACATGGGCACCTCAGTTGAAAGTGCTGTCTCATCCCTCTGTGGGCGGATTCTTAACCCACAATGGTTGGAACTCCACCATTGAAAGCATCAGCATGGGTGTCCCCATGATTGGGTGGCCCTACTGGTCAGAACAGTTTCTCAACTGCAGGTTTTCAAGGGATATATGGAAAGTAGGCATGGATTTAGAGGGTAAAGCTGATGAAAATGGTTTGGTAAAGTCTGTTGAGATAGAGAAAGTAGTGAGAAAGCTCATGCAAGGATATGAAGTAAGGGAATTAAGGAAGAATGCTGCCAAACTCAAGGAAGCTGCAATCAAGGCAGTTATGCCCGGTGGTTCCTCACAAACTAATATTGACACATTTGTTGAGCATATCAGAAATCTTTCCCTGCAGCAAAACAACATTACTTCTGCTGGGTCAAACTAGCCACATTTTTTTTTGCAACAATCAAGTCTATTGTAGCATTTGGAACAAGTTGTCTACATTGTGTAGTGAAACTGTAATTACTAATATGTATACATAAATCATTTGTCTAGGACATCTCTTCTCAGATTGACAATATTTGTTTCCATTTAAATGAAAATTTGTATGATTTTAGGGTTGTTAACGCTAATTATGTTGCTCTGTAGGGAGAAAAGATTGAAGAAGATAAATAAATAAAAGTAATCAGTTGAAGTTTCTTGAATGGGGAGAACGTAAAAACGGAACAAACTTATCTTAGAAAGAACGATTTGCCAAAGACTATAACAGAGTAGCATTTGCATATATGCAACCTCTTAAGTTAAACTTGCCTTACTATAGTGAGAACATGGGCACTCAACAGGCACAGAGTAAATTGAACCCCTGCGAAAAAACTGAAAAGCAGACATGACCTAGAATTCCCAACTCTAAATTCATAACGACTGATTTCATTCTTGTTTCTTCTGACCAACCATCACGGTTCGTGTTTGAGGACCATACACTATCCCAAGGACTTATCGCTTCTATTAGTTCCCAATCAAGTTTGCTACATTGAGAAATTTGTTACATAAGGCGTTTTGTCTCAGGCAGACAAATAAAAAGTAATTTCAATTTGATATGCTTTTGTATTTTTTTACAATTATTTGTTTGGGGGAAATTTCACAACCAAATTGGAATACAAAACAATGACAAAAATTTACAAAATAGGAGATATTTTCCTGGGGGAGATATGAGGAGTTACACTTACCACTATTTAATAAAAAACATAAAAGCATATCAAGGGATGTGAAAGATGACTTTTGGAGAGTTGTTTTCAATTTTTTTTTGTCAAAAAAGTTCTAGGCTCGGGCTCTGGGCTGTTTAAGTATGGATCAATTGTCTTATTTGTAAATTAATATTATTGATTATTTCATATAGTTATGTTATTCATGTTTGTGGTAGCAAATGTATTCTATTTGATTTGGTTTTCAAAATATATTATCTTATTGTTGTTATTTTGGTGTTTGATTAACTCGTGAAATCCTTTTCATTTTTTATTTTATGGATTTGGGATTGAAAGAGAGTGTTATTTCTCTTATGAGCACTCGTTGTGGCACTCGTTGTGGTCTCTTCCAAGAAACTATAGTTTTAAAATATAATCTTTCCTCCTTCATTTCGAAGAATATCACTATGCCTTTGTTAAACCTAGGTTACCCCTTATTGCTTCATTAAAGTTGAGTTTTAATTTTCCTTTAATAAGGACTTCCGCTTTAATTGATTTTTTAATTACTCTATGACTCATCCTTTAACAAGCAAATTGATTACATTGAAGATCATTCATAAATTTAAAAGCATATAATACCCCATTTTGTAAATGGACCATGATGTAAATGTTGAGATTTAGAACAATATTGATGGACAATATAAGACTCCATGCAACAAAAAAAAGTCTCTCAATTTAGGTGGGTAGCCTTGTTACTAAAATATTCAATGTATAACCAAATGAGTGAATCACAATTCCACAAGATCATATAGTGGGGTTGAAATACCCATTTATTTATAGGTAAAGAATAGATATAAACCTAGCCTTTGGCTAGCCTGAAGCGCAGGTAATCGAGAGAGTTAAGATTGGAGTTGATCCTTGGGTAAGTACTGGAGATGCTTACAAACTATCTAAGAATTTGGTTGCATCCCTTCAAAGTCTTGGCATTTTAATGTGGCTTAAGTAACTTCATTGGAATCCTCCAATTTGGAGCCATGAATGGAAGCAAGCATACTTTTTGGATTTAGAGGGGAACGATAAGGAGCAATGGGAAGCCTACACAACTAAGTTTAAGATGTATAATGCTTGTATCAAAGAGGTAGAAGATGAACTTGTATTGTCCAATAATCTTGTCTTACGGTATTACACTTGAATACAAAGATATAAATCCATGTCTACCCCTGATAAATTGAGGATCTACAATAGTGACAGACGCAACTTTGGATTTTTATATGCTTTAAAATCAAGGATGTTAATGTGGCTTGCTATCACTTAGGATGTGTTGCAAAAAAGGAATAAACATGTTCCAAGAAAGTGTCTGTATGTAAGAGAGAGGAGGCGAATATTAGCCACTTACTAATCCTATGTCTTTATGCAAAGGAGGTCTATGTTGAAATGGATATCCTTTTTTTAAAATAATGGTGAATTGGTAACTCGTTGGAGTAATATAGACAAGGCCTAAGATTAAGCCTCCTAGTTGCCACTATAACACCAAGAGTTTATCCAACATCCCATAAGTCAAATATACCAATAACTTATGAATTAGCAAGGGTTGAGATGTCTCGAACCCACCAGAGTGGACTCTATCCCATGAGGTGCCTACTCTTCGAGCCTTATCACAATGGGCCAACATGTCCCTCTATGGGGATTTAAACCGGGTGGAGACGATAAGAAACCTTTTTTCCAACCACTCAGGTGAATTGACATCATAATAGGGGTGAAGGATTATTGGCAAAGGGAGAATGTCATTGAGTGCTTCATGCATTGACAATAAAGGATATAATTAGAGGATTTTTCTCTTCCTTTGATTTTTTTATGGGGCATATGGTGGACTCACAATTTGGGTATATTTTTAAAATATTTTTATTCCTTTATTCTAGTGCACCACTCAAGCCAAGGCCATTTTCATCTCTTACAAATTTTCCCATAAATTTATGGCTTAGAGGCAATTTTGTCACCCTCCTATTAACAATTCTAGGATTTGGGGGTACTTTGATGTTGTTAGCCAATGCAATCCATGTTGTAACATGTTCTTGTTACAATGAAAATTTCTAATTTTTCATTAAAAATGCCAAAAAAGTTATATTGTATGCACTTTGTACTAATAACACAAATGTTATTTTGATTTTAATAAATAAAGGTGTAAAATCGCTTGATTAAAAATTGCGCAAATCTCAACGGCGGAAATTCTCTCCGCAAAAATCAACGGTCAATGTTGCATTGCGGGAACCCCATGTGTGGTCAACTGTTAACGAAGGGGGAGGAGAGGGGGGGCCTGGGAAAGGGAGGGGGGGTCTGCAATCAGCGGTTTCCCTGAAACCACAAGATTGATGTGTCAAGCACTTCTGAATTACGCACCCCCCCTATGCAAATCGCCTCCAGTTTTGTTTATTCCCTCAGCCAAATTTCTCCCTCCGCTATCCTTTTGTTGTCCTTCCACTATAATCCTCGACAATTAACAAGGTTTGCCACCATTTATTTCCAACTGTTATTGTGCGCATTTACTCACCTGTCGTTGGTAATCCTTGTTCATTTAATTGAAAACATATATTTGTTCTCATATTAAATAGCAATATTGCCCGATTTCCCTACAAATTTTTCATTCAGAGAAAGCAAGTGTCTTCGGTGGCAGTTCTCATACAAACTAAAGCTACCATTTTCAAAACTGCAAACAATTTGTGTTTATTCTAGTACTCTCTCATTTCTCATTTTGTCTTATGTATATACAATTTTTTTCTAAAATGAGTACACAAAAAGGGAAAGGAAAATCATCTAAAAAAATTGTGTCGTCTACGATCCCTAAAATTGATGAATTTCCCCTAATATATTTAGATTCCAAGATTGTAGAAACTAGGCTTGAATTTGATTTGAATGAGTTACACAATTGGGCCTTTCAGAAATTTGAGGATAATCGTGATGAATTTTTCCTATGTGAGTCTATGTTGCCTCAATTTGTTTTTCCTCGAACCCACCATTTTCCCGAATTTGTAACTTAGCGTGTAGATCGATACCTGCCCAGTGAAAGAGCCATTATAGCTAGGAATGGCGAACCTATGTTCAAAATAAACTCTAAATCAATTCTTCAACCCTTGCACATATTTGTTCCAAGTACTTTACATCCATTTTCAGCTGAAACCCTTTTGGAAATTTACAAAAAGTTCACATTCCAGCGAAGAGCTTTTATTTTTTAGTCTTTTTTTTCAGAAGGGTGAGCTTCCTTGCCATAATCTACCCTACCTTTCAACCATGTTTCTTAAGATGTTTAGGAAAATTATTTCAATGTTGTGTTTCCTATTAGGTTATCAGAGTGATGAATTGGTAGATGAGGCTATTTTGGGTTTTATGTCACTATTTGAATCTAGAAAAAAAACCTGCTATTTTATTTGATTTCAACCAATTTATTTGCAATAACCTCCATGAATTTTTTCTAAGTTTTGGAAATGAAAGTGCATTTAAGCATCGATCTATTTTGGTTTATTTATTCCTATATCACCAGTAAAAAAAAATCAAGATATCATTACAAAAGCTAGATATGCAAGGTGAGTAAAAGTCTGTCATCCACTCGACTTCATTGGTCAGGAGGAATACAAAATAATTTTATTTAACTATTTTGTTGATAAGTTCCTATATATTTCACTCTGTCTCCTCAATGGTGATGTATTTCCAAGAGTTTCACCTGAAATTAAAAGAATCCGATAGTTGAGTGAGAAAACTAAGGTTGGAGACTGGTATTTATACTTGAATTTCACAGAGATCAGAATTTATGTTTGTGATCTTCCACCATTTAAGTTACCATTATTTCTTCCACTGCAAATTTTTTCCCTTGAATTTATAGGACAGATCTTAAATGTTGACGAATTTCACTTTGTATAAAAGATGCAGAAGGCTCAGTTTAATCTTAAGGCTCAAGTTGGCCCATTTATTGTCAATACTAGAGTTGTTGATAAGGAGGTGAATAATTTATTGTCACGGATGAAGTTTAGGTTGAGTTGTAGTTCTCCTTATGAACTTGGTCTAAACATGTATGTTAGTTTTTTTGTGCTAATTACAAGTTCATAATTAAATTTTATTTGCTTCTTATTTGCTTATGGTGCTTTAGTTTCCTTGGTGTAGGTGAGTGTCAAAACATGAATTTGTCTTATGTTTTATTTTGAAATTAATGACAAATAAAAAACATAAGTAAGAACTTAAAAACAACATAAACATGTACGAAAAACCACAAACAAATCCATCAACACAATTTTTTGATGAAGGAGTTCACCCCTCCTGGGCTACATCTCCATGGTCCAGCTCCATAGCTTGGGCCTCCTGTATTAGCTCAAATTTAGCAAATGTGTTGTGCACATTATTCATTTTCTCCTGAAACTTGTTCTATTGTCTTTATGCCATACAAATCATCTAAAAATGACTGTCCAATTATTGAAAATTGGCTCTGGCTGGTCTAGACTTGAGCTCCTTCCCTAGTGGCTCTAGGCCCCCTTGAACTTCCATATAGAAAAATCACATGTAGAATTTGTTTTCAACCTCTGAAACATGTACCATTGTCTCTGGAATGCAAAAATAATCTAATATTGACTATTCATTTTCCAATTTGGTCGAATATTGCCTCCATTATGGAAAAAAAAAATTTCCCTAGTTTTCCTCCACTAAAACTAGAATATATCCAGCAAACTCCACCAAATCTGGAGTTTTGTCGGACTTGGGGGCACCTCTAGAATTTCTGCCCAGTTAATCACACTCTTAACTGAGGTTTAATGAATGTTAAAATGGATTAAGTGCGCCTTAAGTGTGTGATTAGCGCACAAAGTCAATTGAACAATAGGCTCTCAGCGTTGGTCATGGAATGTGGTCACATGGTGGAGGGGTTGGCCCTGCGGGCTGGACCCTCCGTGCGCCATCGGTCTGCTGCATGAAGGATTAAATACATGTTGATCCAAAAATTTTAAAAGAATAGTGCCCACGGCATATCGGTTGGAGATTTGGCTTGTGGGGTGGAGGTCCGGGGTTCAAAATCAACCCCGCTCCCATACAACAACGGTTTTGCATATATAATAATGCAGACTTGTTATTTGAATACCCCAACGAACCATATGATAGGTGAACCTTACCTTGAATATCAGACTTTGGCACATGGATAATTACGTGGACTATGCAACTTTGGATATGCGGAATTGGCATTTGATTTGATTTAATTTAAAATTTAAATATATATATATATATATATATATATATATATATATATATATATATATATATATATATATAATCATAATTAAATAAATAAAAAATACAATTCCACCTTAGAACCATTAGGAGAATTTCACCCACATAGACCAAACTGGCGAATTCGAAAGTGCCACTTTTCACAACCTCATTGGTAGAAACCTAAAGAATATTCCCAGAAGATTCCTTTTTGTTGACTGGGCTACCATGTCAGCAACCTGTCCAATTTGCAATTTTTTTTGTTTGTTTGAGAAAACGGACAACAGGCCATAACTTACTCATACAAACTCGAATTTTAATAAAATGAGTTGCGTTGGAATCCTGGTGAAGATATCTACGCTTTCGTCATGGTTTCGAGAAATTCTGTAAACTTTGAGTTTTGAGCTAAATACTAAGCACCTGATCATTCCTCCCCACTAGAAGCCTTTTGGACCCCAACAGTTCTCTTGATTATTGATTATGTGGATGAGGGGACTATTCCCTTACCCTACCAGTCTCTATCCATTGAAATTTTCCCAATTTAATTATTTGAAGCTTTTTATAAAAATTCAACTTTCTCCTTAATTCTTGTGGCTTTCTCTTGTTGTCATTGACACCGCCATGCTGCAATATTTTTGAATTTGCAGAACAACAATCTATTTTTGCAGAAACAATCTTTTCCTACCTTGGTCAAAAATCAAATAAAACTTAGAAACTTTCTCACCTTGCACATTGTCACCATGGCGATTTTTAGCTGATCTCGCTTTGTACTTGCGTCGACTCTTGACCAAGTTTCTTCGTCATTGCCATGTACCTTTTAGAAACCAGAAATAAGAATTTTTGGAACCCATGCCTTCTTTTCCAAGTTGCCTTGTCACTTTCTCTTTGACCTTTGCACCCTCTTGCATCGACATCCTGTTTCCAACACTGCTCAACACTACTGTTGGTTGCTGCAAATGTTTTTCACCTTCTTTCAAAGGAAACCTGTTAACATCCTGAAACAACTCATTACAAGCATAAACATCCTTATGAAAAGTGTGATTCAATACATTTCTTTGTTTGATCATCAACAATGTCAAGTTCTGAGTTGCATTCACTATCCTCTTCATTTCATTTGCATGTACAAGAGACAAACCTGTCTTCTTCGTATGCGCTCTAATTGTATTCTCAACACCATCTTTAAACAAGTGATACTTTTTCTCATGGCGATGAAATATAGCTTTCCAGTCATACAGATAAGGACTTCCCAATACAATACTAGATATTTCAAGTGACACCACATCAAGTTCAACTTCATCAAGAAAGTTTGAGTTAATGGCGAATCTTAGTAAGCATTTCCTTGTAACCTGTAAGTTTTCATTCTTGCAAATCTAACCCAAAGGATATGGTCTTGGATGTCTAATTGTTTCAAGGCCTAGCTGCTTAACCAAATCTTCAGAAATCAAGTTATCTTGTGACCCACTATCAAAAAGTATATCAATCTTGGTATGTTTAGAGACAACTCTAATATGGAAAAGTTATATTCTTGTATCTTCATCATGAGTATCATTTGTACAATTTGAAGAACTAGTGCTTGCAACATGTTTACCTTTCAAACCTATGGCTGTAATTTTTGTCTCATCTCCTAAGTCTTGTTCAACTATAGCAACATTTTTTCCCTTCTCTTTGGCTTTCAGTCTATTTGGTTTCAATTCTGGATGAAGTTGTCAACAGTGGTCTTCATCATGGCCAGTCTTTGAACAATTTTTGCATGTGATTTTTTCCTTCTCTTTTTTTACAGAACTATTTCTTTTTCCTCTTCCATAAAATTTTCCTTTTCCTTTACCCTCACTTTCTCCTTTCTCCTCTATGCCTTGTTTTCCACTTGCCTCTAAGTGTATGGCTTGTATACAAACTTCATCTAAATTGTTTGGGTTAAACATAAGAATAGTATGCTGAAATAGGAATGTAAACCCCCAATATATTTCAAGAGTGTATCTTGGGAATTCAAATTTACTCTTAACAACAAAGCTCTCTTTCTAAACTCTTGGGTATACTCTTGAATTGTTTGACCCTTGAGCTACCTAAAATGTTTCCAACTCATAATAGCTTTTTGCATGTAAGCTAAAGGATAAAACTATCTTTTAATGGCAGAAATAAACTCAACCCAAGTGATGGATATCTTACCATGGATTCACATTTCCTCTTGAGTCTTTGCTTCCCACCAGACTAGTGCAACTCCTTCTAGCCTTAATGAAGCCAACTGGATCTTTGTTTCATCGTCTTGTAGGTTCTGAATTCTGCAATACACCTCCAATTGATGAATCCAATTGTCCAACTTCTATGCATTTACCTCGCCATTGTACACAGGTAATTCAAACTTTATGTCCAATTTGAGTAATGGAGTTTTTCCTCTTGGGGTCTTGGAATGAGTATGGGTATGGGTGGGTTTTGTGGTGGAAGTGGAAGATGAAGCTGATGGTGATGATGAGGATGATGAAGATGGTGGAGATGGAGGTGGCTTTCCTCCACTGCCCTTTGAACTCTTTTCTTCATCCTGCTTATCATTTGAAGTTCCTTCTCCATGTGGGAACTTAGAACCTCCTCCTATCATTCCAACATTGAATGCATCAAACATAATCTTTACCATCCTCTTCCTGTCATTGAAGTTTTTCTTGAGATCCTCCTATTCTGAGTGTCCTTCATTATCTCCAACACCTGACATGATGGCTTCAGATTCAACTTCAGTTTCTGGTGCAATTTGGACCTCCTCAATTTCAAACAAAGATAACACTTGAGGTGCTTCAGGTGAAACTGGGATTGAAACTTCAGGTGGATATGGTGGCCTTGTGTCTCTCCCTCTTACAGTCCTAACCTTAGGACTAGCAACCAATATTTTCCCTTATCCTCTCTGCAATCTTAACCTTGTAAGCATCACGAAATTGCAAATGTTAAAACTCTTTTGCACAAACTCTAGCAAAGAAAGAAAATAACCTTAAGCAACTTGATGCTATGATACCACTTGATCTAAACCTATATGTTAGTTTTTTTGTGCTAATTACAAGTTCAGAATTAAATTTTCTTTGCTTCTTGTTTGCTTATGGTGCTTTAGTTTCCTTGGTGCAGGTGAGTGTCAAAACATGAATTTGTCTTGTGTTTTATGTTGAAATATTTGAAAAATAAACAACATAAGTAAGAAATGAACATCAACATAGACATGTACAACAAACCATAAATAGAGCCATCAACACAAGTTTTTGATGAAGGAGTTCACCCCTCCTGGGTTAGATCTCCTTGGTCCAGCTTTATATCTTGGGCCTCTTATATTAGCTCAAATTTAGCAAAAGTGTTGTGCACATTATTCAATTAATCCTAAAACCTATTGTATTGTCTTTAGAACATACAAATCATTTAAAAATGACTGTCCAATTACTGAAACATGACTCTGGCTGGTCTAGATTTGACCTCCTTCCCTGGTGGCTCTGGGTTCACTTGAACTTCCCAGTAGAAAAATCACATGCAGAAGTCGTTTTTAGCCTCTGAAATATGTACCATTGTCTCTGGAATACCAAAATCACCTAAGATTGACTATTAATTTTTCCAATTAGGTCAAATATTGACTCCATTATGACAAGCAATTTCCCTAGTTTTCCTCCACTAAAACTAGAAGATATCTAGTTAACTCCACCAAATCTAGAGTTTCGCTAGACTTGGGGTGCCTCCAGAATTTCTGCCAAGTTAATTGCACTCTTAACTGAGGTTTAATTAATGTTAAACTAGATTAAGTGCGCCTTAACTATGTGATAAGCGCACAAAGTGCATTTAACAATAGGCTCTTGGCGCTAGTCGTGGAATGTGGTCACATGGTGGAGGGGTTGGCCCCTTTGCACTCTGCCGGTCCGCCAAATGAAGGATAAATACATGTTGATCCGTAAATTTTAAACGAATAGCGTCCACGACATATCGGTTAGAGAGTTGGCTTGTGGGGCGGAGGTCTGGGGTCAAACTCGACCCCACTCCCATACAACAATGCTTTTGCATATATAATAATGCGGACTTGTTATTTGAATACCAAAGTGAACCATATAATACGTGAACTTTACCTTGAATATCAGACTTTGGCATGTGGATAATTACGCGGACTATGCAACTTTGGATATGCGAAGTTGGCATTTGATTTAATTTAAAATTTAAATATAATATAATATATATTATATAATATATATAATATGTCTAAACACACACACACACACACACACACACACATATATATATCATAATTTGAAAAAAATACAATTCCACCTTAGAACCATTAGGAGAATTTCACCCACATAGACCAAACTGAAGAATTTGAAAGTGCCACTTGTTACAACCTCATTGGTAGAAACCTGAAGAATATTCCCAGAAGATTCTTTTTTGCTCACTAGGCTGCCATGTCAGCAACCTGTCTAATTTGCAATTTTTTTAGTTGTTTGAGAAAACTGACAACATGCCATAACTTACTCATACGAACTCGGGTTTTGATGAAACGATTTGCATTGGAATCCTAGTGATGAGCTCTACGCAGTCGTCCTAGTTTCGAGCAATTATGAAAACTTTGATTTTTGAGCTAAATATTGAGCACTTGATCAGACCGAGTAAGGAAAATTTCAGCATTAAGAATTGAGAAAGATTTTTCTCCTTATATTCATTTACCTAAACCAGAGATAGAAAAATTCGCAAATAAAGAAACTTGGGAAGAAAACACATTGCAAGAAGTGGTAGAAGAGAAAACAATGGAATAGTCAGCATAACCAAAGGTATTAGCTACACCTCAGATGAAAGAAAAGGAGCTTAAGAGAACAATCCAAAGTGTATCAGAGTCAGAGGCAAAGCAATTCAAAATATATAAAAGGTAGAAATCAAAGCCAGTAGAGGGAACAATGTCAGAAACTGTATCTTTTGATATTTCTTCACCTGCTTACATGATCCTTTCAGGTAATCCTATGTTCAGTTTGCAAAAAATAGAATCAGCAAGGGAACAATATTATCCCTCTCCTTCTTCTTCTTCTACTCCTAAGCCAAACATATTTTCTTAATTTCTAGAAATGAAGAAAAAGAACGAATCTCTGAAAGAAATAACCTATAGTCAATTTTGGAAGAAAACTTCGTCTTCCACCAAAAATAGGTTACTTTCATCTTTAGATGTGGAGAAAGGTCAATTCAAATTAGCATTTCCTAAAGGAAAATTCCATGGAGCTACAACACCCGAAGTTCTTAAAACTTTTGTAATCTCTTTCAGTACCAAAAAAATCCATCCTATAGATCAAATATATTTGCACAGGAAAACTGGTGAGATAATCTATTCTACTCTCACTTGTTCTGCTATTAATATGTCTAAATTACATAACTCTTTATTGAATATCTAGACAAATATTACGATGCAAATGGCATCCTCTCTTGCAAAAGATATGAGGATAAAATTCCTTGAAGATATTGTGATCAAATTAGGCTTGAATCCTGAAGATATTAATGTAGCTCAAGAGATGATCAAGAAGAAGATTGAATACATTCAATCACTTAGGAAAAGGTTGAAGTTGCCTACAACAGAGCATCCCTAAAAACAAAATTTGGGGAGAGAAAGAGAAGGAAGCTCTATTGTCCTTTATAATTGAACAAAAATTACAAATCCAAAGGATGGAAGAAAATATCGAAGAATTGCTAAAGGAAAAATCTCAAGTTGGCAGTGTAGTAATTCAAAGCCGGGACAGGCTCCGAAGAAGATGTTACTATAGAAAGACTATCAGAGGCATTATCATCTCTAAACTTGAAGGATGTTGAAATTGACAGATTAAGAGAAAATTTGGACAAATCTTAGCAGAATAAAATCAAGTGAGATAATGCTTTAGTGGCCAAAATACAAAAAAACTTCAAATTTACAAAAAAAATCAGAACATTATTTGAGTAGTTCTATCTATGTTCAATGTTTATCACAGGAAAAAGAAAAAATTTGGATGGAGATTATGTCATATGTTTCTAAAATTTGGGTTTCTATGGAGATTATTGTAGAACGAGAAGAGTTGCTGAAAAGGGAAAAAGAAGCTCATAATGACATCAAAATACAATTGGGAAACAAACATGGACAAGCAAGTTAAATAATAAAATCTCTAAACACAAAGCCCAGAGAAGAGTTTGAAGAATTGGGAATTCAAGACATAACAAAATCAGTAATTCAAGCCAAAAAAGTTCTCATGAAGAAAACCTTGATGTTGAATACCAAGGAAAAATGTGAAAATGTTCAAGTACAAATTAATAAATTATTCAGGAAATTTTATATCCTTCAGCAGAGGGGTGTTCCATCTTTCAAGAATTTAGAAGGAAAAATGATTACATAAGAACATTATTAGATATGGTTAAACATGGAAGCGAGGGACAGAACAAAATTTGGTGGAATCAAGGGAGAAATTAGTGGTTAAGTCTAGTACTAATGTTAGTTGATGACCTTTTCATCTGCTACGAGATCAAACATTTACTCATTATTAAGCCTTCTTTTGAGAAGTATATTGATATAGATGAATCATATAGACATATGATCGATATTAGTTACCCAATAGATGAAGAATGGGAGAATTTGGTAAAAGTGGTTGAATAAATTCAACTTATTAATGCAACATATTAGCAATTAACTAGAACCATTGAGGATTTCAAGCAACAAGAACAAACTAGTTTCAAATACATCGAACCTGGATGCAGAAATCAAGCACAGTTGGAGACATTTTTGGAGCATTTTTTCTATTTTTCGTCAAATTTGTTTAAACATTATTAAAATTTTTGGATAAAGATTTGTTATTAATTTAATTCCTTTAGAAGATGGGATGATTTGTAAAGCACTCTATATATACTTTATTTTTTAATAAAAATGGGTTGATACTTGGAGCAATTTTTTGTAACATTGTTGTAATACTTTCAACTGAACATAATCAAAGGGTTCTTGTTTCTACTTATGACAACATTTGTGTACTTTTGAGTGTTTTCCAATGATTTTCATAATCTATTTCTGCATATTTTAAAGGTAGTGTAGGACATTTGGAAGGTTGGGGCTGAGTATTAGCCTCCCCAACATCCCTATGCAAACTTATATTCTATATTGAGTAAAGATTGAACAATTTTTTTAATTGGTCACCCAGAAATCAATAGATTGTTGCTTCTATTCTATGCTTAAATGTATTTTTGTTCATTATATAGGTTCATATATATGTTTCTTCTTAACTTAGATGATCATATGTTCAGGGAGGATCCTCCATTCCATATATTCCCCTCACACTTGATGCTTTGGCACAGTTCTTGAGTCGAGGACTATCTACAAGGATATAGCAAGGTGAGTGGAATTTTTTTTAATGAGACCCCTTCAATAGTTTGAACACTGGAGTGGGAAGGGAATATAATAATTATGTTGAAACCCTTGCCTTAGATATTCTTCTTAAATTGCTAATGGAAAAAGATGCATCGCGTCTTCAGGGGCTTAGGGATTCTCCAGTAATGCTCAATTTGGATATTCAGGAGGAATATAATGTCTAATCTATTTCCAAGCGCTTTCTTTGAGGAAGTGAAAAACTCTTTATTTGTTTTTAATCAAATCTCTTTTGCACATGTTTTCAAAGACTTCAATTTTGCTAATAACAACCTCTTGAAACAAGCACTCAATTTGTTTGTTGGTTCATGCACTTGGAGGGGACCAAAGGATGGATTCATTATTTAGGATCACATCATATCTTTGTTTGAGGATCAACAAGTTCTAGTTTATATTTGAGGATCTTTAATTCTACCTTGGTTCTTTTTTTTGATCTTAGAGATGGAAGGCCTTGTTATAGGTTTGGGGTTTTCATAAGGATGACTTGAGTGGATTAATAACGATTCACCTATGGGTCAATTTCATCCTTTTTGGAAGTATTTGGATAAATATTGATGTATCAATTTTGAAGTTACCTTAGTAGAATTGTCTGTTGATATGTATATGGAAAAATCTTGATGTATTTATAGAACTTTTGTATATAACTACTAAACACAATATATGACTATTTATGCATTTATGATTCTTTCAAATCTCTTATGCAATATTTTGAGCTTATACAAGATGCAATCCCTTGTAGACCTACCCCACCACAAATCACCCACTAACATCCCAACATGACCATAGCCTTACCATAAGAGGATCACTATCATAACTCGATGGGACCATAAGTTGACCACTAAAGGTTCGTAAGTTAAAAATGTATTATGTTAACATCCCTCCTTAAGCTTGATTTGGGGGCACAAGAAGGGAATCATTGCAAATTACCCCTCTTGATGAAATCTTCCTTCATCTTAAGCAACGTATAAAATTCACCAATATTGGCCTCTATCAAAGGCTTGGTAAAAATATCAGCAATATGGTCATCTGCATAAATTCTCTAAATGAATGACTTGGTACTATATCAACTACTATAATAATGTTAGTGAAACTCACTATGTTTGGTCCTAAAATGGTATTGGATTATGAAAAATATGAATTGCATTATAATTATCATAGTAGACTAAAGGAAATTTCCCTTCTTGAAGCCCAACCTCATCCAATAATATTTGAATGCTTAATGTGTTTTTCCTAAAAGTGATAAAATGTATATACTTTATACTCATTCTTAGTGATATAAAGTGCAAAACTTGCACTACTTCTTGCCTTACCAAGCAACCAACTTGAGCTAATAACTTGGACATAGGTTGAAGCAAATCTTTGATAAACTTGGTCTCCATCCCAATATCAGTAGGTTTATCTAACCAAAGTATCCTTTCCCCCATAATAATAGTAAACCCTAAGAAAATAGGTATCCTAAATGCATATAAAAATATACTTTGTCGCATTCTAATGACTTTCCCTTCCCCTTGGATCTTGCATGTATCTAGAAACTAGCATAAAGCCATCTTAACCTAGGATTCATTAAATAATATGAGGGATAAAAACACCTAAGTGCAACCCCATTTCTACTTAAATATTTGACGTTAAGATGAATCTATGGTAGTTTTTTAATTATTTATTTTAATAGAACTAATAAAGTATTTGTAGTGTACCCCCTACTATCCCCGGCCCTAAGTAAGGTTAGGAGGAGGAAGTTACTAAACTGACCCAATCTCCATGGCACTGTTAAGGAAATGGGGTCTAACTTTTTCTAACTTTTTCAATTCCCTCAGAACTTAATATGGATACCATCGTTATGTTCATCTCATTAATACCCTTCTAAAAATATAAATTTTTCATCAATTTGCCATTACGAATCGAAAGATATCACCAGCCAAAGTTAGGTTGCCACACCATCCATGGTTCCCATGTGGCAACCATGTAACAAAATTTGTGGCACCTTATGTGGTTGCTCTACCACTGTGGACAACTCCACATTAGGGGAATTTTGAGGTCTAAAATGTGCCTCCTAAGGAAATTATAAAATAATAGTGGAAAAAATCAAATAAGATTTGATGACATCATCAAATTTTAGAGGGAAAAATGAAAAAACTACTTTTTCAACTCATATTTTCAACTTATCTCCCAAAGTTTTTACTCAAATTTCGAGCGGGAGTACTCATTGGATGTGAAATTTAATTCCTCATCCAAGGAGTACGCATGTTGCATACTTTCGATGGGTCCTACTACACGAAAAATGAGAAATACATAAAAAAACGTGATTACAATCACGTTTTTATGTATTTCTCATTTTTCGTGTAGTAGAGTTCATCGAAAGTATGCAACATGGGTACTCTTTGGATGAGGAATTAAATTTTGCATCCAATGAGTACTCCCACTCGAAATTTGAGTAAAAATTTTGGGAGATAAGTTGAAAATACGAGTTGAAAAAGTAGTTTTATTATTTTATTATTTTTTAATATTTTTACCCTTTTATTTAAAAATGGTAAATCATCCCCCATGGTTGACATCATCATCTTGAATCCTATTGGTTGTTATAAAGTTTATTTTTGTTGTACATTTTTCTTAGGAGGCCCATTTTAGACCTCAAAATTCCCCTAATGCATGGATAGACATGCTCCTCTAGGTGGTCAGAGGTCGGCCTTGTCTGTCATCCCAAAAAAATCTTACTCTAATGACAACTTTGACCCCTACCTAGGGGTCGGCATGGACTACGTGTTGGGCCTTAACCATCCTGACCTTCGACTATCCCGATTGCTTGACCCCCGACCTGGACATTGTCGTGATCTTACTCGAGCACGACCCTTTGTCGGATGTGAATTCATTTGATTTCTACCTTCCGGCCAACTTGCCCAACCCTTGACTTGGTCAGTCCCACAGGTGAGTTTTGGCCTATTTTGCGAGCTTCTATATTGAGAAAAAAATAATTTTCTTTCTGGTTTCACACAGGCCCAAACCATACCAAATATGATTGCCTACGAAGAGGTAAAAATTTACATCTAGAAGATCAAGAATTGAAATCTGAAGATCTTGGGAACCCTTTCTAATGCCCCTCAAGCATGGAAGCCATCTAATGATGTGCTAACACTGTCAACTAGGTTGAAGAGCATAGATGAGCTTACTCCCATAATTTTTTGGTACTACGACAAAAACTTGGGCTATTACTTGCCCAATAAAATACACATAGAACATGTGATTTGAGTGCACTTCTCAAAATCACAGGAATTCCATCCAACCTCCTAGCCACATCATATATATGTATGCATTCTTTTTTGGTTTATAATAGCTCACATCACAAGCATATAAATAACAAACATGCCATCAGGTCATATTCATAAATTTTAATGAAAGGAAGAAAATTATTCATGCTCACAGAACACATTAAAAAATTCAACACTTCTTCAAGAATTTTTACATTAATCATGCATTCGTGTAGCAATTACAAGAATCACTTTCCTTTTCATACAAGGGATACATATCCCTCACATCTACCATGATAATTGAACATCACAACCAACATGCATATAAAATCTTGACACATCAATCATATTGAGCACTATTGCAGATACAATTAGAATTATACCATTCTTAAGCACTAGTCCATGCACTTAACACATCATTACTCAAAATATTGACAAGGGTATCAGCATACGGGAACCGAATACCATATATCCGATTAGCATTCAAGAAATGTACTTGACATACCTAATATTCAATATATTAACACTCTAAATCATTCATGAAACCAAGTTTCATGCATTCAAGTAACATTTATATTAACACAACGTGTATTCATGGAAAATTCACTTGCACATATATAAATTTAACAAACACTTATCTTATATCTAGAGCCTATAAACTGGTATTAGGACTTCAACTCTCCACCCAACCTTAGACACACTGTAACCAAGCCTTTCTTGCAATAGTCACCCCCAAACCAAATTTTATAGCTAGAGGAGTGCATGAATTGTAAAATCAATATCTCCCACTGAGATAGGGCCTTCAAAGGTAACCCGCCTTACCTAAAATCCAATTAGAAGTTAACACATGGAGTAGGAATTCACTTCTCTCAGATTTTATCAACAACCCCCAATTGCTAGCTAACAAAGATTGCTAATTTAGTCAAACTCAACTCTAAGTCTCTTTAAGGCATACAAACTTGTAGTTCAATACCAATCGAATATTTATTTCAAAATTTGGGAAGGTTCATCAACAAAAAATATACCATAGGGCTGTGGAAATCACTCTTTCGGGTACTTATTCAGTGAAGTAAAGCACCAGTGCTTTAGCCCCAAGGCAACACCTGATGGTTCATCAACCTCACAAGTATCTGATTGTCTCCACCTCCTAGCTAGTAGGTTAATCAATCTGCAAATTTTCTCATGGGTTCTTTAGACCTTGGTAAGCCACTTACAGTGTTTTCATCAGCCTCAAGTCAAGCCACTGCTCTGTAAATTATTTCATATGAGCCAACAATCCATACACAATAGGTTCATCAGTTGCACTACCACATATCAAACTCTCTCTATCAGAATGAACTCTTTCCAAGTCTAGGAATAACAAATCAAAATAGAATTGAACTGAGTAGCACAACACAAAATATAACAGGAAAAATAAAAATAAAAAATCCCCATAATCACATCATTTATCTCTTAAATAAATATCTCCTCATCCTCCAATTCTAATGTTTTCCTTTTCTAGGTGCATAGAGATGTTGGCCTCTTCCATCTTGTGCAGAGGTGCTTGCCTCTTCCATTGTGCACAAAGGTAATTTTCATTAAATTCTCCCACTGAAGGATATCACCATCATTTCTATTTATGTGGGAATAACCTCTTCATTGCACCTGTCAGTTTACTAGCACAACAAGACTTCCATTTAATTCTCATTTTATCTTTTGCATATTTTTTCAAGGAGTTGGTGTGGTTCCCGACCATTCCTTTTCCATCGAATTTATTGTGCAACTAATTCATTAAAGCACGAAATCTGACATTAATATTCGTCTATTCTCCTTAACCAAATCTCTTTCCCTAACTCTTGAATTTGTGTCCTGATTTCTTAGTCATTTTAATTTTAACAAAAATAAAGGTAATATTTAAAATAAGAGGGAATTTTCCAGGGTTGTCAAAAACCCCTCCCCTTTGGCGGAACATTGTCCTCGATGTTCTATAACTTAATGAAAAACAAAGTAGGCCTTAAGCCAAAACAAAATTTATCTATAGCTTTATAGACACAACTTTGTACAATTTATTTACAATTCTATTTACATTTGGCTCATTTAGTAAACAAAAAAGGATATGTTGCCCACATATGATTAGTCATTTCCCATGTAGCTTTCTCGAGCCCAAAGTGTTTCCACTGCACCTTGATTTTTTCTATTACTCTATTCTAGAGCGTGAGATGCCTCCATTCCAAGATGCATAATGGTTTTGGCTATAATTCTCCCATTTGTTCCACCTGTAGCACAAACCAGTCAATCACATGATTAAAATCCAACACATATTTTAAGAAAAGAAACATGGAAAATACCATGAACTTTTAGTGATGGAGGCAAGGCCAACATATAGGCTATTAACCCTATTCTTTCATGCACTTCAAATGTCACACAAAATTGTGGTTCCAACTTGGCATATGATCCAAATTTCAAGGAAATTTTCTTAGGTATAACTCACAGGTATACATTCTATCCAACTTTTAACTCTTTATGCATCGTATGTTGGTCTACGCAGTACTTTTACCTATCTTTGTGCCACTTGTAAATTCCTTCTAATTGTTTCCATTTCTTGCTCCATTTCTTTTAGCATAATGTCAGGCCCAATGAGAACCCTATTCACTAGATCACTCCACCTGATAGGAGTGTTGAAACTCCTCCCATAGAGTGCTTCAAATGGGCTCATTTTGAGTGATTATTGATACCCATTTTTATATGCAAACTCCATAAGTGGAAGATATTCCTCCCACTTCCCTGGTTGATGCATTACATACATTCTCAACATGTCTTCAAGGATTCTATTTTCCCTATCTATTTTCCAATTTCTTTGTGTATGGTAAGTTGTGCTGAAAGCCAATTCTGTTGCCAAGCTTGCAAATAGCTCCATCCAAATACTTGAAGTGAACTTGTCATCTCTATCCAAGATGATCTTCTTTGGAACTCCATGCAATCTTACAATTTCTGTTATGGAGACTTGATCCACCTCACTGGCTGAGTTTGTAGACTTAACAACTACAAAGTGAGCCACCTTGCTCAGCTTGTCAACCATGACCATGATTACATCATGTTGTTTGGAAGTCCTTGGAAACCCTGTAATAAAGGCCATGGAAATCACCTCCTATTTCCATTTCGAAATGGGAATAGGCTACAGTGACCCAGTTGGATGCCTACATTCGACTTTCACTTGTTGACATGATATGCATTTGCCAATAAAACTAGCCACCTCTCTTTTCAAATCAGACCAATAGTATTTGATAATAGTTACGACCTCTTGGTAACCTCAATGGCCAAAATATGGCTTTGCATGGAATTTTTTTAATACAAGCTTCTTTAGATTATCTTTATCCGGCACATAAATTTTATTTTTGAATCGAATCAACCCATCCTTTGTGAGGAAATATTCTTGGGTTGTTCATATAACTTTTATTTTAATTTATGATATTTTTCATATTAATACATGGCACATTTTCACCCTTATGTTGAGTGCATTAACCGCTCGATTCTCTTTTCCATTAATCTATTTGTTTTCAAAATCAAACTCACTAATTGTGGCCAACCATCTAACTTTCCTAGAATTTAGTTTAGGTTTATCGAACAAATACTTTAGCCCTCCATGATCAGTCATTAGAGTGAATCTTCTACGAAGGAGGTAGTGCCTCCAAATTTTGAATGCATGTACAATGACAACCAACTCTAAGTCATGGGTTACATAGTTCTGATAATGCTCGTTTAAATTTCAGGATTCATAACAAACTACTTGGACTTCCTGAAATAAGACTCCACTGAGTCCCTCTTTGGAGGCATATGTGCAAGCTACAAAATATTTATTTGGGTCTACTATTCTTAATACTAGTGCATTGGTGAGAAATTATTTTAGCTATGTGAAGCTTGCAACACATTAATTTTTCCATTCAAATGTCCTCCCCTTCTTTTGCAAGGTGATGATTGGATAACTAATATTGGAGAAGTTCTTGATGAATATTCTATAGTAGCTTTCCGGTCCCATAAAGGACCTAATATCGTTCACATTCTTTGGCATTGGACACTCCATGATGGCTTTGATCTTCTATAGCTCAACAACTACTCCCTCCTTTGAGACAATGTGTCCTAAATAATGTATTTTTGACTGGAAGAAGTCACATTTACTAGGCTTTGCATAACTTTTTCATTTTCTTAACAATTGTAGCACTACAGCTAAATGTTCTTCATGCTCTTCCATAGTCATTGAGTAGACCAATATGTCATCCACAAAAACCACTACAAATTTATATAGGTAAGGGCACAACATGTTTTTCATTAAGCACATAAAATTTGCAGGTGCATTTGTAAGCTTGAAGGGCACTACCAATAACTCATAATGCCCAAAGCTCATCCAGAATGTTGTCATATGGATGCCTTCAACTTTAATGTGCACTTGATGGTATCCAAATCTTAAATCAATATTGGAGAAGACTGTTTCTCCCCTTATTTTATCAAATAAATCATAAATATGTGGCAAAAGGTATATATTCTTAATGCTTACTTTATTCATTTTCTGTAATTGATGTAAAACCTGAGTGTGCCATATTTATTTTCATAAATAAGATTGATGATGCCCATGGAGACACGCTTGGACTTATGTAGCCTTTATCCAACATTTATTTGGGTTGTACGTTAAGCTCAAATAGATTTAGAGTGCCCATTCTAGATGGAACCTTAGATGTTGGGGCTACCCTTGGTATTAATTGAATGGAAAATTCCACTTCTCTGTGAGGAGGTAACCCTGGGATTTATTTAGGAAATACATATTGGAATTAGTTTAAAATGGGATGCCTCATTAGTATGTCTTGGTCATCACCTTCAACATTGTTGTTATCTCTGGTGGTGTTGATGATTTGAATAGTAAATAATATACACCCCTTCATATGACTTCTTTTGGCTTGCATGGCAGTAATCAACCTCACAGTCATGGGTTTTAATTTCCCTTGCAATATTATTTTATGCCCAGAATCATCTAAGAATTATATGGAATTCTCAAAGAAATATACCTTAGTGTAATGCATATACACCCAATCCATTCATAGTAGTGTGTTGTATGCTCTTAGTCATAATACATTCAAATATGCAATAGTCGGCATGCCATTCAGCTCTGATGGGAACGCTCTCACCCAATGCTCTAGTCTTCCTCCCATATGTTGTACAAATTTGACCCATTATTTTTATGTTGTGGGAAATCTTTCCTTAGGTTATTTTCCTCACAAGTCTAACATTTATGTGATCCTCCACGAAGATTATTGGTCTCTTCTCTTGTGGGTTTGGTAATTCAACCTCTTCTCTCAGAATTACATTTTTTTGGGGTAGGTTTTGATTCACTAGAGTTAGGCCTTCCCTTTTTTTCGTAGCTGGAATCCACTCCTTATGCTCTTTTCCTTCATACCTTAGACCACCTCTCGCCTTCCAATTTCTCTTGGATTATTATCTGCATTTTAATTATTAATAACAGTGCTTGATTTTTTGGATTACATCCTCCAATTTTTGTGGCTCATCGAATTCGATTCTATCTTTGAAGGATTGTGGAAGTCCATTGATGAATCTTTGAACCCTTTCCTTTTCCTCCTTGAGGTAAGGCACAAATCGTAGTATCTCTAGGAATTTAGTAATATACTCTTTATTAGACATCTTCCCCATTTTAAGCAAGAAAAGCTCCTTAGATTTTTTTTCATAATACCTTTCAGATAAATGTTTTCTCCTAAAATGTCCCTCAAACTCACCCCGAGACAGTTCTTCTTCTATTATGATTTTTACATACTTTGAGTCTTCCCACCATATGTCAAATTTGTCTTTCATGTTGAAGGAAGCCACCTTTGCTTTCATATTCTCAGAGTAGTCATGAACCCTAAAGAACTTTTTCATCCTGAGAAGCCATGCTTCAACATATTTTTCTTTCTTTGCCTCACCATCAAATGTAGGAGGCTTATCCTTCTGTTGACGGTGTTGGACCCACAAACATTCAGGGGATATCCCTGATATGAAGTCCCAAATAGACCTCATACCATTTAGAATAGGAGTCCCAAAAATGAGGTGTTAATGGTTTGCCTTGGTTTCAAATACACATAGAGTGGTACATGATGTCTTTGGTGAAAACAAGTGTGTGACCATGCAGAAAGTCAACTGTGATGCATGAAGGTTCCAACACACAAAAGGGAGAGGAAGTGTGCCCCTTAGAAGGCTTTAATAATACACAGTTTGGAAGGAACACATGCGTATAATGAAATCACATGAACTAACATGCAGAATAGTCCACAAGTTAAGGTGACGAATTAGTACATCAACACACATCCAAAAAGATTCATACAAATGCAAATGAAATATTTCATAAGAATATGCATAAGTTAAACAACATATATTGCAAATACAACAAGAGTATTCCTATTATATCCACAACATATGCATGAAAGTGTGTTGGCTCTGAGTTTTATTAAAAGTGATAGTTCCAATCATACATACACCATTAATGAACCACTTGCCCCAATAGTGAAATGTGAAGTCAACAACACCTGCTCCTCCAAAGAAGTATACTCCTTATATGCTATGGAGAATCCAAGGCTCTCACAAAACTCCCAAGCTCTTTCTAAGCCTAGCCAAAATCTTGGCTCACAAAATCCTGTTACATGAGTTATGAGGATATATTTATAACAAAGGGGGGTGACTCTTCACATTCCCCTTTGTGACTCTTGGACTCCCCTCATGACTCTTCAACTTCTTTACAAAAATGACTCATTACATTAAATTATGAATCTTCAAATTCCAATATGGACATTTGGAATCTCACTTTTACAAATAATTACAAATAGTATTACATTTTCGACTCATACCCATGTGAGACAAAATAGGGTAGAGATAATTTGACAACTTAACAAGACAAAACACTATGATGCTTGAGTTTGTCTAAACTCTATCTCAACAACTTCTACTTGATGCTTCTCGGTCACATATTGATGCTAAGCTTGGTATTGTGTGATGACATCCCCAACTTCGTGATGGTGTCTGGATGGAGCAGACCCTAGCCTCCATAAAATTTGGGTACAATTATTTGGAACAAGTCTCAACTTCTTTCTCAAGCAGGCGCAAAATTATTCTGATCTTGACAGGACCACCGATGTAGTTTTGCATGTTATGTCTGTTCAACTCCAAGTCCTCCTTCATGGCGATTTGTTTCATCTGCTCCAAATACTCTTCGATCTCCTTATTGACTTGATGTTTACATTTAGCATTAGTGATTGAGCCGAATGATGGGGTCTTGTGGGTTCTCACCATGAAATCCAAATTGTTATATATATATGCATATGAGGCCTGGATACTTCCAATGAAAGAGGTGAGTATCTTGGTGTTCTGGATCAAAATTCTAACTCTTTCTTTCTCCAACTCTTCCTACGACTTCACTTTCTTCACCAAGGTAAGTGGTGCCCCCTTGTATCGTATTTTCCATTCTTGCATGATGGTGATCGTAGCTTGCACATTCTTAAGAGTCTTGACAAATCCTTTTGTTTTCTGCTGAAATCCATGAAAGCAGAAAATTTCCCTATGTATGATCATGAGCTCCTCATAGAGGTCCCGCATGGTCTCTCCAATTGTTAATACTTCACCAAGTACCGTTGCTTTCATTCCCTCCAAGTATACCTGTGCAGAAGCTGCGTTTTACGCTGTTGTGTGGAGTTGTCTTATCTCTTGTAGGGAAACCTATAAATTTTGTACCAATTTCTTATTCTTGGCTGTCAAATACTGATTTTTTAATCTTGTTGCACCCATGAAAGCCAATTTGAGTTCGACAATGGGATTTGGGTTCCTACTGTTCTCCGTGACTATTACCCTCTCTCTAATGAATGCAGGTGATGCATGATCATCCAAAACATTATTTCTCTGCACTTGTACAATCCTCTTTTGAAGTTTGTCATATGAAAAATTGTACACATTGATTACCATATCATCATCAAGAGGAACTATTACCCCTTCCTCGCTTGGGGCTTACTCTATGGTTGGAGGTGGTGGAGACTGAATAGTGACCTGTGATGTGATGGGCATCAGGTCAACATCTTCATCCTGCGGCTCCAGTTCCAACTCCATGTTTGCAACTTCAATCGAGTCTTCGGTATGTTGAGAAAGATACCAATCTTGCATCTACTCACTCTCTCCTTCTGTGGCTGGTTGGTTCTGTTCTTTCTCTTCAACTTTAATCGACCTTGTTTCTCCCGCCATTGCACCTTGCCTTTATTCTTCTACTTGCTTATGATTCTCTTTTTTTTCTCTCCTCCTTTGCTCTCGTTCTTCGCTCAGTTATTGTTCTTCTTCTTGTGCTCTCAATTTTTCTTCCTGTAAGCTTTGATTTTCTCTGTTCCTCTGCTCTACTCTCTATTGTATCTGCTTCCTCTTTGCTTATGCTGCTAAAGTTGCTTGCGTGAGGATTGGATCCACTTTCGTCTTCCTTATTGTTATTCCTTTGCACTATCAGAAAATTTTATATTTCCATGTATTGTATATGGTTGTTACCCTCTTCTACTGCTTTTGTAGTTGCTTTCGTCTACAGAGTGGCTTGTGAAGTCCCAACTATACTGACCAGCTCACAGGATTTTGAGGAATTGTAAAAATTATTCCATGGATCCTCCTCTGACCAATGAAATACCTCGTTTAGCCAATTTTAGTATATTATCACATAGTGGTCCTTGGAAATTCCCCTCGAATCATATAGATTGAAGTCTTTTGTACCAGACTCAAACTTTCCTAGGGATTTTTCTTCGGTATTTGAAACTTTGAGATTCTTAATATCAGATAATCCAATCTGCAAAGGAAGAGTGGGCCATGGTGCTTTCTTCTTCCTGTGTAGCGCTACTAACAACCCTGTGGTGAGATGATATGACACTTCTTGCATGAAAAGCTTGTCGGTGGCATACTTTGGCAAAATATGAGTCGACTTCTACCCACCGAACACTCTAATAAGTGTGCCATCCGATAAGGCAAACCAATCTGTGATCTTTGATATTTTCTCCATTTCTCCTCGTGACATGCAAGGTGGGTCCTCATCAAAGATAAGCTTGTATATCAGAATTATGAAGTGACCAGTTAGTTGCTCCATAACTCCTCTATGGCTACAATCCGAAAGCAACTTACAATAGTATGCATAGCAGTTTCTCGTGGTATCCATGTCTAGTTCATTCCAGGAAACTGATTATGTGCATATATTGCATCCATTAAGTATGCAAACATATAAAAACTTGCTTTCTTGCACTTAGGAGGATCTTGAGATTATGCTACATGGGCTCTCAACTGATGAGCCAACAAATTTGACTAGTTGAACGGCTTCCCCTCGTTCACCACTTGGTTCAATAAGGTTTCCCACCCTTTAGGAAAGTTATTTATTCTTTGATAACCATATATTTTGCAGGCTAATATGACCAAGAGCTGGTAGGCCTTCCTGAGGTACTTGTCTTGTATGAATGGGTGGGTGTCTATCGAAAATTTGATGGCTCCTTCACCCAACCTTTGAAAATATCTCTTGTGTTCACATAGCGATGGATGGAATATAAGTATGATTCCATGAGATTTACTGGCTCGGGAAGATGACACATGCACTAATAATATTCTTCCAGAAAGGTAGCAAGATTTTTTCCGCTAGCACTGTTCAATGTCATAATCTTCTCATAAATGTGTGAAACAATCTAGTTGATGACATCTGCAAACTAGAAGGCTGGATACATTCATGCAACCCTATATAATCCTAAATGTTGAATGTTGATATATACATGTTGTTCTTCTAGATATTCCTTGAATTCCTTTAAAAAAGTATCTTTAACCATCTTCCATGTTAATGTTGACTCATTTTCTATAAACAATTCAGTGTCCGCATATACTGGCAAGTTAACTGATGTTTGTTCAACTGCTTCCCCGATACTACTTTCAATGGTCTCTTTTGAAGAAACTCCCTTTGGTGCCATGGTAAAAATGACTACTGGAGAGAAGTGCTCAACAACTGTGGTACCTATGGTGTTAGTCATCAGTATTTTTCACTATCTTTAGATGACTATAGGATGTTTATAGATTTCTGAAAACAATATTCCTAGAATATCTTGAGTTTCAAAAATCTCACTGCCTTCATTATCCTTATAAACCTATTTTCACTATTCCTCATTTGGTCTTCTCAAATTCACCATGTTGCTATTAAAAGATTCATTATAGGCTTATACTTCTCTTGTTCATCCTTCTTTCCTACCTGAGACCTCATTGCCCTGTTTTCCCCTGTCAATAGACTCCATACTCCCTCTAGGGTTTCTTATTTTGAACTCATTCCCATGTCCCTTTGGGCATAATAACCTATAACAATACTTTGTTTTCACTTGAAAATCTCCAAGCCAAATTTCAATCAAAATCAAGTCAAAGGACCCTCCCACTAGGTCATTAGGATTTTACATTGTTTAAGGTCATCCTTGGATGTTTCAAGCACTGCTTTTCCTTTGCTATAATCTGGCTCAGATGTAATATAATGTCAAGACATTGTTATTCAAGAAGGACCTAAAATTTCCAAAGAGGTTTATCTTATCAGTTCAAAACCTGCAAGTAGGAAAATGGGATAGTGTTTGGCACTTCTGCAAAAGTGTTGGAAGATTTATCAGTAGAAGGTACTGATGATGTAGTCTGTCTAATCCTAAATGAAAACAATTTACAGCAAGGGAAAGAGGAAAAACTTGGTCTTATAGATTACTAGCGTTTTTAAAGTTAAGTCCACTTGAGTGCCAAATTAGTGATTACTTGCAGGAAAATGACATGGAGGAAGCACACAAGGCCAGTTTCACTTCAAATTGTGTTTCTGAACAAACAAAGATAAATTTGAAAAACGTGAGAGAGGTTTTTGTAAATAATAGGCAAGGGAAGAAAAAACTCCTTCATATTTTACACAGGTATCATGGTTTGGGAGAAATTTTAAATTTACAGGTGCTACAAGAGGTTTGCTGCACTTCTGGAGTTACCTTGGGAAAATCAAGCTTTCTCATATCTGGAGTGTCCAAATGAATTTATTGATTATTCAAATGACAACTAGACTCGAAGATATTTACAATGAGATAACATGAGCTCAATTTGGAGTTGAGGAAGGCCGCTAAAAGTTTCCTGCACCAGCACTCTGCATTTCTGCACCATCATTCAACACTTTTTGACCAGTCTTGGGAGAATAAAATTTTGACAGATCAAAACAACTCCAATTAGAAAAAAATATATATATTTGGAAATTAGACTTCAAGATCTTTCCAAAGAGATATCCTGGGCCCAATCGGGACACCGGTAAGACCTCCAAAAGTGGTCTGCAAAAAAGTGTTGCGTTTTTTCATCATGGCGTTGCACGTTCAGCACTTGGCGCTACACGTTTGCACTGGTGCTGCATGCCTGGAGCTTGGCATTGCGCCCTCACGAGAGAGGGTTTCTAAGCTTTCCAACCACTCAAAACACATAAAATTTTCTTCAAGTCTTTGCCAAATTCTTCCAAGCACTGATAAGAGGTAAGTGCATACCATAAGCCCCATTTTTGATGCCATTTGGTGAATTCTTAATCAATTGAAGTGAAACCCTAGAAGAAAACCTAAGTTTTAAGCTTGAAATCACTGTTTTACCATTACTCCACCCTCCTTAAATAAAATCAGTCATAAATAGGAGTGATTACATTGCTTAAGGGTTGTCATTGAGTTAGTTTGCCTCCTCACTCATTTCCTACACTTATAGCCACTCACTCATTCCCTTCATTTGCAAAGCTGCCTTTTTGTTACCCTCCCTTCATCTCATTTCACATCAGCCCTAGGGTTCTATAAAAAATATTTTAACATGTTTGAGGAAGAAGACAGTGGTATGGAGGCACAAATTCTAAGGAAGACCTTCATCATGAGTAAGAGAGAAAGAGTTTAAAATATGGACTTGGATGACCAAGATGATCATGAGGCCTCAAAGCTGATCATCAAAGAGAAGGATGCCATGATCAAATAACTGCAAGACAACATGGAAAAATACCAATTTGTCATATAATTCTTAGAACAGGAGAACAAGCAGCTAAATGACAAGAAAGTTCTCATGGAGTTAGAGCCACTAAAGGCAAAAAGACAAGACATCAAGGGTAAGGAAATGATGGAACCTGATGACTTTGACCATTATGATTCTCAAACCATCAAGTCAAGACCAAAAAGAATAGTTCTTAAGAGAGCTTTAGAGGATAAAAACATGAGGCAAAGAAACTTGGTTTTGAGGAAAATATTGCTAAGGAAGTTGAAGATGACAGAGAGGTATGGATATACATAGTTAACCTACACCTTGAGAAGCTCCTCCATAAGGAAAACAAATACAATGAGATGCTCAGACACATGTCTAACAAGTATATCACTAGAAACAAGGTCTGCAACATCAAGCTCAGGCAATTGCAGAACAAATTGAAGGAAACCCTAGACAAGAAAAAGGAGAAGGAGAAGATAAATATTCTTGCTGAGGTGTCCCTTCAAGCCTCCCAACCATGATCAGCAAAGAAAAATCCATATTTGGCACCTTTTTGCACTTTTTTTATTTTTGACAATTTGACTTGCAGAAATTGGGCCAAATGCACAGCGCCACTAGCGTTGCACTCTTTTTTGGGGAACTCAAATGGAAAAAATTCAACTTATTCATGTTCCTCATGCCAAGAAAATCATCCTCAAAAAAATTCAGACCACTTGGAGCAAAATTGGTCCCTCAAAAGGGCCAAAAACCACCAAAAAATTACCTTTCTGCCCTCTTTTTAGCACTGGTGCTACGTGTTTAGAAATCTTGGGAGAAATGATTTTGGACAAAGAAAATGGGCACCATTTTGAAAACTAAAGGTAGATCTGGAACCTATATAGGATAGGCTTTCCAATGAGCTATCATGGAGCTCATTTGGACACCGGGAAGGCCTACAAAAGTCAGTTGTAAAACAGATACTTTTCCCAGTCTTGGCATTGCGCGTTTACTAGTGGTGTTGCACCCTTGCCAGAAAGTCAACAAAAGACACTAGGAATTATTGTAAAAGTTATTGAGCGACCTTAAGGTCAAATTATTCCAAAATTAGCTCAGTATATATGTTAGAAGTTATTATTGCAATGAATGAGTTTTAGATATTTTTGCCTTTGCCTTGCATGGTCTCAAAGGTCAAAATTCCTTAAATATGTAATATATGACTTCTCAAACCCTAGCTAGGTTTCATCTCCTCATTTTGCAGATAAATACTGCATGTAATACTTCATAATGTTGTTGGTTGATTGTTGAGATGAAAATCACATAGACTTTGAGTGGTAAAGAGTTTTTGGCTTTGGAGCTTTGTAACTGTCTTGGATTGAATGATAATGGAGCAAGCACATTTGCAGGATTCATGGAATTTGTCAAATGGTGATGTTATTCCAATTTAGTTATTGTTTCCTTATGTTTCCCATATTGTTCATCTTTTCTGTTGCAATAGAGCAGAAAATTTAGGTTAAGATATGTTGTTAGAGGCACCTTGACTCTGTTTGCCTTCTATTGTTTAGATGTTTTCCTTTGCTGGGTCTGATTGGAGAATTATTAGTTTCTCTCTGGTTCCATTTAGCTTGTTTTCTTAAGAATAATTTAATGGATTCAAGCCAAAGAATTTTGTGGTATGCCCTGTCCTTTGGTGTAGCTTAAAACATTATTTTTAAGGCCTTTTCTTTGAAGTTCACTGATTAGGGTTTGGCTAAAGAAGTTTATGGTTTTCCCTGTCCTTTAGTCTATCTTAAATAGTCACTTTAAAGGTCTTTTATAGTCTTATTAAAGAATTTAGGAGTTCCCTAATCTTTAATAATCACTTATATGTCATCTTAAATGTTTTCTTTCTCTGAAGGTAAATTGCTAGAGAATTTAGGAGTTCCCTGCTCTCTAGGGTTTGTTGGATTGTTGTTTTAAAGTTTACTTGGTAAAGCTAGGTCAAAGAAGTTTATGGTGCACCCTGTCCTTTGATTATTTCTTAAGCATAGTGATCTTAAAAGGCTCTTCTTTTTATAATATATGTTAAAGGATTCTTGATTTCCCTTTAAACCTACTATATTCACAACTTAATGTCCATTTCACACTCACATAAGATATTAAGATCCATTTGGCTTTATTAAGTTTCCCTATGAAACACCCTTGATTTATTGTTGTACTTTTCAAGCCCTTCACAGACCCCATAGCCCAATGGTTTTAATTTCTCTTACTCTATCTGTTCTACTTAACAAGCAACCCAAGCAACCCAACCAAACAAAACAAAACAAACAAAGCCTATCATTATAACTAGCCTAAAATCAACATCCTAAATCAATCAAATCATATCTTTTATCAAATATAGAGAGAGCCCTCTCTGAGTCCAGGAAGGTTAGGTCCTAGGACTCCAAAGTTGGTTTGATGTTACCCTTGTCTATTTGGTCTTGCCAATCTAACAAATTATAGGGACCTAACATATGGGACAAAAAAGACACTCATGGCAAGAAAATATCAGTATTTATAAAAACTACTTTCAAGGCATGATCAAGCAGCAAACTAGGAAACTAGAGAGAAGGATTGCACAATTTTCAACAACAAGAGGGACTAGCTTCTTGTGGTAATTGTGCACTCTGTAGTCCCAACAACCAATGACGAATCTTGAGGCTTGAGACTGTGCAATGTGCAGTTCAGCCTGGGTGGTGGATTGGGATAGACTATGAATTGCATAGTCTCAGTGGCCAAGGAATCAGGCTGAGCCCTAGAACTATGCAATGCATAGTTGGTCCAACCCATACTGCGCACTATGCAGTTCAAAATACCAAGCTCTCAGCTTGATCCTTAGGATTGTGTAGTGCCCAACCGCACAAAGTGAAAATCGGCCAATGAAAATGCAAATATGTCCATTGGAAGTGTGAAAAATGAGTATATATGAGTGATGGTGTGATATTGAGTGAAAACATGACAAAGTATGGATGAATAAGTGTAGATCAAGTGCATAAACTGAATAAACAAGAAGAAAATCAAATTGGTGAGGAGAGTCGCCGCAACAGTGACCATCGGTGCAAAAACAAAGAAACCGATGTGACACTTATGAAAGGAAAAAAAAAAACTTGAAACAACACTTATGCAAGATAAATCAAGTTAAAACTCTAACATGCATTAAGAGAAATATGCAAAACAACACTCACACAAGAAAAATGGCAAAAAGCAACAAATGGCGATAAAAGTGAAACTCACCCGGAAAAGCGATGACGACTACACTGAAGGTTCCTTGATCTCCTCGAGAAAGCTAGAGCTCCAAGGTTAAATGTGAAAATGAGCTCTAGGGGCATCAATTAGATAGATCTGATAAAATTAGGGTTTATGAAGTGCATGCCTAAAATCAAGGAAAAAGTGACACTTGGTGGAAGTTTCTAAAAATAGTGAATGTGACTCCTATGGATACTAAAATATATCCCTATTTTTTTTTGGGTTTATTTTATCCTTTTATCCTTTTGTATTATTTTTTCCTTTTCCCGAAAAAAATTTCCATGCACACTGCCAAGAAATATTGTGCAATTATGGGGAACTAGGCAACTTTCTGGCTTGCTGCATTGTGTAGTTTCTAAGCTCAGTGTGAGATTGCACAGTATTTGGGATCAATGTTGGGTTTCCTTCCATGACTGCACATTTTCTGAGCTCAAGGCTGACTTCCAGTCTGAACTACACAATTCCAATCATCAAGGATGCTTTCCCTCAAGGATTGCATAGTTTCTGGAGGAAATCCAAGAACTGCTGGAAAATCAAGTTAGGAGGTTAGCTTGTAACTTAGAAATATTATATAATTGTGAAAACAAGTGAACACAAGCACATACGAAAAGGATAAGTGTCAATCAAAGCATTAATACTTGATAGCAGTGCAAGATAAGCTCATGTGAGTAAGAAGTTAGGCTCCAAAATAAAATCATAGGAACAATTTTGGAGGGTGGTTGTAGATGCTACAACAACTTCTTAAACTCCTCTAGTACATTTTCTTTCTCTCTTATTTCCCCATGATGATGATGGTGATAGTGATATGTCCCTCTATAGATGTCCTCATATTGGTTCTCATGGGTGCTTGACTTTTTTTTAGGAGTACTGAATAGAGTACCTCCTTTCATGTTGGCTTCACTAGACAATAACTACCTCTTTCTAAACTTTCTCTCATTTTCCCCATTGATACTTTATCCCTACCCAAATGGGATTTTCATGTCTCTATGGTTGATGGCTAACTCATGTTTCATCTACCTTTGTAGGTATGATAGGATTTGGAATGTGACTGCATTGACTTCCACTTATTTCTCTTGTGTTCTAACAAAAATTTCATTTTCGGCCTTGTAACTCCTTATTTTTTTTCTCAATCTCCTCAACATGTCCATCCAATTAGGAGAGTCTACCCCTCCTTGTTTCTCATCTAATCTTTCCTCGTCAATTGTCCTTTCTTTTTCATATCCATGTTGTGATTGATCAGAGCTATATTGCACCATTCTTTCCCTCGTTTATTTAAACCTTAGTGCCTTTTTATGTCTTGTCACACACACACACACAATTTTTAGATTTAAACAAAATTCAAATACATAATAGACGTTATCACCTTGGCTTGTTGTTGGAAATTTTCCAGTGTAAAGCTAAATAAACAATACATCACAAGTTAGCACATAAAAAAAAATCATATGAATCGTTAGTATCATGCTACATGCATATTCTCATCACAATGAAGACACAACAAACCATACATATGATTAGTCCTCACGGTAATTGAGTTTCTAACACTTATAATGAGACTTTAAGTCCTCATTCAATTCCAAAAGGTCTAGTGTTGAACCTTTGGTCAATTAATTATCTGATAGATCCCATCTAGTCTAAGTGTTGAACCTAGAAAGCTCTAATACCACTCTGTAACGTACCCCCTATTATCCCAGACCCTAGCTAAGGGTAGGAGGAGGTATTTACTATAATAACCAAATCTCCATGGTACAGTTAAGGAAATGGGGTCTAAATTTTTTAATCTTTTTAAATTCCGTCAGAAATTAATATGGATATCATCATTGTGTTTGTCTCATTGATACATTTCAAATGATATAAGATTTGTATCAATCCAAATTATAGATCGAAATATATGACCATCCAGATTTAGGTCCATTACAAACATGCCACGTCATCCATGGTTCCCATGTGGCAACCATGTAACAACCTGCATGGTGCCTTATGTGGTTGCTTTGCCACTATGGACAACTCCACATGGGTAGACACGCTCCACTTGGTAGTCAGAGGTAGGCATATTCCGTGAATCCATACTAACCAAGGCCCCAACCTTGACCTAGAGGTCGACAGCGACTACGTGTCGGGCCTCGACCATCTTGAACTTTGACTATCCTGAACTCTCGACCCCCAACATGGAGGTCAACCTGACCTTACTCAATCATAAGCCTTGCTAAGATGCAAACTCATCTGAATTTTGGATTTTGGTTGACTTGCGTGACTCTTGACTTGGCGGGTCGTGTTAGCACTACAATTTTTCAAAAAAAATTACAAAGTCTGGTTGTCATTGTAAGTTGTGTCTTTGATCCTCTCCCGTCTCCTAACTTATGGTGAAGAGTCCTGGAGGATTAAATTGTATGAGTCTTTATCACTTTTTAATAAAACTTAAAAAGAATTTTTAGTCTGATACTATGTTTCTGTTAAAAATTCGATAGGGTAAAGTCTCTTTAAATAGGTCTTTCAACTACTTTCAGTGGTTAAAGTCATAAGTTTCCATTTGAAAAAGGGTCTTATTATTTCACTATAATTTCCGATCCAAGTTAAAAGAGAGAATGTTAGAATCATAAGTTTTGTTATGAAAAGCACAAGAATTAGTTTTTCTTTCCCGAGAAGCAACTATCTTTTTCAAAAGCTATGGTTTTTACAGGAAAAGATGTCTTTTTCAGAAAGGTAGTAATTACCTGCAAATCAGTATAAGGGAGCAGAGGAAATATTGTTCAAATGAACCAGCATTGCTATCCAAAGATTCATGAGAGGTTAAAGTAAGGGGTGTTGTGTATCTAAAGGATGTTTGTTTTTCATTGGAGGATGCATTAAAAGGGTGATTATTCTTATGCTAAGTTTATGTAAATATATTGCTAGTCATTAAAGGGTATATGTGTCAAAGTGCAGTATGAGTAGAAATTATGAAGATATGTGATGGAGTTATTGAAATGAGTTGGCAGTGGTTTTGAATCATTTCTGTGTTCGTGTCATTCCTATTCACCGAGTCTTAGGGCATGCATAACTCTACTTCCATCCGCTCTTGTGACAGCTGCAACTAATATTTTTATTCTCCATTTTAAAACCATTTGTTAACAGGTGCCAGAAAGTATGGTTTCATGGAAGGTATTACTCATTTTATATTTGTGTTGGAGGTTAGGTTAACAACAAGCAGTATGGGAAAAGGAGGTAATGTGAATCTTTCTGACTAACACTTGCTTTTTGGATAGTCATGCTAAGGTCGAATTCAAGGCAGCAGGTTGGTACTATTTCTTAAGGAAATTCTCAGGTGAGAATGTGACCATTGCTCAAGCCTTTGTTGAAACCTTTGATGGAGAAAATGATAGGATTGGGTCTTAGACCTTCAATATTACTGAAACCATCATTGCAAGGGCAACTCAGACTTTAGCAACATTTGAGTCTTGGCATAAGACTAATAAAACTTTCCTTAAATCTGACTCAAATGTTTATTTAAATCCTGAGCATGAACATATTGGTTGGACTCCTACCATACATATTTCATACTTTAAAATTGAGTGGTAGCATGTCATTGCTACTGTACAACGTTACATAACTTGTGAAGGTAGGTTTTCAACTGTTCACAAATACAAAATGAGGTTTTTATCCCATATCTTTGGTGCCAAACACATGAATCTACCCTTTTTCCTCCACAAATCCCTGTTATCAATGTCTTGAAAGATAAAGAAGAACCGAGGCTACTCTCTTCATAATTTATATCACAGAGTCTTGATTAAGATATTGATAGTTTATCACTTGAGAAGGAAAAGGACTACATGGGATAAATTTATAATAGATGAGGGATTTAACAATGTTTATTCTAGAAGAAGAGTAGGGAGGCCTAGAAAACTGAAAACACAAGAACAACAGTCAAATCCTATTCATAAATCATCTCCCCCACAAGCTGTCTCATCTTTAATGTCATCTAGAAGGCATACTAGGAGCTTAGCCAAGAAGGCTAGAAACACTACATCTACACCAACAACACAACTAGCAAATGAGGTCTACACTAGCACTTCATCCAAGGAACCACAAACCTTGAGGTCATTCATGGAGGAGTTTAGAAATAAGTTTAAATGAAGAGATACCCTGCTTGATAAAAATAATATATCTAAAAGAAAAGAGGAAGCAACTTCCTCTTCAAGGGGTAAAAATAGGAAAATGATCATCATGACAAAGGAACCTTCAGAGGAAGTCAACCCTAAAACCCTAACATCCAGCCCCATTCTACCTTCAGAGGAAGTTAGCCCTGAAGCCATGAGATCAAACCCTATTTTAGAAACTACACAGGAGACTCAAAAAAATAGTTACATTTCATTCAACAAGCCTACTCTTTCATATGTCTTTTCCTCACTCAGTAAGGGGAAAATCAAAGTTTCAAATAATATCACAATGGAAGAACCTACCTTAGTTCAGCTCTTCTCATCTATTGGTTCTTCATCCAATAAGAGGAAGGAAACTATAATACATTCATATTCATCTTATGAGGTGGATAACAGTGGTACAGAGTACACTAAGTCAAAGTTTGAAGAAGGAGAATCAAGAAGATTCATACATGGTGGAAAAAGGCTTATGTATATTCCAAACCCCTACATTGAAAGGCCTCACACCAGGCCTAAAAACAAACTCAGATTAACAAGAAATCTCATTGCTAACCCTGATATTAGGGATGAAATCATAAACATTGATGATAGCCTAGAAAATAAAGCCAAGAAGAAAAAGACTCAGAAGAAAAATCAAGCACAGAAGAGGAGGTCAAACAAAAGGGTAACTAAAGCTGACGTTATCAGAATATTTGCCTCCATACTAGACCTTTGATAAATGAATGTACAGAGCCTTGAAAATCTGAAGGAGTATTTCATTTTGTTTTAATTTCAGTATTTTTGGATATAGCTACCCTTTTTAGAAGAGGTAGCTATTATTTTTGGATTTAGTATATGGAGAAGAAAAGCTACCTTTTGGTTTTATTCTCACAAGGATGACACTAAATTTGATGAAGTTAATGTGATCTCTGTGATGATGAGATTTTTCCAGGTGTGATATAACTTCCATTTTTTTAGCCACTCCTATATTTTAGCATATATGTGTACAGGTGTTCACAGGTGTTCCTTTTAGTTGTTGGATTCCACCTTTTATGGAGACAATTTTTGACAAGATACGAGGGCACTCAGCCACATTTACTCAGCTAGCTTCAGCTCCATGATGCTATGCTTTATCTTATTTCTATTTCATTTTTCTCTTTAATTTTTTAGATAAACTCTACTATACGTAGATAGTTGTAATAAATTCCCAAAAATAGATTTCCACTTTTATTGGAGGCTTCTATACATAACTCCTATTTTGTACAAATATGGTGTAATAAAAAGACAAAGGAGTTCGTTGGTTGTATTTTACATAGCATACTATGTTACACATTTTGAATATATAATATATCAGAAGCACTCTTGAGGACTTATGAAAGCTTGTTGTGTGTATTGTCTACTTATCTCATGTGTTTTCATATCTGAATTCTTCAGTTCCAGATTGTGATATTAACTTTGTTCCATGTTTTTGTTAGTCTCATGATATATCTATGAATTATTATCCAATTTTTTCAGTCTTTCTTAGCAAGCTTTCTTGATAAGATATGTGTAGTAATTTGTCTATGAGCATTCCTTGTAACATATATCTTTAGGTGTACAATGAAATTTTTGTAAGACTTATAAAATATTTCTTTCATTGATGCACTACCCATATGGATCTTGTGTTATTTCTCCATCCAAACAATGGAATTCTATCCTATATACCCATTTTTCTTTTGTATATTCTCCTAGCCAATAGATTACAAATTTTCCCTTCCTACAACATCAAGCCTTAGTACCATCATATGTGTGAAAGAAAGTTATATGTTTGAAACCTTTTCAGTAGATGTAAGATTCAATCATTTTCCAACAATCCAATCCAAATCATAAAATAGACCTTGAGTTTAAGATGTGTTTGGTCAATTACTTGTCACAATCCAAGTGTTGATTCCAGCACTAACATCTTTTGGTGCGTCTGCCAGGAGTCGAAGATTCTGAATTTTGTATTCTCCCAAAATTGTTGCATGAATGCCTAGTATTGGTTTTTAAAGGTGAATAAAAACTATTCATTGTTTCTGATTGTAATTAGTTCACTTGGAGACTCCACAAAGAGGATGAGGGGTTTCAAGACCGCCTACCAGAAGAAGAAATCAGAGATCACCTCCTGTGATTCCAATTTCTGACCTAGATAAGATTATAAAGGATGCTAGAGGGAAACATAAATCAACTGAAGCTGCATCACATTCAGTGAAAATTTTTCTTGCAAAATGCATTCCATAGGAAAAGGTAGCATCATCTGCTTTACAACCTAAAGAAATTTGAGTTTTAAAGCAATCTCCTGAAATATTTCAAGTTGAAACTGCTTCCATTAAAGGAAAAGTAGATGATGTTAGCTTAGGTTTAGCTGAAAGTATATCTCAATCATCACTTAGTAAATCAGAAACAAATATAATTCCAGTGAAAGAATAGGTTTCAGGTATCAGTGAATAAAATAAAAAATCATAAACCTTTGTACTGACAGAGTGGGAATTAGAACAAGTGTTGGAAATAGCACCCTTACTAGATAGAGCTATTTTAACTGAGGAAGACATAAAAATAATTTTGGGTTTTATTTAAACTCATCTTGAAGATCAGTCTTCTTTTATTCCACAACGGGAGTATTTTCCTCTGTCTCAAAACCCAGTTGTTGGCTCATCTTATTCTCAACAAAGAGGAGATAACCCTCTTGAAATTTTGACTTTTAGTCTCTCTGAATTTTTAGCCCAACAAAATAGACTTGAGAAGTTGCCCCAATCCTTCAAGAATCAACATCTGAAACTGATTCTCTTGGAGAAGTTGAAATAAAACCTTATGTTGTCCATCTCTTTGAAAATCCATTATTTTCAACTCCACAAACTGAAATTTCCAGCATTCAAACCTTTGTATCAACAAGTTTACCATTTGTACCTCAGCAAGTAATGGCTCATCCTACTCCTACAAGGATGCAACAAACTATTGCTACAAGATATGCGCCACTTGTCCTTCCTCAACCTTTGCATCCTCTTCCTCAAGGGGATTATCTGAAATATTTTCCCAAATACATAGGAGAGAGAGAAGGAGTATCTGTTGAAGAACACCTAGTTGCCTTCTACAATTATGCTGATAACCAAAACTTTGAACATGAAGATGTTTGGTCTAGACTTTTTGTTCAAAGCTTAGATGGAGAAGCTAGGAAGTGGTTTAGAAATTTTCCACCAAACACAATAACATGAATAGATGATTTGGAAAACATGTTTATAAAACAATGGGGTGACCTGTAATATTCCCAATTAGCTTTCATCTAGTTGGAATATTATATTTTGCTTCTATTCATAGTCTAGATGAATAAGTGGGGTAAGGAGACCCTTAAATCTCTTTAGTAGGAATAAATCACTTCCAATATGGATGTAGAGCATTTTAGATGGTCAAAATCAAGCCACCTTGGGTGTTAAAGGGGGCAATACATGTAGACTAGGTCAAGGTTGAGAAAATCAACAACGCTGCCAAAGAAGAGAGTGGAGCTAGTGGGGACAACACAGTTTTCGAGGATGAGTCCTTGCATGGAAGGTGCATGGAAGTAACCTCATAAATGAGTGGGGCCAAGGGTGAGGAAGCTCATCAAGGATATAAGGGAAGGGATGGCAGCGATTAGATGCATTTAGAATATTTTTTATGTTTGAGTCTTATGACTTCTTGCATGATTCAACTGTTTAGCTGAGTTTGTTGTATTGTTTAGTACAATGGCATTTCCAGGCGGGAATCCCATACTCTACCTTGGAGGACTTGAGAAGGCCATCTAGGAGGATTATTCTAAGCTTCATTTCCACCATCTGGAATTGGGCCAAGCAATCACCTATAGCCATAGCGCAGTCTCCTTGAGGAACTGCATTATTTTTCATGGTGTTGCAATGGAGGGGTGTAAAGCCCTGTTTATGAGCTAGTTTCCTAGTGAAAGAAGCAGTGTTTCACTCGGAAAGATAGGGAGGAGAAGTTACAGCCATATCTTTGTCATTTTAGCCATATTTCAGTAGAGCTTCAGTGATACAGCGTGATTCAGCCACAGAGTTGTAGTCTTCACTTTTTGCATCTTGTGCTTTTCAAGAAACCCTTTTCGGGTTATCTTGGGATTGTGTTTCAGATACTAGTTCTCCATTTTTAGCTCCTTTTGAGTAATATATCAATAGATCCATTTGTTTCCATTTTCCTGTAGTAGTAACCCTCATTGGGACTACGCTGTCATGTATTCTGGCATTTTGTATTGCAACATCCTTTGGGATTCTAGTGTTTCTGGGCTTTGGAGGCTTGTTTGCCTAGTTTGAGTGATTTGTTACTCAACACATTGTACATTTTGTTGCTATAATACATAATCCAATGGATATATGATTTTCCCATATGTTTTGCATCATTATTTGCTATACATTTCAGTTTGGTGTTCAATATTGTTGTCTTTCCTAATTTGGAATATTACAGTGGTATCAGAGCTCTAATCTTAGCTCAGCTTGTGGGGCAATACATCTATAGCCATGGAGGAGAAAGAGATCCCAAAACTTCTTCTTCAGACCACGCATAACATTGAAAAATATATCAAGAAGATGAGATTAGAAATACAGAATGAATCCCCTAGAGGGTTTCACCATGGAGAAAGCTCCGACACTACACATTTATGGTGGGAGCAATAAGTAGCACAACCTTATTCACAATGCTCCACCATGCCCACATTCCTATCATTGGAAGGAGAGGAAAGAGGACCATTGAGGGAAGAAACCCTTGGTGACTATTTTGTGGAATATGAATCTCAATCCTAGAGGTTCAAGGAGAATATAAAGTTTTGTTGAATCAAGGATGGTATGAGACCCTTCAATCACCATAAAAGTGGAGGGTACATGCAGAACCAAGATCTACAACGCATTTTGGGCAAATTCCTTTTGCCCTCTTATGATGGATCACCCAACTGCACAGCTAAGGCATGGGTGGAGAAGTTAGATACCTACTTCCAACTCAACAGATTTTTAGAAATGGAGGCTATTAAAATAGCAGTGCTCCACCTAGAAAGTGAAGCACATGAGTGGTGGTTTCATGGACTATCTACATTTGGGCATGCTAGTATCACTTCTTATTCATACTTCACTCCGAGGTTGGTGGAGAGATTTTATCCTAGGGATCCAGAAGCACATTTTGTAGGGCTAACCAAGCTCAAGAAAATAGGAGATCTAGAGACTTATATCTCTGAGTTTCTAAATATTTTAGTCATGGTATCTGACCTCACTATGACTTGGAGAGTATGCATGTTCATTGATGGAATGGTTGAACCTTTGCATGGGTTGGTGAAGTATACTAGACCAACTATGCTCCAAGAAGCTATGGAGAGGGCTATAGACCTACCAAATGCCTTACCCAAGGCAAAAGCCCATTTTCAGCAAAAGATCTCCTCTCAAACAAAGTAGGATCATGAGAAGAAATCTCTTGATGATAATTCTTGGAGAGATCTAAGGAAGAAGAAACTTTGTTTCACTTGTCGAGAGACATGGGTACCAAACCACCAATGTGTTGCAGGGAATGCACATTGTATTGAGATATTTTATGATGAAAAGAAGGAGACCAACGATGTAGCAGTAGCAGGAGGTGCACCACCCACAGGAGATGTAGTGGGAGAATTTTCTCCAATGGGAGGGACTCTTGCAGCTTTGCGGGGAGTTCTGAAGTATCTAAGATGAAGGGTTAGAGGCACTATTCTGGGCCAAAGAGTATCAGTATTGGTAGATAGTGGAGCTACCCATAACTTTATTGACACACAATTGGTGCAGAGGAGGGGAATTCACATAGAATATTTTGAGGGTTTCTTGGTTTTGGTTCCTAGAGCTAGAACCATGCAGTGTGCCAAATATGTTCCAGCATTAACCATCACTATGGGAACCTACACATTGACACACCACTTCTTTGTGGTTGATATTACAGACACCAATGTGATATTAGGTGTCCAGTGGTTGATCACTTTAGGGAAGGTTATCATAGATTGGGAAACATTAGAGATGGAATGGACAGAAAAGGGGAGTGGTAAACATCAGAAAATCAAAGGCATACACGCCTATCCACCCCAGATTGTCTCAACACACTGGATGGAGGTTGATTTGCGTAGAGGGGACATAGAGTGGGAAGTAGAATTGTGTATGTTAGAAGAAGGGAGCAAGGATTCACCAATACATCTAGATGTACAATCTATTTTTGATCGATATTCCATAGTATTTGGAGATATCCCACCCGAGAGACATGCTGACCAAGGATTTGAGCACACTATTGAGTTGGATCAGGGGATCCAAGCAGTGATCACAACACCCTATAGGCATCCCAAAGCCTACAGGGATGAGAATGAAAAGTCCATTCAGGAGCTTTTGGCCTTAAGACACATTCGGCCTAGCACCAGTCCTTTTCCCTCTTCAGTGGTTTTGGTGAAGAAGAAGGATGGAACATTGAGGATGTGCATTGATTATAGAGACTTGAAAAAAAATACCATGAAGAAAAGATACCCAATTCCCAAGATCGATGAGTTGATGGATGAACTAAGAGGGTCCAAGTATTTTTCCAAGATTGATTTGAGATTAGGGTATCATCAAATCAGAGTGAGGGATCAAGACATCCCCAAGACAACATTCTGATGTCACTATGGCCATTTTGAGTTCTTGGTAATGCCTTTTGGGCTAACCAATGCTCCGACAACATTCCAGTCTTGCATGAACCACATTTTCCATGGTCACTTGAGGAAATTTGTATTGGTCTTCTTTGATGACATTCTTATTTACAACTGCACATGGGAGGAGAATTTGCAACATATTGAGGTAGTATTATGCATTCTTGAAGAGAAAAAATTCTATGCTAAGCTCTCCAAGTGTGAGTTTGGGATCACAAAGATGCTCTATCTAGGCCACATCATTGGAGTAGATGGGGTGAGAGTTCATGAAGAGAAGATCTATGTTATCATAGATTGGCTCGAGCCAAAGAATGTCATAGAACTTCAGGGGTTTGTAGGCATCTGTATCTATTACTGGATGTTTGTAAAAGGGTTCTCTCAACTAGCAACACCACTTATAGATCTAACTAAGAAGGGAGCTTTTAGTTGGACAGCCACAATACAGAGATCTTTTGATAAGCTCAAGGAGGTGATGAGTAGCTGCTCGGTATTAGCCCTCCCAAATTTTATCCAACCCTTTGTGTTGGAATGTGATACTTCGGGATAAGGAATTGGAGCAATATTGCTGCAAGGGGGACACCCCATAGCTTTTGAGATTCGGAAGTTGCTGCCACATGAGAAACTATATCCCATATATGATAAGGAGATGTTGGCTATTATGCATGCCTTAGCCAAGTTCCAGAAATTTTTGGTGGGTAATAGATTCCAAGTGAAGACTAATCATAATAGTCTTCGGTTCTTTCTTGAGCGGAAGCAGCTTCAGGAGAGATAGTAGAAATGGGGGAGTAAGATCCAAGCATATGATTTTGACATAGAATATGTCAAGGGGAAGAGAAATGTAGTGAAATATGCTCTATCTTAGAGGCTAGCAACACTGTCCTTGATGAGCATGGATACTGATTGGAAGGCTCAGTTGCTAGTGGAATATTCCAAAGACCGCTTTCAATGTGAAATCCTAGATGGACAGATGACTGATGAGAGGTATAGAGTGATGGATGAGGTCATCTATTACCAATATTGGGTCTTCTTGGCTAGAGATTCTAAGCTCAAGAAGAATATTTTGCAGGCATCACATGATTCACCACTTGCGGGGCATCAAGGATTCACCAAGACAAACCAGGCTATTTGGGAGAGATTCTCATGGAAGGGTCTCAAGAAGGATGTGCTCCAACACATCAAGGATTCCATAGTTTTCCAGTAGAACAAAGGAGAGAACAACCATCCTGCAGGATTATAGCAACCACTCCCTATTCCGGATGGAAAATGGGAAATTATTTCCATGGACTTCATCACTGGTCTACCTACAGTTCAGGGTAAGGTTTGTATCTTTGTATTTGCTGATCAACTAATAAATTATTCACATTTATTTGCTATTTCTACATGATATATTGCTTCACAAGTAGTCGAGCTCTTCTTTAGAGATGTGTTTATACTCCATGGTCTCCCGAAGACCATATTCAGTGATCGAGATAGCTGCTTCATGGGTGGCTTTTGGAAAGAGAATTTTCGGTTAGTGGGTACTAAGTTGACACCAAGTACCAGCTATCACCCACAAACCAATGGACATACAAAAATAGTAAACAAGTGGTTGGAAGGCTACTTTCAGAATTATGTTTCGGGGCAGTAGAGAGCATGGTTACGCTGGCTCCTTTTGGGGGAGTATTCCTACAACACAACCTTTCATATTTCTATTGGCATGACCCTATTTCGAGCTCTTTATGGGTATGATGCACTATCATTTTCTGATGTGATGTTTGAAGAAATTAAAGCTCCTAGAGAAAAGGAGTGGATTCAAGAGAGACGTGATATACTCTGGACCCTCAAGTACAACATTGCTACAACACAGAACCAACAGAAGATATATGCAGAACATGGTCAGATGGAGAGGTAGTTTGAGGTGGATGATTTGGTCTATCTTCATCTTCATCCATATAGACAGTCTACACTTAAGGAGAAAGGGGCTGAGAGGCTTAAACCTCAGTTCTATGGGCCATACAGGGTGATCCTTCATGTTGGAGATGTAACATATGAGCTAGAGCTTCCTATTGGGAGCAAGATCCATAACATTTTTCATGTCACATGCCTCAAGAAGGCCATTGGACAACATGTGGTTGCTACCATGGATCTCCCACCTATTGATGATGAGGGCCATCTATTTTTGAAATCAGAGGCTATCTTGGATACTCAGGAGAGGCAGCTAAGGAGCAGGGTGATTAAAGTATATCTGATTCGATGGAGGAATCTTCCTGATGAGGATGAAACTTGGGAAGGAGAGAAGATTTTGCAGCATCCTTCTTCACTATTGCTTGAGGACAAGCAACATTTAGGAGGGGAGTACTATAATATTCCCAATTAGCTTTCAACTAGTTGGAATATTATATGTTGCTTCTATTCATAGTCTAGATGAATAAGTGGGGTAGGGAGACCCTTAAATCTCTTTAGTAGGAATAAATCACTTCCAATATGGATGTGGATCAGTTTAGATAGTCAAAATAAAGCCACCTTAGGTGTAAAAGGGGGAAATGCATGTAGATTGGGTCAAGGTTGACCAAATCAACAGTGCTGCCAAAGAATAGAGTGGAGCTAATGGGGACAACACAGTTTTGGAGGAGGAGTCTTTGCATGGAAGAAACCTCATAAATGAGTGGGGCCAAGGGTGAGGAAGCTCATCAAGGATATAAGGGAAGGGATGGCAGCCATGAGAGGCATTCATAATATTGTTTATGTTTGAGTCTTATGAATTCTTGCATGCTTCAACTGTTTAGCTGAGTTTGTTGTATTGTTTAGTACAAGGGAATTTCCAGGTGGGAATCCCATACTTTACCTTGGAGGACTTGAGAAGGCCATCTAGGAGGGTTATTCTGAAATTCATTTATACCATCCAAAATTGGGCCAAGAATTCACCTATAGCCACAACATAGTCTCCTTGAGGAACTACATTATTTTGCAAGGTGTTACAGTGGAGGGGTGTAAAGCCCTGTTTATGAGCTAGTTTCCTAGTGAAAGGAGAAGCCTTTCACCCAGAAAGCTAGGGAGGAGAAGTTACAACCATATCTTTGTCATTCCAGCCATATTTAAATAGAGATTTAGTGATACAATGTGATTCAGCCATATATTTGTAGTCTTCACTTTTTGCATCTTGTGCTTTTCAAGAAACCCTTGTCGAGTTATCTTGGGATTGTGTTTGAGAGACTAGTTCTCCATTTTCAGCTCCCTTTAAGTAATATATCAATAGATCCATTTGTTTCCATTTTCCTGTAGCAGTAACCCTCATTGGGACTGCACTGTCATGTATTCTGGTATTTTTGTATTGCAGCATCCTTTGGGATTCTAGTGTTCCTAGGCTTTGGAGGCTTGTTTGCCTAGTTTGAGTGATTTGTTCCTCAACACATTGTATATTTTGCTGCTATAATACATAATCTAATGGATCTATGATTTTCTCATATGTCTTGCACCATTATTTGTTGTACATTTTAGTTTGGTGTTCAATATTGTTGTCTTTCCTAATTTGGAA